>CM075811.1:10786212-11196481 GCA_037975025.1 Excoecaria agallocha | reverse complement strand
GCTGGCTTTCTCAATTTGATTTAGTGCAAGTGCAACTCATAAAAGGGACACGCACTTAAGCTGAAAATATACTATTTCAACAAAATTTTGCAAAGGATCCATCTTTTTAAGTAACAATAACTAACATATCTATCTGTAACTTCTATCCTAACAAAAATAGCATTCGCCATTGTCAAATAATATATATATAATAAAAAAATAAAGAAAGACAATCAAATTTTATAAACAATCGATAGTCAATAGAAAGGGAACCTTCAATCCGGCAGGGGCTAATGCTTGGAGATCCTTGATAGGCCTGTATTCCATTCCAAAAATACGTTGAACTCCATCGGTCATGGACAGCTTAAGGCACCTCTTGGCTCCTGGAGGAGCATCCTGATACCTGCTTTTGAGGGGGCAGCTAATATTTACAATCTCATCAACCTGGAAAACATGTCGAGTCACCGTGAGCTGGAACTTGTATTAAAATCCAAAACAAAGGTAAAAGAAGAAGGAACAAATTTGAAATTAAGTTCGACAATCTAAGAGACTTCCTAGAATACATAAGCAGTGATTCGGAATTTCCTAAATGCAAAAGCTTAAATGGAACTGCACCTGCAAAACGTAAGGCCCGGGGAGACTAATAAGGTGCATGGAATCCACATTCGGGGGAAGCACTCCACCGCCATAGTAGTTCATATCTGAAAACAAAAACTGCTGGAAGCAGAGCTTGGCCTTAGCCGCAACATCATGGTCTCGAATAGAACTCTCAAGTCCACGAAGACAAGAATCCAGCCATTCTCTTTTCACCTTCAATCCCATCCTTAATAAACAACCACTAACAGGACAACCAGAGCTCACCGGAGGCATAGTGGCCGATTGTGGCGACGAGTGAACAAAGGGGGGATCCGGCGGAGAGGGAGGCGTCAGAGTGTCTGACACGTCAATGAATTCGTCGTCAGAGATAGGAACCGGTTCATGGTCGTCAGGGTTAGGGTTCGGAAGGTCGAGATTGGCTATGGGATCTTGTAGGAGATGAACTTCATTGTCGTGATCGTATTGTTGTTGATGGTAAATTTCTTCATCCTCTTCTTCGTCGGAATAATCTCTAAGTCGGAGGCATCTTCGGGGCATTTCTGCAACTGCAAGTGAAGCAGGATGTTGTTGTGGCCGTCGTTGGAGTTGTCGGCAGCTGATTGGGGAGTGAAAAGGTGGTCGAAGGAAGGGAGAGAGGCGGTTGGGGCGGAGGGTTGGGTGATAGCACTGGTGGGCGGCGGTGAGGGCTAGGGTTTTGTTCAGCTATGTAAAAGGGAGTACAAGTAAATTAAATTTTATGAGTCTGAAATAACAAACACAGAGAAACGGGGTCCATAAAAATCATGAAAATACTAAAATACCCATGATTTTTTTTCTTTCCTTTCATTAAATGCAGGGATATTATAGTCAATATAAATTATTAGGGCTCACAAATATTTAAAATTCTGCACAAAAAATTTTATTAAAATAAAAAATATAAAATTAATAATAATAATAATAATAATAATAATAATAGGATCCCCCAGCGGGGGTGGAGACGGAAAAAAAATTTCTATTATAAAATTGGGGGCAAGGACGAAAAATGGGGTATTCGCCCTGCAGGGATCCCCGCTCTACAAAAAAATTTCTTTTTTTAATTTTAAAATATAATATTTTATAAATAATTAAAATTAAAATATAACTTAATTTTATTACTTAATTTTAAATTTATGAATGATTAAATTTTATATTAATTTAAATTATGATTGTTTTTAAATTTTTTATTTATTAAATATTATAATTTAATTTTAATTATTTATAAAATATGATATTTTAAAATTAAAAAATAAAAAATTTGGGGATGGGGATTCACGCGGGGCGAGGAATGGGGAAATTTTCTTTCCATTCTAAATTCGGAGGCGGAGACGGAGAATCTCCGACCCCGACAGGGCAAGGAGTGGGGATATAATCTCCGATCTCGCCCCGTGAACATCCCTAAACAACATGAATAATAATAATAATAATAATCACTAAAAGGTCAAAATTTTAGAATAAAATTTATCTAATAATATGCAGACTAACCAATAAAGAGACGTAAAATACTTAATATATTTTCTACACGTAAAATTTATCTAATTTTAGAATATTATTATTTCTCTCATATAACTTAAATTGTGTTAATTTGTGATTTAATTAAAACAAATAATTTTATTTACTCTTAATATCATTTTAAATCATTTATTTATTAATATTTATCGAGTCAGTCCGATTATTATTCGGGTAACTCCAAGTTGGGGTGTTACACAAACATTAGAGAGAGAAGAACAAAGAGCCCTTAATTGCAACTTCTGTCCAAAGCAAATCGGATAGGGTTAGAAAGCAACAAATAACACGTTCTTACAGATCTTAAAAATTAATCTTCACCGTCCAAATATATCAACAAGGAGTTTTAAATGTACTCACCAAAAATCAGGCCAATCTAACGGCAAATGATTTTCCGATCGTCTTCGTATACAAAACTGGTCATTACGTAAAAAATCCAGAAAATAGCCTTTTTTTTGCAACAAAAACTGAACTTACAGACCTTAAAAACTAATCTTCACCGTTTAAAATTAACAAAAAGGAGCTTTGAACGTACTCACCAAAAATCAGGCCAATCTAACGGCAAATGATTTTTCGATCGTCTTCGTATATAAAACTGGTCATTACGTAAAAAATCCAGAAAACAACCTCTTTTTTGCAACAAAAACTGAACTTACAGACCTTAAAAACTAATCTTCACCGTTCAAAATTAACAACAAGGAGTTTTGAATGTACTCACCAAAAATCAGGCCAATCTAACAGCAAATGATTTTTCGATCGTCTTCGTATACAAAACTGGTCATTACGTAAAAAATCCAGAAAATAGCCTCTTTTTTGCAACAAAAACTGAACTTACAGACCTTAAAAATTAATCTTCACCGTTCAAAATTAACAACATGGAGTTTTGAACGTACTCACCAAAAATTAGGCCAATCTAACGGCAAATAATTTTCCGATCGTCTTCGTATACAAAACTGGTTATTAAGTAAAAGTCCAGAAATAACCTCTTTTTTGCAACAAAAACCGAAATCACAGACCTTAAAAACTAATCTTCACCATTCAAAATTAACAACAAGGAGTTTTGAACGTACTCAACAAAAATTAGGCCGATCTAACGGCAAATGATTTTTCGATCGTCTTCGTATACAAAATTGATCATTAAGTAAAAAATCCAGAAAATAGCCTCTTTTTTGCAACAAAAACTGAACTTACAGATCTTAAAAACTAATCTTCACCGTCCAAAATTAACAACAAGGAGTTTCCAACGTACTCACCAAAAATCAGGCCAATCTAATGGCAAATGATTTTCCAATACATATTAATTTAATATATATATATACATATATTTATTATAAAAATTATTTTATAATTATTCTCTATAGAATATTATTAAAATTAAATGATATTCTCAATAGTGATTTGTGATTTGCCATGGCTTATATCCCTAGCTTTGGCAGTGTTCCACATTTTACAATTGAAGAAAAGTGTCCAAATTTCTTATCTAATATAAAGTAATTATATTAAACCACTGACAATATAATTTTTTAGCTTAATTAGATTAACAGTTTCTAATAAAACTAATAAAGATATTCTCAAATTAAGCTTTTTGATTCCTACTATTAAAATCATAGAAAAGAAAATTAATAAGAAAAGTATTTATACTTTAAAAATATTTTAACTACGGAAATACGAGTGATTTTTGCGATCGTATTGAAAGATAACATCTTATCTAATGATGTGCAACCCGTTTTTAACTTGATAAAAGTATGAAATATATAAAATGCTTATATTTAAGGCACATTAATTAGCAATATTTATGTACAATAATTTTGAAATATTTTCGACAGAATGAGAAAATTAGGTTCAGAGATCTTTATTTTGGTCTCTCTTTAATCATAATCCTTTATTCATTACTAAATCCAATATTCAATTAGGCCTCAGGTTCCTATTTGGATAAGAGTTTAAAATTTTTATGTCACCTTTTTAAATTTTATACAAATAGCGATGAATAATCTAACTAATAATTTTGTGCTAACAATACAAATTTGTAATTGAAACTATGCCTCGTGGTCTTTCAAAATATTTCATGCTGACTAAGCCCGAATTTCATATTCAATAGTCTTTGGTCACTTTCAAAATTTGGATAATTGATAAACAAATCAATTTAATTTCTAATAATTTCATATTTGATTTAAATTTTTTAAAATAAAAATAAATTACAAATTTTTTATTATTATTTTAAATGAAATAATAAATTTTATAAATATTTATTTTTATTAATCTTGAACACGTAAATATATAATAATCATAACAATTAGTTTATTATTATGATTAAAAATATAAATTTTCTAAATAAATAACCTTAGATTTTGGTATAATTGGTAAAAAATTATTACCAACTTATAAAATAATTTATAATTTTCTGTTACAAAAGAAATAAATCATTTTATATGGTGTATATTAAAATTACTTGAAATTATACATAAATCATGGGAGTGAAATTTAAAAACTTATTTTTTAATTTATTTGCGACGGAATAGCGACTAAATATTTCCATCGCTAATCGTATTACAGCAACAAAATAATAATTAGCGACAGATATATTTCCGTCGCTAAAACGTCCCAAAAAAAGGCGCTAAATTTTCCCACCAAAATTAGCGACTAAAAGTTTAGTCGCTAAAATTTCTGGAACTAATTTTCTGAATAAAAAATTATAACATTTAGCGACGAAACAATTTGTCGCTAATTCCGTCGCAAAACAGGGCGCGTACTCTTCCCGCCAATAATTAGCGACTGTTTATTAATTTTGACGCTATTTCGTCGCAAAAATAGCAAATATCATTATCGCAACGGAAATATAAAACAGTCGCTAATCCGTCGCAAAAGTAGCGACGAAAATTATGCCGTCGCTAATTTTAGTCGCTAATTGGCATTTTTTTGTTGTGTTATGTTTATTTATTGTTCAATTATGCCATGATTCATATTCCATGTGTAATTTATTTAGTTCGTTCATGCCTTTTGTATTGCTATGATAACATAAGGACATTAATATGCTAGCTAACATGTTAGGTTCTTAATTCTTCCATTAAAGCATAAAAATATATTGATTAAATTTTTTTCTTTGCATATTTCTTAATGTTTAGGCCTGATTTAAATGTTCATTTAGTACTATAATTAGATTGGGCATGCTTTAGGATCATAAAAATGCATGTTTAGGGCTTAAATTGATTTTTTACCTTTTTGTTTTGAAATTCTACAGTTTGTCAAGTTTTCAAGTTATAGAAGGGAAGAAGGCACCATAAACAGCTGTCTATCGATATGATAGACAGGATGTCATGATGCTTACTTCTTGTCCCATCCCTCACCCTTGTCTGGAGTGGTCTTTTTTTAGGGGCATTTTTGACTTTGTTTCCCTTATTATTACCATATTTTATTGTTTTTATGCCAATTTAGCTCATTAAAATGCTTGAGTTTATTTTAAATTCATTTTTCATTCCTATGGACATGTTTTGCACTCTATGTTCATATATTTATTTGTTTTTTCTTGTTATTTTGTGACTTTGTTTAGTTTATTTACATTTAATTTCTTTTAATGTGCTAATTAACTTGACTTTTTGTATTTATGTGAGTTACCACTTTGTGCATTCTTAAGGTTTTTTTTAAGAGCATCTTTGCCATGGAGGACATCCTTGGATTGTTCTTTCTTTCTTATCACCCTTTTTATTATTGTATCTAATTTTGTGTTTTATTTTATATTATTTGTTTTGTTTGTTGCTTTATTTAAATTATTTAATTTTAATGCTTTATTTTATTTTGGGATGCATTTATTTTGTGAATTGTAATAATTTAGTAAAAAAAGGAATTTTTGGCATGTTAATGATATAAATTCATGTAAATATTTTATATATTTAATTAACTGTGTTTTTTCTAACAAAATGGATCAATGTCCAATTTTTTTTTTCATTTCAAATCACACAATAAAAGAAGAGTCTTATTTTCCTCAAAATAGGGATCACTCATCCCACGTTTTATTAAAATTAACAAAGACTCTTCATTCCCTTTTGTAAAAGCATTGTATGAGGGAACCAATGTTCCCAAAACCTAACTAATTCCCCATTTAATGTATGACATTTCATTTTATCTTTGAATGATTTGCTTTTGTAATAGTTTTAAGTAGTTAACTTAATTTTTTTATCTACTTATTGCTTTATTTACCGTCTTATTTAATTATTTGTTTGTTTATTAATCGCAATGCATCATGTGAGAAGGGAGGTAGTGGACTTATACTAAAAACTTAATTATGAGCAACACCTAACTAAGATTCAAAGTAAGAGTGATGTCTAGAATATCTTTCTCCATTTGGGCATAAAAAGGGTTGAGAATCATTTTCCAACATCCTATTAGATGGTGACTTCATGATACCTACCTCTTTGAGCCTATATTAAATGCCTTCATGGGTTGACCATCAATAATAGATTGGGTTTAAACACTTTTTTTATTATAAAGTGACCAATTTATAAGTTATAGTAAGCCTTAATTTGATCTTAGACCCTAAAGGTGGACCTTTGAGATCCAACCCAGAATGGAGCGGGGTTCTGACGTGTATAGCAATTGCAACTTTACTGATGACTGAAGAGACCTTCCTCCTAAAAGCATTTTGGTTAAGTTATTTACATTTAAGTTTTTCTTATTAATCCTATCCCTCTTCAAAATTGCATTTTTACATACATGCTAGAGCCTTAGAATTAAGTTAGGCATCCCTTTTTAGCCTCGGTGTTATCATGAAGCATGCCTTATGTTCAGTCAATGTAAAAAGGTGTCAAAGAGACCTACTAACCCAAGTCTTATACTAAATGGTATATGAAATGATGACCTATCAATCATTATGCTCATTGTGATATGCGCCAGAGCTATCGCTCATTTTTGGATTCACTTTTAGAGGTCCACTTTTAGGGTCTGAGATCGGAGAAGGCTAACTTTAACTCATAAGTTGCCTACTTCACAATAAAAAGGTATCAAACCCAAATTATTATTGGTAGTCAACCCATAAAGGTGTCTACTATTGAATACAAAAAAGGTAGGTGTCATGGAGTTGCCACCCAACAAAACGGTGGGAAATGATTCTCAACTTTTTGATGCTCAAATAGAGATTGGCGTTAGGAATATCACTCTTATTGGGCACTTTTGTTAGGTATTGTTTTATAATTGATTTTTATACTTAATCCCCTCTCCTCTCTCACATAATGAAAAAGTGTAAGACTTAAATAAATATACCAACCAATTATGAAAAATAATAAATAAATAAATAAGTAAATCAACTGCTTAAATTTATTACAGAAGCAAATCATCCAACAATACGAGTAAAGTAATATACATACATACATAAATCGGGATATTTATTTGAATTGGGAACATTGGTTCTCTCATGCATATTTCACAAAAATGTTCATTTTATTTTTTATTTTTTGCCTTTGGATGAAAAATTAGACATTGGTCCAAATTGTGAAGAGAATTCCAAATTTATTAATAAAAAAACATTTTAAATTCCTTTTCCTTTTAATGTGCATAAAAACCATTTTTTTACTAACTATTACATCATCAAAAGAAAATACATTCAAAAAATACCAAATAAATAAATAATAATTGAATAAAACTAAGATAATAAATAAGTGATGAAAAGAGTGGTTAAATGAAGTAACCAAATAGGCTGAGGGTGGTCATCTAATTGAGAACATGATTCCTAATGTAAAAAATCCCATGTAATCCTCCAAAGGCAAAAGAATTTACATACTTAAAAAAACCACACAAAAGGGAAAATAAATTATTATTTTACAAATATGACAAAGATAATCATTTAACTAATCACACAGTACAAAACCAAATTTAAGTAAACAATTAAATCACATAAAATAATATGCAAATACCATTAGATTAAATAAATATCATAAACACCATAAAATACATACAAAATATAATAAAATACTTAAAATATTAGTGATAGACGCCCTTAAATAGGCAAGGGATGCCCATGGCTAGGCGAAAGATGGGAAGAGAAGAAGGCTTATGACATCTCATTTATTGCTTTGATAGATAGGCATCCATCGAAGCATTTTCTCGTCCATCACTCCCTAACCAGAATAAGATGTAGAACCTTAAAGCCAAAAACACATAAAAATCATACAAACCACATTTAACCTTAAACATAAGATTATTCAATCCCAAATCATGCTAATATAGTATGACAACATCAAATCATGCACAAAATTCAATTAAAACATATTAGAATAGAGAATTATATAATAAAGAGGAAAAAAGCTTAAAGTTACAATAATGGAAGAATCGCATTTCTAATCATGCCTTTACATACCTTTTGATCTAGATTCGTATCTCAAAGAGTTTTAGGCATGCCAATCACACAAACACAACATTTAAATATGTTTATTTGCACAAATAATCACATAATCATGCAGGGTAATTTGTAGAGAGAGAAAGAGTAGGAAAAGAGACTAAATATTACCCTCAGAAGATATTCTAACTTCGAAATTCTTGTAGTCAAGATCTTCACTCTGATTTATGCTTCGTATTTTTCAGAAAAATCCAATAAATTTCGTTGTTTATATGTGTTTAGATTAAAGAATTATTAAAGAAAAATAAAACCTTAGAGAGAGAGAGAAATTGATTTTCTTCTTCCCTAAAATTTGGCTTTATTAAAAGTGATTTCCTCCTAGAAACCCTAGAATTTTAGCTTTTGTACTTAGGTTAGGGTTGGAGTTGGATTCTAACTCTAACTTGCTAAATTTGGAGAAAAGTCCCTATTAAATTTGGATAAATTCCATTTAAAACATTTATCCCCTTTTACTAAATTCCAAAAATATGGGAATTCTGGAAAACAAGCCACTAACGGGTAGCCCTCAGTGAAATCGGTGGTCCCTTAATCTAAAATCCTAAAATGACAAAAATACCCCTAATTTGACTTGGACAGATGAGAGACAGCTAGGAACGACCATCCCTTATATGACAGACGACCGTCTGTCATCTATAAAGGCTAAAATTAGGATTTTTCATGCACTTTTGTTAAAACACTTGACAATATTTTAAAAATCATAAAATCCTTGAGAAAATACTAGAAATTCATAAGCGAAGCATCAAGATCCAAACTTGCTGTTAGTAATATACTATTTTCTCATCATCAGGTAACCCTGATCTAGACTACATCGGGTTATAGTGTCTATAACCATCCCCAATTTTGGGAAGCTGGTGCATTGGTGCCAAACTGAGCCAAAATTTAGAGTGAAAGGATAAAGGCCCGTACTTAAGGCAACTAATCTCTTGTTTGATTAAAACACGTACCTTTTGAGTTAATGAATCTTTTGACCGATTAAAACACATACCTTTTAAGGCAGTAAATCTCGGTTGGGTAAAATATATACCTTTCGAGGTAGTGAGTCTCTTATTTGGGTAGTTATCGTTAGCTTATCGATGCATTAACCCTGGTTTGGGTAGTTAACATTAGTTTATTGATATATTATCCCTAGATTTGGAAAGTTAACATCAGTTTGTTGATGTGTTAACTCTAGATTCCGATAGTTTACATCAGTTTATCAATGTGTTAATCCTAGATTGACTATTCGATTAGCATTTAGGGTATTCAAAATCATGATAAATTGACAAACTCTGATTAGCGCTTGGAGCATGTAGAATCAAGTTGTTTGAATGCATCTAATTAGTGCCTTGGGCATACAAAATCGAAAATACTTGATTAAATTTGATTAACACTTGGGGCATACAAAATTAGGTTGTTTAAATGTGTCTGATTATAGTTTGAGGCATGCAAAATCGAGATAACTTGATTGGATATAATTAACGTAAGGTTGTTTGGCCTACAAAATCAAATAAGATTCGAGTAGTATTTGATTGTTGTCAACTGCAGACTGACCTTTATGTTGGTTGATACTTCTGGTGGGTGCATTATCCCCTCTTGAAATAATGTTCTATTGGGGACATTTCTAGCAAATATGCATATTTGAAGAGTTTTTGAGATGCTGGGATCCATTCTGGCACATTTCCCAATGGCTATGTCACAACTTTGTAAATTACACCAATGTAAGGAAAACCATCATTGCCCAGGCTATTTACATGCTTGATCTTTTTCTGAATTCTTTCAAAATTTACATTGCCATCAGGCTTTTGCCTCTTGTCCAATAATTTCTTATTGTGCATCTCTTTTTATCTTCACCTATTTAGGTAACTCTTGTGATGAGGATGAGTATCTACATTCCATATTGTTCGAGAAGTAAATATATACCCCCTCGTAGGAGTTTTAAGTACTTGTTATGAGAAGGATTCAATATCAATGCTCAATTTACGGGGTTTAGTCTTATTGTATCTTTTTAATTTTTAATTTCTCTTATGTTTATTATTACTACTTTTTCCTTGTTATGGTATATTAGTTATAGATCTTCTTAATTCCATGGTATCTCTTTTCATTCATTCATCATTTTCATTTTTGTTCCTTTTTTCTAGTATAATGAACATAAACAAAATAAAGCATAAAATAAGATAAGTGCATAAATTAAATACAAATTCTTTATTATAGACGTCAAAATACTTAGACAAGGTTTTAAGACTCCCTGAATAAAAAATAATAAATCACTACAAAGGCCCTGATCCTTGAAGGTAAGCTGGTCCAGAAGAAGGTTTGAATGATGAAGGCCTGGAGGTCTGGCTGGTGCCATAGGCTATAGCGCTATTAGTGGCTAATCATCATCTGGCCTGAATTTGAAGCAGAACTTGGACAATGCCGCTGTCAAAGGGTGCAAAATTTGTGCTATCACCTCTACCAATCGCTCTAAACCCTAGCTAACCTCAGTGATGGCCCTAAAGTACTGCTTGAGATATCACATCAAGTTGCCTCTCAAATACCTAATGTACCTCCTCAACTACTCACTTATCTCTATCATAACCTATCTACCTCTATGGACCTTTCCCTTGATATGAGAGCCTTACTCCCTAATCTTTGTAATAGAGTCATTAACCACCTATAGGGTCTCTTTAAATCTCTATCTTATAGCTACCAATAAACCCTAATACCTCACAACTCTATCTCCAAAGTCTATACAGTCGTTAGTAATATCTGTAAGGATTATAATACTATAAGTATCTTTTATAACATCTGATCCTGATGTCTATTAGCATCTTCTAGTGCTTCCAATCTCCTAGAAATATCATCAGATAGAGAAGCTAAGGGTGGATGTGCTGGTGGTATAGATGAAAATGCCTTTAGGCACGTTAGTGATGGTGGGATAGATGGCAAAAAAGTTGTAGATATGGAGGCTCCTGGGTGTCCATAGGGAGAGATACTCCTATCCTCTTAACTGGCAATCATCGATGTCTGAAAGGTGATCATGAATGGCTAGTAGTTGTGGTGACCCATCCAGAAGGTCTTGCAAGTCGATTTGCATGTAAAACTTATAGTCCAAGTATGCCCCTGCCCTTTATGGCTCATGAGGCTTATATGTTTGATCCTCCTACTGAAGTGGTTATGGTATAGGTACCTATGGTACTATCAATGCCTCTTATGGTGGTTGATCCTGCTCACCTTTCTCTATGTGTGCATATGACACTATAGGGTCTAAATTGCCTTTTTGCCTGGTCTCGGGAACGGTCAACAACCTATACTCCCCTTCACGCTCCTCAATAGCCTCTACCATCTTTATGGTGATTGTAGCTTGTAAATGAAAATAAATGCCCTCAAGAATGGGGTTGCCAAATCTGCTCTCATCTACCCCTAGTGATACCAGCAGGCAAATAATGATGCCTTCCACATAGATTTTATATGGTAGACTAAGTGGATACTCTAACTAGTGAGGTAATGATCTCATATATAATGTCTATACACCTCTACTCCTACATCACCCAAAAGCTAGTGATGTCGATGGAGTTAACTGACCCCAAACTCCCTATACATCCCGAGAAAGAGGTAGTAGCACCCTTTGATTGTATCTATAAACCTGGATTACTAGCATAATAATCTTTTTTGTTCTAACTAATATATCGCCTCTGGTAGTATCACGACCCTCTATTTGGTCCAATCCATTATCCTAGGAGGTTTGACTACATCAGGCCCAATTGGGAGGCATATATCCTCGATAACTCTACAATATGTGAGGATATTTACTCTCGGGTGACATCAGGGTAGGTCCTATAAGTCGGAGTGAAGAACTTCATCCAACCTACCCTGGCTAGGAGTGTATCAACCTCCTCCATTAGCCTGATGTCCTACAGGAACTATTTGGATATAAAATGACTAAGTTTATACTACACTTATAGTAAGGCTCGATATCTAGTAGCCTACGCTGGTGTCATATACTTTAGTATAAGTTAAGGCAGGTTTTTCACAAATGATTCAAGGCATCTTGTAAAAGAAGATTACATGTCAAATTCCATGGCTAACTTAAGTCGTAATTAAACCAATGTGTAAATTTTCTCTAAAAGGCATAGAGCTAAACTGCATAGAAATGCACGCTAGGCGCCATAACATAATATGCAACATCCTAAGCTCATTATTGGGTGTTCTAGCAAATATGCACGATAAATGAGATGTAATACTTATTTTATGTTTTAAAAAAAATTTGGTAGTATTTCAGCTAGGAATGTGCTTGCCTCCCATACAAAAAGACAATTTAAACAATTCATAGGTCATCATGGCCACATAGCAACATAGTCTATATTATTAACACAGATTATTTGGGTGTAATTACAATTCCTAATACAACATGCATTTGAAGGCACATAATATATTATTTGCTAAAGAAAAGGTTTATAATTTTTTGCTCATTTACAAGGTTTTTATAGATTTACATACTCATATATGAGGTTTTTTTATAGATTTACATACTCATATATAAATTTTTTTCCTAACTATAGTGCCATGCAAAAAGATTTTGTAACTTTAGTTAGCATTCCTAAAGGCATTGTACATTTCTAAGCATATTTATACAACATTAATCTACTACTAAAGCCTAAAAACATGCTTAAAAGGTCTAAACATAATTTAAGCTAGCGAATTAAGCAAATAAATACAAGCAAATTTCAAAGGGTACTTACTTGTAAAATGAGTAAGAGATGAAAGAAAATGTGAAACCAAAAAGAAATGGATTGCTCCTAGAAGTGTGCATTGCTTCCAGAAGAGTTTAGGCACAAACAACTCAAAAAATAAATAAATAATGGAGGAGAAACTAAGAAAAACCAAGAAGAATAAGCTTTAAATGAAAAAAATGGCAGTTACTGGAAAAATAAAGAAGAAAGGAAGAAGAAAGGTCATTTTATTCAAAATTTCAAAAGAAGGATAGGATAGCGACAGACGAGCATCTAGGACATCTTATCCCTTATGGCTTTTTAAGAATTTTTCCCTCTTCTTTCTTTTTTAAATTTGTAATCCTTTATTTCTAATTTTTACTTACATTATTTACACAAAAGCCCTTTATTTACTACTATTTACATATTTATCTAACCATTACATATGTTATTTATTTACTCAATTATTATTTTTTATTTACCTTTTTTGCATACCAAACTATTTTATTTAGGTACATTATTTATCTATACATATTTACAGAAAATTGAAAATACTCACTGAAATTTATTGTGCTTCTTAAATTTCCTAATTTTTATGTCTAAAATTTTTTAAAGCCATCTATCATGATCATAGAGTTTTTGGATACCATACAAAAATGAAAATAAAAGAAATAAAATATTATATATGTGTAATGTATTAGACATGCAGAAAAGAATGCATTTTGGCCTTTCAAAGGTGACAGATGGGCTGACCATGGCTTGCTCCTTGAAGGACGGGCATCTGTCATCATTTTCTATAAATAGTGCTTAAATTTCCTTGGTCCTTATGCCTGTGACTTGTCTCTTTCTAAGGGACCTTCTACCAGGTATTTCTCTCTCGTTTCTTTTATTTTCTGGTCATTTTCCTTTTAGTTATTTATATTCCTCCATTATTTTTTAACTTAGACCATTTGAAAATTCCTATTACCGTGACTAATGGACTTACAAAATTACACTGACTATTGGATAACCCAAAAACCTCGAAGGACCCTCTTTTAGCTCCTTATTCCAGTCTAAAATTTTTAAGGAGGGTGTCTCTATATAGAAATCTATTACTTATTGTTGCTCGATATTGGGACCTTAGGCTTCATGTGTTCAAGTTCACATACCAAGAATTATACCCTTTACCAGAGTAATTTACTATGATAGTTGATTCTAGGTTGAGCCTGGTACTCGGTCGTGCCTATCTTTTTCTTTAGGTACCCTAGGGAAGTGGGCCTTTCCTTAGGCATCCTTCCTTCTAAGGCTATGGGCTTGGTACCTTATAGGGAGATATTTTTATAAGAACCACTAATTGACAATTTGATGATGTGCCCACTTTCGAATTCAATGTGGTATTACTCTGCTATTTTACTCGATGCTTGCTAATAGACACTGATGATCCCATGATTCAAGATGATAAATTATTCAGTACAGTGGATGGCATGTTCTAGAGGTGCAATCTATATCCCTTGGTTCTGGCAGAGACTATTATTGGCTTGGATGTTATTCACCACAATCCTCATTCTTGGTTCATCGGTAGTGTGAGGCCCTAATTCATACCCTAGTTGTGATCGGGTATGTTTAAGATGTATGATGAATGTAATATAAAGAGATATTTATTGAAAGTATAGGAAATGACCTGGAAGGGTATTCAATTAAAAGATCAAGAGCAAATCGATCATTTTAGAATAATTTATGTGTGCATTAATTGAGAGATAGTGAGAAACAAGGGGCTTAATTGAAAAGAAAGAGTGTAAGTATTATGGTAAAAATAGGAAATAAAGGGAGACTAAGGAGTTAAGTGCAATTAACAAGAGTCACCTTAATGGACTAATAGGAGGAAGCCACCCAGGTTTCTTTAGAATTGTCAAGAAAAAAGGAGAAAAATCAAGGTATAAAAGAGGAAAAGATGTGGTTAACCACCATATGTCCCAAAGTGCAAAAATTCTCTCTAAATTCTACCATCTTCCACCCTAAAATAATACGCTAATTTCAGTAATATGGTTAGAAATGAGAGAGAATTTAGAGTTTAGCTAATTCTCAGGTAATAATCCTTTCTCTTTTACTTCTTTTTATTCCCTATTTTGGAAACTAAAAGTGATGAGTTATATAGATATTAATAGATGTAAATTGTTGAATGAAGAAGGATATAATAGTAAGGAGGCAAAGATAATAGAAAGGAGCTACAGGAGTATTAAGGACACATTTTAAGGTATGGGAACTTTCCTTATTTTGATTATATATGTTTGAGATGGTGATATGATAAATTAATTATAAGATGGTATGATGGGTTGGTATTATGGAAATTTAGCTCAAGAATGCTTTAAAACCGAAATAGGAAAGCTACTCTTAAATTTATTAAAAACTGTTTTAGTTTTCAAATGACCTGTCTACACTATATATTGATGATATCTTGAGCTACGATAACTCAAATTAAGATATTCCAATTAGAGTAGAAACTAGACTCATATATCTTGATTTTGTATGGAGAACTAAAAAGTTGAATCTATTGGCATCATAGTGAAAATTTAACTTGAATTTTGCTTGTGGTTGTTGCCTTCATTAAGAGCAATTTGTGGTTTTTATTGAATATCTGGAGATTTATAGGTTGAATTGGAGTGATTTATGATATTTTGGAAATTAGAAACATATAAGAACAACTTTGTAGAAGGCCATATTGGCTAAAATGACTTTTAATAGGTCTAATAGTACATACAATCCGAGATTGGAAATTTACCTTTGGGGAGAATATACCTCATGGTTAGCATATATAACCTAATGATAGTGACATAGTTCAATTTTAGTTCAAAACCAAAATAAAACCTACATCATAGTCAATAGGTATTACCTACTAACTGTGACCTCCACCCATAACCTAGGTCACAGTCAGCACACTTTTGGTACTAACCATGAGGTAGTTTGTAGTTAGTCCAAAACTGAGATGTAACCTATGTCACGGTCAGTAGCTATTACCTAATGATCATGAGCCTCCCCTGTTTATTCCTAAAGTTGATTTTAGGTCCTAAATTGTTATCAAAGTTAGTCCAAGCCCTACTAAACTTATTTAGAGCATTCTAACCATAAAAATAAAGGTAATTTGTGACCTTAAATATGTGAAAGATATAGTGATATATATATATATATATATATATATATATATATATATATATAGGAAAAAGTAAAGTATATTGTACATGTAAACTATGAATGATAACATAAGAACATTAAACATGTATTGACAAGTTCTAAATATTGTTAGAGCTTTATATGTATAAAGCTAAAGATTAATTGTGACATTAAACATGTGAAAAGAATATTTGAATATAAGAATAAAATTACTGAATAAATACTAATACCAGGAGATATGAAGCCTTTAAGTTACATATGAACATACATAAAGGCAGAAATGAATACATATAAATTATGGTATTTCAATCACATAATGCACATATGTATAAATGTATATATATATGTGTGTGTTTATACTATTGAAGTAATATGAAGATAAGTGCGTTATATTATTATAATTATTTCACGAATAAGAATATATATGTTAATGTAACATAATACAAGAATTGAATGATGTCATATGAATGAATATGCATATGATTCTTTATTCCTAGTTATGCTCATGCATATGAGTTACAAATAATTAAGACATGAAAGGGAAGAGTAAAGGGATCAAAGTGAAGAACTACAATTTCTTATGTCTGTATCTAGGCCGTGGATAGATAGGCATGTCTATATGGGTATTTGAAGCTGCTATCTGGTTGACCCATCTGGTTCAATAGTACAGTTTGACCCCATTCGGGTCCCTATGATTTGACCCTATTTGGGTCACTTGCCGACCCTATTTGGGTTGAATTGATCGGTCTATAGTATAGTTGGCCCCAATTGGGTATATGATTGATACCTTCGGGTATCCTTTCGTATCTTGAGGTACTATGATATCGTTCATATCCACACCCTTAGAAAAGGTGCATGCTTAATACAAGATATTAATAACACTATGAACAAAATTATAAAAGAGATGATATTATAGTTCATGGCTTGATTTAAATATCATATTCCATGAAGCTATGCATAGTAAATGAGAAACATGAGATTTAATAAAACTATAAGTAAACATGAAATTTTATGATAGTATGATATCGTATGCATTTGATGTTGAAATTTATCTAATGCTTTCTTCACTTAAGGCCATAAACTATAAATGAATATGCACGATTACTTAATGGTTTACCAGTGGTTATGTTTTAAATGCATATATATATATATATATATATATATATATATATATATATATATATATATATATAGTTAATTTTAATGGTTAAGTATAAGTTACTATATTAATGCATTACCAAATTTACAGGTAGGTAAGAAATACAGAATTGACTTAATAGTGATAAATAAACAAAAATTGTGCATGATGGGGTAAGACACATAATGTTTTCTATGAACACATTGTTTGCTCTTGATATTTTCTTATTATATGTTTAATTGTATACTCATATGTGTGTATGTTATTGAGGACTCATATGAGGGGTCAACATTATAATTTATGTTTCCCACTAAGCTGTATAGCTTAGCACGGGTGTTTATCAATGTAGGTATAAGAAGTCAGGATCTATTTTGAAAGGATAAGATCTACTATCGCCAGGCCAACATGAGAGATAGGAATAGACAAAGTATAAAGTTATATTTAATTTTTGTCCTTGAAATCTTTATATTGATGCAAGTATATGCATAAACAACATGAACTAAAATGACAATGGCACAAATAGTTTGATTATAGGTAGAATATTATATAAGATAACAGGTAACAGTGGGGGCTAGAGTAGTCCTTATAGGTAGCCCCTTATTGCTCTAAGTATGGCCTTGATTTTGAAGGTAGCATGTCCCTTATGGGTTTTCATACTAGCTTTACTTATTGGAAATTATATCCTTTTGGATTTTTGAATATTTGCTTACCTTATTTTTGCCTGAAATGAATCCAACTCACTCAACGGCTTTTTTTAGGTATGGCTTCATGAGAAATTGAAGCTGTTATTGGAGTCTCCTCCTTGAGTTAGGGCTACAGGCATTTACTTTATGAGATATGTCATACTTCGGTACTTGCAGTATAAGTTTCTGACAATTTGGATGGATTTGATTGGCTGAGTCATTTAACATATGATGATATTACATTCATGTTCATCTGGTTACCTATTACTTCTGTGGTTTGGGATGGATCATTTGATTGTGTTCCTTTATTTGGGTTGCATCGTGTTGCTTTTGACATCACTGCCCGTTGTGCTTGTCAATTCAGTGACCAACAAGACATCATTTGGTGTCCATTAGGCTTTTGAGGTGACAGTGTTACCTTTCTCTTTGTGTTTGAGTACTATCAGAGGATTTGGACCCAAATACCCATGAAGACCTCTATTATCAAGACTAATGCTTTTGACTTTACCACCTCTGCTTTATACAAGCAATAGATCACCATTCTAGCGGTTGACAATAGGTTATGGACTTTTAGACACCTGGATAGAGAGAGAGAGAGGTGATATAGATAGACTAGATTAGATACTATTATAGATCATGTTTTTGCTTTTATTGAACCTTTTAATTTTGAACATGTGAAAAGAATATGCTACTTTTAGTTACATTGATGATATTATGGATGCATTCATGACATTTCTATCTAATTTCGATACACATGATAAACATTTGATATTACCCCAATAACATGTATTATCTAACCTTGAACTGAAACTTTACAAGCATCATAACTCTTATCATCAGTCAGCTCTCTTGGGTCTTCTTGATAATTATTTTCTCTCAGCCTTCAATTTTTGCCCAGGATGCCTTTTTTCGATTTTCACCTTGATAAGGTGCCTAATTTTAGCAAGGCCACCATTTTTTCTGCTTTTTGACCCGTTGGGCTTTTATTCTCTTCTTTTTCTTTTTTATTCTTAGCCATGGAACTTTTTCAATCTATTTATGTTCACCGATTCTTTAAACTCATTACTATCGCTGTCTGATAGAATAACAACTCCACTGGATAATAAGTTTTTGAGCATAAAATGTCCTTCCGATATGGGCTTAAAATTGTCTCCAATATCTGGAATTCCTGGTCTTATTTGTTTCAACACTAGATCTCCCTCTTTCTAAAGATGTTTTTTAACTTTTTTCCCGAACAAGCAAGCTAGCCTCTTTTGATTGACTTGATTGTGATAATATGCCCTCATCCTATCTCCATATAGTAGGTTTAGCTACGGTAGTCTCTATCTAACCTATTCTACTTTTGGTATCTCGGCTTCCAAAACTACCGTCAAAGATTGATGCTTAATTTCTACTAGTAATACTGCTTCTATCCCATAGACCAAGGAAAATAAAGTAGCTCCTATAGAATTTTTAGCTATGGTACTGTAATCCTATAATATGAAGGGTAACTTATCAGTTCAATCTTTATAAGTTTGAACCATCTTGGCTAAAATCCTTTTTACATTCTTATTAGCCACCTTAACTTCTCCATTTGCTTTAGGTCTATAAGGAGAGGACTTATACTACTAAACTCCATACTTAATGAGCATCTGCTTGGTTTCAATAGAGAATTATAATCCATTATCAGACACTATATGATGAGGAAAATTGTATTTGTATATCAAATTTCTTTCAATGAACTTAGCCATGTCCCTCGCATTTATCTTTTTGAAAGCTTTTTCTTCTACCCACTTGGTAAAGTAATCAATGGCCACTATAATGAACCTATGTCCATTCAAAGTAGGCTGATAGATCATGCCTATGATATCTATGACCCAAACAATAAACAACCATAGTGACGTGAGGTTGCATAACTCAAAAATGGGTAAGAGTCTTAAGTCTGTGTATTGTTGTCATAGTTGGCACTCTCTGACATACTTAGAAGCTTCAGTATCCATTGTGAGCCAAAAGAATCCTTGACACATAATCTTCTTAACTAAAGCTAAATAATTCATTTAGGCTTCACACACTCCTGTATGCACTTCTTCTATAACCTCTCTTGGCTCCTTTTCTTTTAGAAACCTTAATTAGATCCTATTAGGTTATCTCTGGTAAAACACTCCTCCTATAGTAATGAATTGGGTAGATAGCTTATGAATCATTCTTTGGTCCTTTTCAGTAGCTTCCTTAGGGAACATTAACCTTTTCAAATAGTTTTAATATCATAGTACCAAGATTTTCCATCATCCACCTCAATATCCATAATCTGTTCATCCTCAAAGCATGGCTTGTAAGAAATCAAAATTAACGTGGGCTTCTTATTCACCCCTTTTGGATTGTCCCAGATTGACACCAAAGTAGCTAAAGAATTTGCTAGTTGGTTCTCTTCTCTAGGCATATACCCAAAAGTACAAAGTTCGAATTGGCTACTCAAAGCTTTTAGACACTTGGGATAAGGCAATAATCATTCTTCTTTGACCAACCATTCTCCTTTCATTTGATAAACTACCAAATATGAGTCTCTAAACACTTCAACAAATTTTTCCCTACAGCTAACAAACTTTAAACCTGAAGATACAGACGTTATATTCGGCTTCATTGTTCGTGGCCTTATACCTAAGTTTCTTGGCTAATGGCATTTTCTCTCCTTTTGAGATGACCAAGATTATACCTAGTCTAGCTTTTTTATTGTTCACAACCCCATCGAAGTACATTTGTGAACTCTAAACTGTTATAGCTGTAACGTGCTTATCAAAAGCCCTAAAATTTACCTCCTTTCCTTCTAAAGGTTGATTTGTTAGAAATTTTACTATTGTTCTCCCTTTAATGGTTTTCTAGTGATGTATTCTATGTCAAACTCTTGTAGGAGAATTAACCATCTTCCCATTTTCCTAAAAGTGAAGGTGCTTCTTGTAAAAACCTAAGAGGGTTCTTTTTAGCCACTACTTGTATCCTATATGAATTGAAGTAGTGCCTCAATTTACTTGTAAAAACTTCTTACTGAGGTAGGATACTCTATACTCAATCCTAAAGTTATCCTTTTGAGCCATCATTGCCCTTAGTAAACTATCCTTTACGGCCAAATACAAAATTATAGGTTTACCTATTTGAGGCGGTCTCAATACTAATAGATGTAGCAAATATTCTCTAATTATATCAAATGCATTTTGACAATATACATTCCAAACCACTGGATGATCCTTCCTAAGAATATCGGCTTGCAGATTGATGTCAATTTGGCTATAAACCTACTTATATACCGAATTCTCCCTAGGAACCCTTTAACTTACTTTTCCTTTTGAGGTACTAACATATCCCTAATAGCTATCACTTTGTTAGGGTTTACTTGTATACCTTTTTAGCTCACTATATGTCCTAAAATTTTAAATGAAGTGACCCTAAAAATGCACTTCTTTGGATTAAGGTGAAGGTTATGCTTATCAATCCTGTAGAAGAACTTCTCTAGTACCTAAAAATTAACCTTCTCGAGTAACTGACTTGATCATCATGTCATCCATGTATACCTCCATTTCCTTATGTCAAAATAATATTAAATTATTATTTACAAATATTATTATATTCTAACATGCCAAAATATAATAACATAAAGAAAACCCAATTTTATAAAATGAAATGTGACATTACATAAAGAACCAAACGTATGGCCTAGGGCATAACCACTAACAATCTTCCACTTACACTAGGATTAATCACATAAGTGTTTAATACCCATAGACCTAATATGATTATCATGTTTGGCTTATGGGAGAGCCTTTGTAAGTGGATCAGCAATGTTGTCATCTGTTGGTACTCGGCATGTTTTAAGATCTCCTCTTTCAATGATTTCTCGAATGAGATGAAAGCACCTGAGTATATGTTTAGATCTTTGATGGGATCTAGGCTCTTTAGTCTGCAGGATTTGTGATACTAGGAACTACTCCCAGTTTAGCAATAAATTTCTTGATCCATACTGCTTCCTTAGTTGCATCTGATGCTGCTATATACTCAGCTTCTGTTGTAGAATCAACAACAGTGCTTTGTTTAGAACTTTTCCATCTAACAACATCTCCATTTAACAAAAACATATATCCAGATTGTGATTTATAATCATCATTGTCAGATTAGAAGCTTTCATCCATGTAACCATTTATTACTAGCTCATCTTCCAATCCTTCATACATTAAGAGTGCATCTTTAGTTTTTCTCAAGTACTTAAGGATATTCTTAAGTGTTGTCTAGTGACTTTCACCAGGATCTGATCGGTATCTGCTTATCATGCTCAATGTATATGAAACATCATGTCTAGTACATAACATGGCATACATGATAGATCTTATAGCTGAGGCATAAGGAATCATATTCATGCGATCTCACTCATCAGATGTCATAGGACACTGAGTCTTACTAAGAGTGATGCCATGAGACATTGGCAAAAATCCTCTTTTAGAATTTTGCATACTGAACCTATTTAGCACCTTATCTATATAAGTACTTTGGCTCAGACCAATTATCCTTTTAGATCTATCCCTATAGATCTTAATTCCAAGGATATAAGCAGCTTCACCTAGATCTTTCACTGAAAAAGATTTCCCTAACTGATCTTTGGTCTTTTGCAATGTAGGGATATCATTCCCAATGAGTAATATGTCATCGACATACAAGATGAGAAACATTACTACACTCTCATTAACCTTCTTGTACGCACAAGGTTCATCTTCATTTATGATGAATCCAAACTCTTTGATAGTTTCATCAAAATGAAGATTCCAGCTTCGAGAATCTTGCTTTAATCCATAAATGGATCTTTACAGCTTGCATACCTTCTTGAAATTCTCATGATGAACAAAAACTTCAGGTTATGTCATATACACATCCTCAAGTAAATTTCCATTAAGAAATGCAGTTTTGACATCCATTTGCCATATCTCATAGTCATAACATGCAACAATGGCAATTAAAATTCTTATTGATTTAAGCATTACGACTGGGGAAAGAGATTCATCATAGTCAATACCATGAGTTTGCTTGAAACCTTTTGCAACAAATCTTACCTTGAAGATATGTACTTTCCCATCCATGTCAATTTTCTTCTTGAAAACCCATTTGCATCATATGTTTTTAATTCCTTTAGGTGGATCAATGAAGTTCCAAACTTGATTGTTATACATGGATTGCATTTCCGATTTCATGGCCTCTAGCCATTTCTCAGAGTCTGGACTTGACACAACATCTTGATAGGTAGTTGGCTCATCTTGATCCGTAAGCATTACTTCATGACTATCTATTATGAGAAATCCATATCTCTTAGATTGATGTCGTGCCCAATTAGATATCCGCAATTCTTATATAACTTGCATAGGTTCCACAACTATTTGTGAAACTTGTTGAGTTTCTATCGATGGTCCTATGCCATCTTGTGGTTCTTAAATTTCTTTGAGTTTTACTTTACTCCTATTGGTTCTTTTAGAAATAAATTCTTTTTCTAGAAAGGCACCATTTTGAGCAACAAACACTTTATTCTCAGAGGGATTATAAAAGTAATATCCTTTAGTTTCTGTAGGATATCCCACAGTAAGGCATTTATCAGATTTTCGTGCTAATTTATCTGAGACTTGTCATTTGACATAAACCTCACAGCACCAAATCTTTAGAAAAGACAAACTAGGAGTTTTATCGATCCATATCTCATATAGTGTCTTTTTAACTACTTTAGATGGAACTCGATTCAAAGTGAATGCAGCTGTTTGTAATGTATAGCCCCAAAAGGATATAAGAAGATCTGTTTGACTCATCATCGATTGAACCATATCTAATAAAGTTCAATTCCTTCTTTTAGAAACACCATTCCATTGTGGCATCCCTAGTAAAGTTAACTATGTAACGATTCCATAATTTCTTAGATGATCATCAAACTCTTATCTTAAGTATTCTCCACCTCGATTAGATTGTAGTGCTTTAATAGTTTTACCGAGTTAATTTTGAACTTTATTTTGAAAAGTTCTGAACATTTCAAAAGATTCATGTTTATGTTTCATTAGATAAACATAGCCATATCTACTGAAATCATCGGTGAAAGTAATGAAGTATTGAAATCCTCACCTAACATTTGTGCTTAATGGACCACATACATCAGTATGTATAAAGCCCAATAAGTCAGTGGCCTTTTCACTATGTCCAGTGAAGGGATCTTTTGTCATTTTGCCTAATAAACACGATTCATAATTGTCAAATGATTCGTAATCAAATGATTCCAAAAGTCTAACTTGGTGGAGTTTTGATATGCGTTTCTCATTTATGTAACCAAGGCGACAATGACATAAATATATTTTATTCAAATCATTGGGTTTATATTTCTTTGTAGTTATGTTATAGATATCCTGATTATTGCATATTTTTAGATTTAAGAGATAAAGGCCACTATATGAATTTGCAATACAATAAAACATATCATCATAATAAATAGAACATTACTTATTCTAAATAAGAAAAGAAAAACATTCATCATCCAAATAAGAAACTGAAATAATATTCCTACTCAAAGAAGGAACATAAAAGTAATTGTTCAAAACTAACAAAAGCCCATTAGGCAAAGTCAATTCATAAGTCCCTACGTATGGCTAAAGTAGAATCTCTTGCTCTATTTCCAACTCGTAGGTCAACTTTTCCTTTTTTTCAATTATCTACACTTTTTGAGTCCCTGCACATTTGTTCAAATGTGAGATCCACATCCAGTATCTAATACCTAAGAAGTAAAAGTAGATAAATTTATTTCTATAACATAAATACCTAAAGATGTAGTCTCATTACTCTTCTTCTTCTTTAATTTTTCCAAGTAAAGCTTGCAATTCCTCTTTTAATGACTAGGTTCATTGCAATGGAAGTAAACTCCCTTCTTTGGAGCTTTTTCCTTGTGTTTAGGTCTAGCTTTTGACTTAGGCCTACCAGCAACTTTTGCCCTAGCCTTACCCTTACCCTACCTTTATTTTTCATCCCCTTCCCTTATTAACCATAAGAATATGATTTGGCCTTTTCTTGATTCTTTGCTCAGCTATTTTAAGCATCATATGCAGCTCAGTAATGGATTTCTCCATATTGTTCATATTATAGTCCATAACAAACTAGTTATAACTATCTGGCAATGAGTTAAGGATCAAATCCATTGCCAATTATGGAGTGATGAGAAATCCAATCCTTTCAAGGTGATCGATGTAGCCTTTCATTTTCAGAACATGAAAAGCTTTGGTAGTCTCATACCTATCTTGCCTTGCCTATTGTTGGAATGTCTGTTTGAGATGATTGCTTAACTCATAAGCCTCCATATGCTCCAGATCCTTTTGAAGTTCTGGGCACATTATGCCCAACATAAGACATCCCACATCAATCGAATCATCAGCATGTTTCTTTTGTTTTTCTTTGACTTCCTTTTGGGAGTTAATAGGTGGAATAGAAGGAACAGGCTCATCGAGCACATATGGCTTCCTTTCTTGCTTAAGAACAATTCTCAAGTTCCTAAACCAGTTAAGGAAGTTAGTGCCATCTTCTTTTAGCTTTTCCTTCTCAAGGACTGATCGCAGTGATAGTGTGGAAGTGTTATTTGAACCCATTGATCTACAAATATGCAAAATAAATATTAGTACCAATTTCATTTTAGGGTATTTCTTAAAACTCCCACTAAAATATTCACCCTCAATATTAATTACAACTATTGTAATGATTTTAGTGGGCTAAGATCCATATTTCACTTAATTCTAAGTCAGCTTTGGTATGACACTTAAAATCAAGTTATTTAGGTAGATAACTCCTTACCAATTACATCTCATGTAACTCTTAGATTCTCTATGGGATTTTGACATCATATGTCCTGGCATGTTATAATCCCATCTAATAATGTAAGCCCAAAACCATTTTGATAGCCTAATTAAGTCTAACCATATTTTTAACATATAGGTAACACCATTACCCATCTTGCCTTACTATGATAACCCAATGTACTTCGCTTTGGCAGAACCTACATTTTGGTGATCTTAGTCTTGACAAGTGTTATAATTATGGATGGTATAAGACTTAAAATTATGGTGAGGGAATTTTAATTTTAACTTATGATGTTTATTTATATACATATCATGCATCATCCCATACATGGCATTTCATACACATATATAATCATTCATCGCATCACATTCCGATATAAAATGCATAATATATAAAATGTGTGATAGCATGGCTAAAAACTATATGATCTTTATAAGCCAATATAAAGATCAAAGGTCAATCCTAGGTCAAAAACATAAGCTGTTCTTGATTAGCAACTTCCACTTTGCACCTCCATCATCAAGGAACTGGATTGATCTCCTTCATGGTCTTCATGAAATTCCTTCATCTTCATTACAATAATGAAATAAACTATTTTATTAAAACTATTAGTAAAATAAAATTACAACGAAAGAATAACACGTAAGTCATATTTAAAATTACAAACCCATAAAATGAATAAATAATATAAATAAAGAAAACACCATCACAAGGGTCTCAATTGGCCATGTTATGCACCATGCAAATACATCATACATACATCCATTAAAACAAATTAATCTAATATTATGCTCAACGATCACATAAAAATGATGTAATATTATCGGCAGATAATAACTATAACAATATTTCATGCGCTACGATTAGATAACATGGCAGTCCTGCTAGCTTGTTAGCGGGCGGGGTTAAGGGGCAGCGCCCCTCGAAGATTTGAGGCAATGTTAAACTCATTAATAGTTTTCTGCCTTAAAACCCTATTTTGCATCCATGAAAAATGATTCTGCCGATTATATCAGCAGTTATTTAATCACATTAAACATTCACAATAAATACAGAATACCACCATAATGTCATGATAATCCATTTAATCATATTAAAATAGAATTGACATACACATGTTAATCAAATTAACATCTATCATTTTTGTATCCAATGAACAAAATATTATAACTATCAAGTAATCAATCGTGTTCATATCTCATATAAACTAATTGATTTTGTTCATATCATATACAAATAGAATTATTGCATTCATATCATATACAAACAAAATTATTTCGTTCATATCATATACAAACAAAATTATTTCGTTCGATCAAAATAAAATTGATTCATCATGTAATGACATACATATTCCTCATATCATATATAATATATTTTATATACATCACATACATATAAAACACGATTATTGAATTAATTGAATTTGTAAGTAGCTCTGATACCACTATTAGGTTTCGAATAAAAAAATAAAACCTTAAATGTAGCGAAATTAAGAAACTCACCAGGATCTATGCAATCCAATTGAATCAATTATGAGAAAGAGTAATGATTACTAACCTCTTAAAAAATGCATTGTAGGTGTTGCCTCGTAAGAAATGAATACTCTCTACTCGTAAACACATTCGAATGTGTTGAACAGATTTGCTTGGGGTGCTAGATCCCTTCTATGGCAGCTAGGGTTAGAGAAAACATTTTTCTTTCTTTTATTTTCTCTCAAAGTGACGCCTCACTTTCTAGTGTGTCTCTTAGGATTACAAACCTTACATATCATATGTATATATAGGTAGCCTAACCCTAATTAAGAGAGAGAGAGAGAGAGAGAGAATTTAGGGCCTATATATTTCTTATTAAAATAAAAAATACTTTATTTCTTATTTAAAATAAAAATATAATATTAATCCCAATTAATGTTTATTTATTTCATTATTTATTTCGAATTTTAATTTTCCATAAATTAAAATTCAAAATTTCTGAATTAACCCTTAGTCCATTCATCACATTCTATGTGTGCAACCTAATAGGTTCATATTATATTTGTTGTGGGCCCCAGTCCCATCATGGAACCACAAGTCACAAGCGACCTCTAGCAAGACATTACGACTATCCAATTAATATGAATATTAATAATTTAATTTTAACCTCATAAAACATGTTATAATACCTTTGTCACATGATATCTTGTTTGAACATAAGTCATGGTCCATGTCAAACTTATATAGTTCAAGCATATGATTTCTAGATCACTAAGTAGACTGATAATATCAAATGACATTAATCACTCTATTAATTCATTTGAGCACAGCCATGCATTTCTCAATCCTACTTATCGAGGGGCCCAATAGATATCTCTCTCATAAAAAAAGGACAAATTCCATCTTGATTATTCACTATCCTCTACATGATTATCATCATGTCAAATCATAACCTTTATTATTATCCAATTAAAGATAATGTTTAGTTATGTCAAAACATAATGTTGCTCATTTAGGATACTATGATAATCTAAGGTCTAAGGATTAATAACATAACTATTATGAGATCACCAATGACATTAACCCATATAGTATCTCATAGAGGGTCAATCCAGTACTCTATTCTCTAACAAATACCTAGAAGTTTGATTTAGATCACCATATATAATCATCCCATGATTATTAATCAAACTCGTACTAGTTTTATTTATCATTATTCATTTAATGATAAATAACTAGGGATAGTCAAAATAATATTAAATTGTTATTTACAAATATTATTATATTCTAACATGCCAAAATATAATAACATGAAGAAAATCCAATTTTATAAAATGAAATATCACATTACATAAAGAACCAAATGTATGGCCTAGGGCATAACCACTAACACCTATGAAGGGGCAACCCTTAACTCTTTGTAGGCCTTGGAGGTAGTGGTTGAAGCTTCCCTTCTTTGCTTAATCTATCCAATACCCAAGACAGTGACTTAATCTGTTCAACTCATTACTATTCCCTATCACTTTGTTATTATTAAAGTTCCTCCTGGCTTTTTTATTACAAGCTTTTCTACCTTTAACAACTCTCAGTTCTTTAGACCTTTCATTCTTCGACCATCATTTAGGTATAGGCTTGCATTCCTGATGAATAATGTGATCTGATTAGCTTTGTCAGGCTTTCTCTTCATCTTCATTACCCTATTCCTCCAACATGTGAGGTACTCATGAAAGGATTCATTATGTTTCTATTGAATTAGCTTGAGGTTTTTCAAAGTAACCTAGTGCTACAATCATACTACTTAAGGAACTTATCAGTCAATAGATCCTAATCCTCTTTAGTCCCTCTATCTAGCTCATGTTACCAATCAATTGCAAGCCTTATCAAACTTAAACAAAAGTACTCTACCTTCTATTTCTTGGTCAAGGTGGTAACCTTCATGATTAGCGTGTATTTTTTGTCATGCGTCAAAGGATTTGAAGTGCCATAAAACCTTGGTAAATTAGGCATCTTAAATCTCTAAGGTAATGACTTATCTCCATCGAAATCCCTATCTTTAGGGTTTATTCTCCTACAAGTAGATAACAACCTAAATATAGCCTTAATTTTCTCATCTATTTTATTGAAGGATAGATCCTCAACACTAGGACACTAATTCCTCACATTCATTATAGGAGGGATATATTCTTCATTTTCCTCTTCTTTGAAATCATCTTCAGGATCATGCCTTATTTCTCTCTTAGTTAGGTCTTGAAATGTTGTGGCATCAACTGCAACAACATTTCTAATATACATTGGCTCTGCTATCTCATAAATGGGTGTTATATGTTGAGTTTCAATATTTGGTGCTATAAAAGCCACCATCCCACCAATTATAGCTATAAGACTTTCTTCAAAATTCTCAAACCTCTTATCCAATCTTCGATATAAGTCATCCCACACTGTTAAAGGCCTAATAGGAGTAACATTTGACCTTTCCCTTAGGAATGGAAACTTTGATATTGTGTCATCGATCACTCTCCCAATCTCGTTCACCCTTTCAATCTCATTCAACTGATCATCCATAATTTTTTTTCTTTTTTGGACTACTTCTTGACAACTCACTTCAACCTAACTCAGAACAAACCTCTGAACCTAATCCTGAACCCAAACTTGATATATGCTGCCTAGATATAAATTTTCAAACTAGGAAATCATTTAACCCTTTGGACCACTTAGATGTGTTTATGATGGCTTCAAGAATCAGATATTAGGAATGATGTATAGTGAATGATGCATGAGCATGGTCTATACATGATACATGTATGCAATGAATGATTTTGTTAGACATCAATCATAATAACACACACAAGCATAACAATAGCCTTCTAACCTTATTACTCTTACAGAGGAGGTCGTGCGATCTCTTTCCTAGGTGGGCTTAGCCCATAGGTCAACAGGGTACCCAATGTATACATATGGTGTACGATAAAAAATCAGTAGCATAACCTCTTTAATTAAAAGCACATGCATATGAATTTTAACCATTATGTATTTTAACTAACTCATATAAATTGGGTTAAGCTCATTGAGGCTTGGCAGCCTTTGATCGATGTCCTTCTAATTTGTTTAAGTTTGGTCAATACATAAGGGTCCACATAGCAAGCAAACATTATTATGGTCATACAACCTAGGAGAAGTTGATATTGTCATTACATGAGCTTGAGTCAATGGTGATGAAACTATAGGGTTATCCAAGCATGGTCCTTGCCAATATATCTGGCTCATTAAGAGCATAACAAATGATGGGTCACCATTTTATATACCATTTGGTACTAGACTTAGGCTGGTTGGCTTTTTTGACACCTCTTTATAATTAGTGAACATAGGGTATGCTTTAGGATAGCAACGAGGCTAAAAAATGATGCCAAACTTAAGTATAAGGCTCTAAGATGAATGCAAGAAGTGTAGTTTAGAAAAGAGACAAGATTAATTACAAAACCCAATTATCATAAACTTAACCAAGTTTCTTTTAGGAGTAAGATCTATTTATTCCCCAGTGGAGTTGCCATGATGATGTGCATTGGAGCCATCGCTCATTTTCAGGTTCACTATCGGAGGCCCACTTTTAAGGTTCGAGATTGAAGGAGGCTCACTTTAACTCATAAATTAGTCACTTGGTAATAAAAAGAAATCAAGCCTAAATTATTATTGGTAGTCAACTCATGAAGCAATCTACTAATGAACCCAAAAGAGGTAGGTGTCATGGATTAACCATCCAATAGAACATCGAGAAATGATTCTTAACCTTTTGATGCCCAAACAAAGATTGGTGTTCGGGACATCACTCTTATTAGGCATTTGGTTATATGTTGTTTTATAATTGAGTTTTATACTTAATCCCCTTTCCTCTCTCGTACAATTAAAAAAGCGTAATAGTTAAATAAATATCCCAATTAAGTATGAAAACTAATAAATAAATAAATAAGTAAATCAACAACTTAAACTTATTACAGAAGAAAATCATCCAACAACAAGAGTAAAGTAATATACATACATACATGCATACATACATACATAAATTGGGGTATTTATATGAATTAGGAACATTAGTTCCCTCATGCATATTTTACAAAAATCATCATTTTATTTTTTTTGGCTTTGGATGAAAAATTAGACATTGGTCCAAATTTTGAAGAAAAATCCAAATTGATTAATACAAAATATTTTAAATGCCTTTTCCTTTTAATGTGCACAAAAACCCTTTCTTATTAACTATTACATCCCTCGAAAGAAAAATACATCAAAAAAATACTGAATAAATAAATAATCACAAAATAAATAATAACCAAATAAAACTATGATAATAAATAAGTAAAGCGATGAAAATAGTGGTTAAATGAAATAACCAGATGGGCTAAGGGTGGTCATCCAATCGAGAGCACGATTCCTAATGCAAAAAATCCCATACAATCCTCCAAAGGTAAAAGAATTTACATACCAAAAAAAAACCACAAAAGGGGAAATAAATTAATATTTTACAAATATGACAAAGATAATCATTTAACTAATCACATAGTATAGAACAAAATTTAAGTACATAATTGAATCACACAAAATAATATGCAAATACCATGGGGATCAAATAAATATTATAAACAACATAAGATACATACAAAATATAACAAAATACCAAAAAAATTAGTCACGAGTACCTTTAAACAGGCGAAGGATGCCCATGGCTAGGCAAAGGATGGGATGAGTAGAAGGCCTATCACATTCCATTTGTCGCTTTGATAGACTAGCATCCATTGAGTCATCTTCCCATTCGTCACTTGCTGGACATAATGAGATGCAGAACTTTGAAGCCAAAAACACACAAAAATCATACAAGGCTACATTCAACTCTAAATGCATGATTATTAGGTTATAAATCATGTTGATACAGTATTACAACATCAAATTATGTTTGGAATTCAATAAAAACATATTGGAATATAGAATTACAGAATAAAGAGAAAAAATATCAAAGTTACAACAATGGAGGAATCATATTTCTAATCATGCCTTTACATGCTCTTTGATCTAGATTTGCATCTTAATGAATTTTAGGCATACCAATCACACAAACACAACATTTAAACATATTTATTTGCACAAATAATCATATAATCATGCATGGAATGTTTTAGCGAGAGAGAGAAGGAAAGAAGCCTAGAATATTTATCTCAAGAGATATTCTAACTTTAAAATTATTATAGTCTAGATCTCCACTTTAATTTGTGCTTCTTATTTTTTAGAAAAGCCCAATGAATTTCATTATTTATTTGTGTTTAGATTAAAAAATTATTAAAGCCAAACAGAACCTTAGAGAGAAAGAGAAATTGATTTTCTTATTCCTTAAATTTTGGCTTTCTAAAAAGTGATTCCCTCTGGAAACCCTAGAATTTTAGCTTTTATACTTAGGTTAGAGTTGGATTCCAACTCCAACTTTCTAAATCTAAAGAAAAATCCCCATTAAATTTGAATAAAATCCCTTTAAAACATTGATCCCCTTTTTTGATTTCTAAAAAAATAAAAATTTTGAAAAAATAAGCCACAGAATGGCACCCCCCAGTGAGAGGCAGCCATCCCTTAGTCTAAAATCTTAGAAGGACCAAAATACCCTTGATCTAACCTGGATATGAGAGAGAAAGCCAGGGATGACCATCCCTTCTATAACATACGACTATCTATCACATCTAAATGCTAAAATTAGGGGTTTTCATGCACTTTTGTTAAAACACTTGAAAATATTTTGAAAATCATAAAAATCTTTAAGAAAAATGCTAGAAATTCACAATCGGAGCTTCCAGATCCGAACCTACTATCTGTAATATACTATTGGTAGGGACTTGTTGGCAGTCTAGGCTATCTTGGGTCATTATATCTACACTTGGATAACCTTGATCTAGGCTACCTCAGGTCATGGTGTCTACACATATGATAAGTTAGACCTATTGGTAAGGACCATGTTTGGATAGCTCTAAAGTTTCATCACCTTGACTCAAGCCCATGTAATGATAATAGTTACTTTCCCTAGGTTGTATAACCATAATAACTTTTGCTTGTTATATGGGCCCTTATGCATTGACGAAACTCAAACAAATTAAGAGTACCAATCAAAGGCTTTCATGCCTCGACGAGCCTAACCTGATTTGTATGATTAACTTAGAATACATAATGGCCAAAACCCATATGCTTGCATTTTTAATTAAGAGAGCTTATGCTACCAATTTTTTTATTGTAAACCATATATATCCATTGTGTTTCCTATTGACCCATGGGCTAATCCCACCAAGGAAAGAGATTGTACAACCCTCCTATATAAGAATAATAAGGTTGAAAAGCTTTGTCTATGCTTATATGTTATTATGATTGACATCTAACGAACACATTCATTGCATTCATACATCATATATAAATCGTGCTAATGAATCAATCATTATGCATCATTCTTAACATTTGACTTTTGTAGCCATCATAGATTCATTTTGGCATTCCAAAAGGTTAGACAGCTACCTTGTTAGGAGCAAAAAATTAAGCTACCTAGGTTGAGATCTAAGTTGAGTTTAAGGTTGGTCTTCAAGATTAGTTTCGAGTTTGAACTTTTAAAAAGTTATATAGAGACCACATTATAAGAAATAGTTAAAAATTAGAGGCAAAGTAACAAATGACTTTCAGGTAAGGATGGCTAATCTGACAGATAGGTTGGCCTTTGTTTCAACTACTCTGGTTCCTCAAGATGAAATGGATAGGAGACTTGATAGATGTTTCCCGGAATTTGAAGAGAGGATGATGGCTTTGCTTAGTAGGTTGGTAGTACCTCCCCCTTAAACTAAGCATATGGTACCTATCTAATGTATAGTAGAGCCAAGACATGTTAGGGATGTTACCCAGGCAGTTATAGTAGGGCTTTGAGTCCCACCAGTAGAGTAAAGGAGAGAATAGAGGCATAAGCCTGAGGATGATTACATAGAAGAAGAGGGTGAAGAGTATGACCCTCGTGTGATAAATGTGAGGAGTAGGATCCCTAGTATTGATAAAGTAGCCTTCAAAAAGATAAAGGAGAAGGTTGAAGCAATGTCTAGGCTATTGTCTGCAAAAAAATGGATGAACACGAAGATAAGGATTTAGATGGAAATGAGCCACTTTCACAAAGGTTTAAGATGCCAGACTTACCCAGATTTGACAAAACATTTGACCCTTTTGCACATGTGAAGCAGTACACTCTGATAATAAAGGGGACTATGTTGACTAAGAAGCAGAAGGTAGAGTACTTTTGTCTGCGTTTGGTAAGCCCAGCAATAAACTAATATCATGGGCTTGAAAGGCACATTAAGGTAAATTAGGACTCATTAATTGAAGAGTTCCTTAAGTAGTATAACTATAGTATAAGGATGGAGGTCACTCTAAAAGACCTTGAACTACTTTAGTAGAAGGTTGATGAGTCTTTTCATGAGTATCTCACTAGGTGGAGGAATCAAGTGATTTAGATAAAGAGGAAGCCTGATACAACTGACCAGATTAAGATTTTTATACCAAACTCAAGTCCTTAACTAAAAGATGGCCTAAAGTGAAAAGGCTAAAGGACTGGGAGTCCTTGTAGGACATAGCTATAAAAGCTGAAGGTGAGTATTTGGCTAGAATGGCCAATAATAAGGGTGTAATAAGGAATTTTGGCAATAACAAGGAAGTTAGGAGTAGTAGTGAAGCGAACACAAGTGGGAAGATAGTTAAAATTTCTATTATAGATTTCAATTAGAGGCACTACTCTAACCTCAATAAGTCATTATCTTAGGTATTAGATTGGCTAAGTAAGGGAGGAAAGCTACAACCATTACCATCAAGACCTACCAAGAGTCAATGATACCCCACCATAGAGAGGATCAATATTGTACCTACCACCAATATATGCGATATTTAACAAATTATTGCCTGACATTGAGGAATAAAATTCAAGATCTGATGGTAGCAAGGAGATTTTTTATCCTCAAAAGAGAGAAAATAAAAAGAAATGAGGGTACAATGTCGTGAGGCCTTTAGTGTTTATGATTGAGTCTAACTAACCTAAATGATACATGATGAGAGACTTATACAGGAATGAGTATGTGGCCATTACTTATTCCACCCCCAAGTAACAAAGCTAAGTGAAGAAAATCAACTAGTTTCTATGATTGATTATTGGGTTCCACCAATAAAAGCAAAGATAAAGGGATGATAGTGCCCATTGATAGCTGGAGTTCAAAGAGTGAGAGTGAAAAAGAGATGAAAGAAAAGAAGAGAATGAAGGAAGTTACCAAAAGTAGAAGGGTGGCACCCAAAATTGAGAAGCACCTAGCCCCTGCTATAATGCCTACAGAGAAAGAGATTGAGGAGAACCATATCATAAAGCAGTTAAAGAAGTCACATGCCTAGATTTCTATTTAGGGTTTGTTGAGACAAACTCCGTCGCACCAGCAGAAGTTAGTGGAGGCCTTATGTGAGTCTACTATTGCTACTAACATTTCACTATTTGAACTGCTAGATTTAGTCAAAGGAGCAACAGGAGAAAGTGTTGTGTATTCTAATGCTAATCTACATCCTAAAGGTAGAAACCACAATCGTCCTCTCTACATTAAAGATTATATAAATGGTAAGCCTATGTACTGGTGATGATGGGTCCTATCAATGTGTATCCTTTGGTTCCAATTCCTACTTTTAGGATCAATGAGAGTATGCTGAATAAGTGACACTTAACCATTTCTACTTATTATAACTCAAAGAGGCAAGCTATTGGGATCTTCAAAGCTATAGTATAGATGGGGCTAGTTGAAACCAAAGCTAAGTTTGTGGTGTTTATGCATTCCTACCAATTTTTCTATGTTACTTGGAAGGCTATAGTTCCATGAGTCAGGGGGAGTGTGTAAGGACCCAAAATAGGCTCTATTAGAATTTAAGGACAATTACATGTTATTCAAGTCTAATTGAGCATTATTGGGTGAATTATTAAGAGTTAAGATACTAATTGGGGCAAAAATGTTATTAAGTTATCAATAATTATGTGATTAATGTGTAAATTATATGGTATGATTTTATAAGGTCATAATTAAATTATTATTATTGGTTTAATAATATTCAAGGGTGTAATTGAAGTACAAAGTATTAGTTTAGGGGTTAATTTGTAAATACGGCATATTTAGGGGCAAATGTGAATAAATGAATAATTGAGGGGTTGATTTAAGAGAAGGAATAAATTGATAGGTCAATGTATGAAAGGAATTAAAGGAGGGGTTAATGTTTAACATGCAAAGACTAGCTAGGTTAAATTGTGACATGCAGAAGGTTTAAGGACTAAAAGAGATATTTTCCTTAGCACTATATAAGTCAAATATAGTGGAAAAATACAGATTTTATCATTCTCTCTTGCAAATTCAGCCATTAAACTTGAGTGAAATCCTCTCATTTTAAGTTACATGCATGGATGGTTAGCAAGGATCAAGGCTAGAAGTAGTAATGTGAAGAACATGTTAGTGTATATCTACAAGGTAATTAACTTAATTTGATAATTCTTCTTCTACTTCTCCATCTTCTTATTTTGATTAATAGTAGATTGGGTTAGATGCTGGAAGTTTTTGTTAATGGATGAAATTATTGTGAAAGGAAAAGAAGGAGAAAATTAAGAACATGAAAGAAGAAGATAGTGAGAGAAAAAGGAGAATTTTCAAGAAGATTTGAGTTGCATGTCCAGGTTTGGAAACTATTATTTCTTGCATGCATTAATATTGTGTTGATTATGGATTTTATAAGTATATTGACTTATATTAAGATATTAGACATTAATGTAAAAATGCTGTCCAGAAATTCGGATTGACCTCCAATGACTAATTTGATCATAAGTTGAATTTTTGAACTCCGAATTTGATATAATTAGTTGGGTTAGAACCGGGACTTCTGTGCCTACAAATGTTATAGAAATAACAATAATGAAATTTTTCCTCTAAGGTCCTCAAAAATACCCAAAACAATAGCCTTTGAAAGAAGAAAAGTTAATGAATTTGAAATTCTGGGTTAAGTTCATTTGACCTAGCTGTATTAGTTTGTTAATAACTTGAGTTCTAGAAAAGGAAATTGAATGATTCAAGCTGGTATGTTTTACTAAGACATTAATGTATATTTTTGTAGAAGGAAATCATTTCTAGATCGGCCTCTAACTTCTCTTAAAATTAGCTTGAATCTCGTAGAAACAGTTGTTCACTGTCAAAGAACAGATCTTAGTATTTTTGGTATAATTATCAGTAGAAAAGTCGAAACGTTATGATATAAAATTATGGGTAAACTAGATACATAGGAGCACAACTTTGATGAAGGGAAGTTGGTCTAATTCTGTGCCCATTTTATTTTATGAATTTTCTAATTGGTGACAAAAACTGTTTTGGTGTTATGAACATCTTATAGTTTTCTTCAATATCTTGAGTTATAAATGTGATATTAAGGTAATTCTTGATGTTTTGGAAATTAGAAACACAGATGGATTAGTATTCTCATACTTTCATGTAAATAAATAGAGAAGTAACATGAATATTTTTGTAGGATATGTTGAACAAATGTAATGAGAATAAGTTTTATGAATCTTTAATAAAGAGAAATATGTAAGTATCATGAACTAGTTGCTGTAATTACAGCATAATTTGGGTTATAAAACCTCAATTGAGTTAATTACAATTTCATATTTTACATGAGAAACATACCTATAACTTTGTAGGAGATACCAAGGGCTAAATATGCTTGTAAGCTATTCAAATATTCACTTGAAATTGTAGTGAGCTGTTAATTTCGGTTTCGGAACAGGCTGAAGTAAAAATGATGTATTTTTGTGTGTATTGCTCAGAATGCTATGAGGTTGAATCCTATGAAAAATAGACTTATAAATTAACATTTTTTATGAAGGAAACTTTGTTTAATTATGTTTTTATGAGTTCCTAATGTTCGCTTGAAATTCTTGAAAAAACTGGATATACTGTTAAGGAACAGATTGTGGTATTTTGGACATAAATCTTATTAGGGGAGTCAAAAAGCTATGATGTAAAATTATGGATAAACTAGACACCTAGGAGCAGGATTTTGTTGAAGGAAAGTAAGGCTGATTCACTCCCCATTTTATTCTAAAAATTTTACAAGTGGTAAAAATAACTGTTTCTGAATTTATGAACAGCCAATGGTTTTTCTTGAATATCTTGAATTATAGATGAGATATTGTGAAAAATTTTGATGTTGTAGAAACAAGACATATAGGGGAATGAAATTTTAGAAGGACACATGGCCTAAAAATAATATTTACTAGACCAAAAAGGGCACCTAATTTTAATCCAGAAAGCTGCCCCTGTGCAGATTTGTGTAGGAAGAATTTTAATTTGTTTTCTATATTTGGTTTAAATATAGTTATGTTAAATATGTGTATATATGATTACACATTGAATTATAATAGCATGTAATATGATTGACAATAAAGATAGGTATAATCACATATATTCAAACTTATGTACATGATTTATTACATGAAATTATGCTTACATGTATATACTTATATGTTGCGCTTATATGCCACTATGCAAAAAGTATATGAAGATAGTGACATATGTTCATTCACAGATAATTGTATTGTGCTGATTATACTCATATTCATGTGTATATTATCAGAGATTCCTTATCATCTTATATGAACATATATTTACATATATGTGCATATTGAATATTTATAGTCATTTGTATAATTATCAGTGATTGTATATTTATAGTCATACACATACATACGCATATAGGTTAAACTGTTGTGAACATGATCATACACATCATTGATTTAAGAAACCCAATAGAGCATGATGTTATGTATCATCATATTACATATGTAAAATAGCTACTTGATTTGAAGGAATTATAAGTACAAAATAGTAATACCCAACAGTGAACATGTTCACAGATTTACAGAAAGTTACACATGAACATGTGTATGAGTACATTATTCATAGTTACCCAAGAGAATACATGTGCATATAAGAACATGAATGAATAAATGAAAGATAAAGTAAATAGATGTTACTGCCTGCGTTGAGTCTAGGAAGTGGATAGATAGGCATGCTTATAAGGGTAACTTGCAGCTGCTTTTGAACATTTTGACCTCTTTAGGTCCATTTGAATTTAAAAGTATAGTGACCCTGTTTGGGTTTAAAAGTTAAAGTTAATTTAAACAATCCTCGTGTGGGTTGTAGCCGACCCTGTTTGGGTCCGCTTGATCGGTCCATGTTATTTGATTGACCCCGTTTGGGTCCATGTTATTTGATTGACCTCGTTTGGGTCCACCGATTTATCATACAGTTTTATCCCTACAAGGGATCATCATTTAATACCTCCGGGTATCTCCTTGGTGCCTTCGGGTGACCTATTATCTCTTTGGTGCCTTCGGGTGACCTAGTACCTTCGGGTACCACCGTATAACCCGTTATCCACCTCTTTAGAATAGTGCAGGTTTTATTATCAAGGTTAAGAAAAGTTTAATAAGGCATGCAAATTCTTAGTTGACTTTATACTATTCTACATATGAAATTCCTTTTGTTGCATACAAAATCCAAGTCTAAAAGAATGCTCAATATACATATGTATCTATACTGCTAGTACAAAAACAAATTGCATGTTAATTGCTAAATGCTCTCTATATATATGTGTCCTTTATTCTTATATGTATTACATTGTATGATTTCTATAAGTGAATTTAAATGTTTAATTTCTTTCATTTCTTGAAATAAATCATTGTTACATTTGAAGCATGTTGGATGCTTGTTGACGATCACTGTGAGTGGTCGTCTATCATGATTTAGTTCCCCACTAAGCTTTATAGCTTAGCACGGGTGTTTCATCCGTGTAGGTTGCAAGGTTAAGACTTTGTCTCAGGATTGATATCTGTAGCTGGCTGGCCAACACAAGTCTTTGAAGATTATAAAGTATATAGTTGTCTTTTTGTTCCTTTTTGTATTTCAAAGGTTTTATGTTGTGTTGGAAATCTTGTAAAAATACAACTATTTTGTAAGATGTTATTAGCGGTTATATTTTTGTACAGAGACTCTAATGTATATTATGAAGTTTTAATAGTTTAGCACTCTTATGGATTAAGTATGAATATCAGTTCTCTATATAGTTGATATATATTTATATTGCACAGTAGAACATGTGTAATGAGATGAATAAAGTGATATGTATAGATTATAGAATAAGGGTCCTACAGAGTGCCATCTACGCTGCACCAAATGATCAAGATAGCTCATCATGGTCAGGTGGTCACCATCAAAGCTGCAAGGGATAATCAAGTATCTATGCTACAAATAGCTAAGGAGCCTTTCAGTGGGTTCCATATGTCAATAATGGGTGGTCGAAAGGATGAAGACACTTTTACTAATAGCCTACAAGTGATTAAAATGATGAAAAAGATGCACTTCTTACCTTGAGTTAGTTTGGGTAAGAATTCTTAGGGGCATCAGGATGTTATTACCACCAAAGAGTCAAAAGATAAGAAAGGGTTAGGTTGCACTGGTTCAATTCAGAAAGGTAAAGGAAAAGCAAAAACAAAAGAGATGTTAGAGAGTATACCCTAGAGCCAATGTAATAGGGATGTATTTCATATGTATGAATTCATATTCTTAATAAAAGGCACAATTCATTTATTAATGCTATGTTTAAATACATGAGTTTGTAAATCTTAAATTAATAAATGAAGTCTTAGATACTATAAACACAGTGCAAAGGCAATCATAAAGTGTTCATGATATGAGATGTCTATTGTATGAAAATGTGTTAATATCTAAATATCCCTAGTCATAGAATTAACAAGACAGGACATTGTTAATGCAGACAGACTAGCACATGTTATGCTTCTTGAATTGTTCAAGCAATGGTTCTCATAACCGTGATTATGGAAGATAATCAAAGCTAACATGTGGATACTTATTAGAAGAACAAGTTCGCTGAAGACCTGTAAAGAGAATCCTCACATGGATATTAAATCTATGTCAGTGAGGAATCTCTTCATAGCGGTTGTGCAAGCATCCTTAGACTTGAGATCACCAAGGTTATCTTAAGTAGCAAGTGATATACTTTGACTCCATAACTGATTATTTCCAACTGGAGGTGAACATAATTAGGAGGTTAGGTATATCATAACCTACTGGAAGATAGTTGAGTGATTGACAAAGGATTCACCATCCCAGATTTATTAAGTGAAGTTATCTCGCATGATTCTATAATTGACTTGTTCATAGAATCTCTGGCTAGAGTAATATGCCAAGATAGATAGAGATCCATGAAGGGAATTTCGAGAAAAATGGTTAAAATTAATAGAGCATACATAATTAGATTTATATGAGTTGACAGAAATTCATACTCAGAATCTAATTGAGATAAGAGTGGTGAAAGGAGTAATTGCACGGTAACTGTTTCTATGGAAGGGTATAGTCAAACCATTTGACTTTCCTGACATTTGGGTAGTCAGGATGCCTAGCTAGAGGCCGCACATGATTTGTATAATAGTGTATCATAAATATCAATAGGGATTGATAAAATGATTTAAAGAAGTTTAAATCATGTGAGTTTTAAATAGAACTCACAATTACATATTATACTGCCAATATAGACAGGAACCCAATAGGTCACACACATATAGAGAAAATAATAAAATGGTAAAATGACAAGGATAAAAATATTTGATATTATTATGTGAACAGAGAAGTGAATAAGAGAATAATTAATTAAAGAGTTTAATTAATTATGATCAAGTAAAATTATTCGCAGAACTTTTAGAAATATTATGTAAAATGGACCTTATTGAAATATTGTATTTCATAATTAATTATTATTGGACTATAAGTGTTATAGGGCTGATATAATAATTAATAGATTCATTGGAGAAAATAATGGAGGCCCAGAAGATTGAGTTTGGCGTAGAAACCCTAAAGAGGAAGGGTTTCACGCCAACTACAGATAGAAGGCCCTAGAGGCCTAATTCTTGAACCAAAATAAATTAAATATATTTTATAAGTGTTATGGAGCCTATATATTTAATTTGGATGGATTTAGAATTCATTTAGGTGATTAAATCCAAGTATATGCATAAAGGGCCTAGTTTGTGGGTTTTATGCATAGCCTTTGGTTAAGGGACTTAAATTGGATTTAATTGAGTCCAAATAAATTATTAATAATTTTAGAAACCCATTTAAAATTTATCTAGAAATTTTAAAGAGCCCAATCCTATTATGAAGTTGGATTTTTAACCTAACTATAAAAATCCAAGTGATAAGGTTTTAGGGAAAAGGTGAACAATTAAGAGAAAAGAATTTCTCTCTCTCTCAACCCTAGCCGCCACCCCCTTGCTAGCATCAAGGGGATTTTGGCCAGCCCTCGTTCTCCTCCTTTTTTGGTTCATTCAATCCTTCTCTAGTGTGAATTACTCATTGGAGGTATTCAACTTTGGACACTGTGGTTTGCGACAACCCGGTGAGAAGGAAAATCAACTATTCAACAAAAATCAAAAGTGATTTTTCTTATTCCCATTAATATGTATATTGTAAATTCATGGCAAGATCATATCTATTGGTTAAAAATTTTAAATTTTGCTTATGTATGAGATGCATGCAACCGATAATTCCCAACATGGTATTAGAGCCTCGATTTTGCCATGAATCTACAATTCTATATTTTTTTTTGCGGAATAGTTTTTATTTTTGAGTTATTTATTTCACGAACTTTAAAATATCAGATTTGATTATTCATGAATGAGAAGTATTTATTTCTGGATGTATGTGATCAAATATATAAAATGAAAAATAAAAACGATTCTTTTGAGAAAAGAGTCATTGTGAATGGCGTGTAAGGTTTTATTTTTTAATAAAGTTTAGGGGCTGTTCTAAATTAAATTTTATTGATCCACTCTAAAATTATTTTGATGATAATTTATGTATTTAATATGTGATATTAAGTCATAGGATCAAACAAAATTAAAATCGAACAAGTTTTGCATGAAAACTAGTTTAGTCGAAAAGTTCGATAAATTGGTGTTCTTTCTTGTGTTCTTGGCATGTACTTGGTGTGTTCATATTTAGAATAATTTTTAATCTTATAAATCTGATATATTTGACATATTAATGTGTTTTAAATTAATTGGATTAATTAAAATTGGCCTTGAATTAATTGGATTAATTCTAATTCACTAAAACCACTTAATGGGCTTAATTATGTTTACGAACTTGGTTTAAATTAGTAAATGCCTTGGTGGGCCCAAAGAGCTGATTTAAATTAAATATCATAAACTATAATTAAGTTTATTAATGTATTTTAAGGGCTGGAGTGGGCTTGGCTCATTTCAAAAGGCCCAAATGGTCTAATAGACATAAAACTAGTTTATGTGTAAACACACTTTAGGGTTTATTGTGTGGGTTTCGTCCTACCCTTGTTTTAAGCCCAAAATTGATTTTTTATTTATTTAATATGATTAATTAATTAAATAATAAAATGATAATTAATTAATAATCAATTGGATTGATAATTAAGGCAAGAACACATGCATACAAAAAGGTTTCCTAAAATGAAAGTTTCCAAAATGGAAAAAGTTTCCTAATTTGATCACATTATCAAAATAACTCAAAAGTATGTTTCAAGAGTTGAAACAAAGTTAGTAATCCATTATATGTTTTACTTTATGCATTAGAAATTCATATAAGGGTGTATGATTGGCATGATGGATAGTTATGGACGAAGGCCCAATATGATTGAGCATAATACATGTTTTGGCCCGATGAGGACTTTTATGTCCCGATCACTTGTTTTTGGTTTGTATTTCTTTTTCAAATTGTAATATGTAATTAGATTACTTAGATTAGAATTAGAGATAGAGATGGAGACCATTATCAAGGAGCAAGATGGATCGGATGGAGATCCAACAAATTTAAAGATAATGTAATTATTTTTTTTACTTGTTTGAATCATGAATATTACCTAGGTGTGACCTTTTGATTTTCCTTTTGGCTTGGGGAAAGCAATGTATTAAAGTCCATAACTATACAATATTTGTATGCTTATATTTATGTGATAGATATAGGATGCATACCAATGTATGCCAACCATGTATGATGAGACTTAATTAACTAAAATCCCTCATAATAATACTGAGGTATATAAGCCTTCCATTAATTTGAGGAGAACCAGAGTTCTTTATAGTGTGGATTTTTTACCACAGTCAAGCTCACATTATATCAAATATGTTCAAATCTAATTAAATGGGTCATCTTAGCTAGCCGATTAACTTGTTGACCACAATCAAGGCTAATGGTTCTAGAGGCAAGATTAGGGAATGCATATATGATATGCATGTATCAAGAGTTGATAACCTAATGATTCAATAGTTGTGCAGAGACACAATTGGTATAGAGATACCTACCTTTCAAGGATATGAAGTTTAATTTGTTGTCCACAGTCAAGGTCAAATTTCATATCAAGGATTGGATATTGGCCCACTAAGAAAACCATCGGGTTTCTCGGATTAAATAGTGAGGGCTATTGATTCGCAATAAATTAGTGGGAGTAAATGGACTAATTAAAGACCTAATTAATGCATACATATATGAACATACTCTCATATGTTTTCTTTTTCACATCTAGGTCATCATTATGAGCTCATCAAACATTAATATACGATTAATCTTGGATAACAAGCTAGTTGGCAGCAACTATTCTGACTGGATCAGGCAAGCGAGAATTGTTCTTGGACTTGAAAAGATCCACTATGTCTTGGATAAAGATCCACCACCACTTCCATCAGATGAGGCCATTGATGAGATCAAGGGCACTTATTGAAAATACATGGAGGATAGTGAAGCAGCAGCATGTTTGATGCTGGGTGCTATGTCCTTTGAGCTTCAAAAGCAACATGAGATGATGGATTCTAGAACCATCATTTTGCATCTAGAGGAGCTTTATTCTTCTCAGGCTAGAAATGAGCAATATGAGATTGCTCGAGCTCTATTTAGCTGTAAAATGGTGGAAGGCACTTTAGCTGCTACTCATGAATTGAAGATGTATGGGTATATTGAGCATTTGAGTAGACTTGGCTATGTAATGGATAATAATATATACATAGATTTAATCTTGAACTCGTTGGCTCTAAGTCATGCACCTTTTGTGTTTAATTTCAACATGAACAAGATACAAGTAACCATTCCTGAGTTAATCAACATGCTCAAAACAGTTGATGGATCCTTCAAGAAGGATTAAAAAAGTATCATGATTGTCACTTCTGCTAAAGGCAAGAAGCAGAAGATGAAGATAACCAAGGCGTAGCTAAAGAATGGTGGGATCTCCAAGAAGAAGGTTGCCAAGAAATAAAATCTCAAAAGAACTTGCTTTCATTGTGGAAAATATGGTCATTTGAAGCGTAACTGCAAGGCCTATCTAGATTCTCTCAAGGAGAAGAAGCAAGCTGATGCTTTTACTTCATCATATGATTGAAATAAATACTTATTCTATTGCTTCAAGACAATCTTGGATATTAGATAACGGATGTGGATCTCATTTCTGTAATGATCTACAGGGGCTTAAAAGCAGTTGAAGAGTTGGAAAGGAAAAAATATATCTATAATCAGCTATTGGACAAAACATCTCTACAACAGTTGTGGGGACTTACCGTTTGCCTCTTCCAAGTGGATTAATACTGGAGTTAAATAACTATTATTATGTTCTAGCATTATCCAAAAGTATTATTTCTTTCAGTTGTTTATTGAACAATTATGACATTTCTTTAAAGGACAAGTGTTGTTACATTTTTAAGAACAATATGTTTTATGTGAAAGCTATCATTGAGAATGGTATATTTGTTCTTAATTTAATTAAAGAAGTGCATAATGTGGATACCAAGAGAATGAAATGAGATAATCTAAATACCTCATATTTATGGCATTGTTGTTTAGGCTATATAAATGAGAAATGCATGACCAAATTACACAAGTCAGGTGATTTGGAATCATTTGATTATGAATCATTTGACACATGTGAATCTTGTTTATTATGAAAATTGACAAAAGCTCCCTTTATTGGTAAAGAAGAATGAGCTAAAATGGTTTTGGACTTAATACATTTAAATGTATGTGGTCTAAGACTACACATGCCAGAGGAGGTTACTCCTACTTCGTTACTTTTATAGATGATTATTCCAGGTTTGGATATATCTATCTAATGAAATATAAATTAGAATCATTTGAAAAGGTTAAAGAATTCATAAATGAAGTAGAGAAGCAACTTGGCAAGAGTATTAAAACACTTAGATCAGATCGAGGTGGAGAATACTTCAGCTAAGAATTTCAAGATTATCTTAGAGATAATGGGATTTTATCTCAATGGACTCCACCATATACACCACAACACAATGGTGAATCTGAGAGGAGAAATCGAACACTATTAGATATGGTTCGATCCATGATAAGCCTACCAGACTTGCCTAAGTCCTTTTGGGGATATGCAATAGAAATTGCTATTTATGTGTTAAACAGAGTTCCTACTAAATCAATTGATGTTACTCCATATGAGATGTTGAATAATAAGAAACCCACACTTTCTCATATAAAAGTATGGGGTTGTCCTACTTATGTGAAGAAGACAGTGTCAGACAAACTAGATGTTAAGTCTAATAAATGTTTATTTGTGGGATATCCAAAAGAAAAGTTTGGATATTATTTCTATCATCCCTTAGAACAAAAGGTATTTGTTTCGAGGCATATTGCCTTCTTGGAAAGAGAATTTCTCCTACGAGAGGATAGTAAGAGTAAAATTGAACTTGGTAAAGTTCAATACCCATAAATAGAAGTAGATCAACCGATTGAACCCGAGGCTGAATTTCATAATGATTAGATTATAGTTGAACCTGATTATACACAAAATCCTAGAAGATCTACTAGGATGCATTATATCCCTGTGAGATATGGATTTCACATTGATTCGGATAGAGGCATAACTGTAGTAGAGGACAATAAGCCTACAAGCTATCAAGAAGTTTTAAACAGTTCCGAATGTGATTTATGGCTTAAGGCTATGCAGCCTGAAATGGACTCTATGTATGAGAATAAAGTATGGACTTTAACTTAACCACCTGAAGGGATAAAATCCATAGGGTGCAAATGGGTCTTCAAAACGAAGACCGATATGGAAGGTAATATAGTTACCTATAAAGCTCGCTTAGTAGCAAAAGGCTATTTTTAAAAAGAAGGTATTGACTATGATGATACCTTTTCTCCTATAGCGATACTTAAGTCTATAAGAATACTTTTAGCCATTGCAGCTTATTATGATTATGAGATTTGGCAAATGGATGTGAAGACAACTTTCCTAAATGGAAATCTGACTGAGGATGTATATATGACACAACCAGAAGGGCTCACATCAGGAAATGGCGAAAAAGTATGTAATCTTCAAGGATCCATTTATGGATTGAAGGAAGCCTCTAGGAGTTAGAACATACGATTCAATGAGACAATCAAAGAGTTGGGTTTCTCACAGAATGAAGATGAACCTTGTGTATATAAAAAGGTCAGTAGGAGTGTAATTGTCTTCCTTGTTCTATATGTGGATGACATATTGATCATGAGAAATGACATTAATATGTTAAAATATGGTTATCCAAGCAATTCTCCATGAAAGACCTTGGAAAAGCATCTTATATTCTGGGAATAAGGATCTATAGAGATAGATCCAATAGGTTGCTAGGTCTTTCTCAAAGTACACATATAGATAAAGTATTAAAGAGGTTTAATATGGATCTTTCTAAGAAAGGTTTTATACCCATGATGTATGGAAAACACCTTTCTAAGTCTATGTGTCCGCAGACGCTAGAGGATAGAGAGATCATGTAAGGCCCCTAACATGACCCTAATTTAATTTGCATATTATTGTAATTAAGTAAGGGGGTAAATTAACATGTTATTATGTTAATTGCATGAAAATATAATAAAAAGAGTATGGTTTAATGTTAATTAAGGATGCAATTGAGGATAAAGGTATTAATTTGGGGTTAATTGGTATTTTTGGCATTTTGGTGGCCAATTGTGTAGAGAAGCATTTAATTCAAGGTTAAATTGAAAGAATGCTTAAATGGATAGGTTAATGTTTGAAAAATAATTAGTGGAGGGGTTAAAGTCTAATATGCATAAAGGCTTGTGGCATTTGTGTGACATGCAAAATGATGAAGGACTAAAGAGGAGATTGTCATGTGGGTATAAAAGGCTTGGGTTAGAGAATTTGATTGGGAGAATCGGCATTTGTTGAGAGCAAAACCAGAAATTCATCTTCTTCTTCCTCTTTGATTTCCATAGATTTATCTCAAGCATTTAGATGTTAATGGTGCATGTTGGTTAATCAAGAGTTTAAGGCTCTAAGCTAAGGTAATTAAACTCTTATTTTAACACTGCATCATCACCATCTTCTTCTTCATTTTCTGTTGACTGAGAATATGTCATTTGCTGGAAATGTATGTTCATGGTGATGGTATTTATGAAGGAGAAGAGGAAGGAAGAAGGATCAAAGGAAAGGGAATTGATAGAGGTTGAAGACATTGGGTTTATCAGCCAAGGTATGGGAATTTAGGCCATTCATATTGCATGTAAAATGGATTACTGGAAGTGAATAGGATTTATAGAATCGAATTTACGTTTTTCTGGAAGTTATCGTTGAAAGGTTGAAGAAGACAGACTTGCCGAGTCGTGAATGACTTCACGAGTCGTGAACATCAGTCCAACTCGTGAAGCTCTTCACGAGTCATGAAGTCGAGTCTTTCTTCTTCACTCTTGAGCTTCTTCACGAGTCGTGAAGAGTTCCTTTGTTACCTCACTCGTGAAGCTCTTCACGAGTCGTGAAGTTCAGCTTTTCTTCCTCACTCGTGAGCCACTTCACGAGTCGTGAAGTATAGTTCCTTCTCCACTCGTGAACCTCTTCACGAGTCGTGAGAATCACCTTATTTGCTTCACTCGTGAATCCCTTCACGAGTCGAACTCCTCTTCACGACTGAATGACCTGTCTTGAATGTTTTGCTCATAAGTTGAGCTATAGAACAGCAAATTGAGTGATTCTTTTTGCATTAAAAAATAGACTTCCATACCTATATTTCACATGAAGAAATCTAAGCTTGAATCTATCTCTATGTACATGTAATCTATAGTTGAATCCGGACTAGTTTTCTAGACTACTCTATGTAACAGAAATTGCTAGTATGAACAGATTGTTGCTACACTTGATAATATGATTCTTAAATTGATTGAGACAGCTAATTGCTTATGTGATAGAAAGTTAAATGAATAAGGCATGTAATATGACTATCAATGAAGGAATTGTATGCATACACATGCGTTCATTTGTGAATATGAATAAAGACTAGAAAGGAATTATCGAACCCATACATGTAATTAATCTTGTGCATGATGGTCATATGCCAAATTGAGATAAACCTACACATATAAATCTTATGACATGAAAGTGCACCTTTTGATATGCACTTGTGATATGAAAAAGAGAATAATAGCATGACCTTGGCATGTGTATATGCCATATGAAAACATGTTGATAATTTGTATAGCACATGACTTGAATGATGATAAAGGTATATATATATGTGTTGGAAACATGCTCATAAGAATAAATCGACTATATGCGAATGTAACCACAGGTATGTACTTTTATGATTATGTATATGAGTATATGAGCATGTAATTGCCCTATGAGATAGAAGATGAATTAGCATGACTATGAACATGTGAAATGCTTAATGAGGGCATGATCAAGTCTATGATATGATGATTATATGTCATGCTTATATGACATGATGCAAATGATATAGTCATACAGATATAGATGAGCCAGATATATATCTTGGCATATGAAATGTGCATGTATCTGATTATGCACCAGAGAATTCACAGGTTGATAAGACTATGCATATGTGCAAACAGTATACTATGAATACAGTATTAAAATGTGAATTGAATACGAATATAGTTCCGCCTGCGATAGAGTTTTAGATGTGGATAGATAGGCGCCTATAGGGAAATTGCAGCTGCCATAGTTGGCCCATTTGGGTCCATAGTATATGATCCCGTTTGGATCATGATCAGCCCCGTTTGGGTTGATAGGCTACCCCGTTTGGGTATGCTTGACCGGTCCATAGTACAGTTGGCCCCGTTTGGGTCTATAGATTCGATATCTTCGGATATCCCTCATTTGATACCATTGTGTATCCATAGTTCCCGCATCCACTGATAAAGCTAAGGCAGGCTAAACGTTATTCATAGTAATGACCAAGAGTAAACAGTTAAAGTTATTTGACTAAAGGTTGATATGTGGCTTATATTGTTGGTTTACCACAGGAATTATGCTTCAATTGAATATGTTCACATGGAATATTGCCATCTATATGAATTATGAAAAAGAAATATGTGTTTCTCTCTCTTGGGTACAATGCTTATGTACATGAGAATATGCTTATGCTTTAAGGTATATGTTATTGTTGCCATGTTATGTTGGACATGTTGATTATAGTATATGAACATATTGTATATGTATGTTTTGATGGCCTTGTGTATGGCCATCCATCTGTAGATATTCCCCACTAAGCTTTATAGCTTAGCACGGGTTATTTATCCGTGTAGGTACCTTCTAGAAAGACTTTTGTTCAGGGACGTTCTCTGCATCAGGAAGGGCCAACCATCGACTTATAACCTTGATGTAGGATGTTTTTTTTTGTAATACAGCTATCATATGTTTTGTATAATGGCCAGTCATATTTTTGATATGTATATAACCTATGTGGGATAATGTAACTCACTAGTAGTAAAGCTACGAAAGAACATGTGTGCATGTGATATGCATGAAGTAATATCCATATAGTTAGTATGCATGATACTAAGCATGAAATGAAAAAGAGGAACAGACAGGTGGCACAAATAATAGTATATGAAATCGTATAGCATGATTAATAGTATTCATGATACATGTGAAAATAGGGTATTTGCATGAGGGGTGCTTCAATTTTGGTATCAGAGCATAGGTTTAGTCTTTTCTGGGTAAAGATGAACCTAGGATTCTATAGTATGATATAGTGATTGCTGGCCTGATGCAGAAGTCCCTGTTTTCTTATAGATCAAAGGTGGAAAGCTCTAGAGATGCTTTGGAGGAATCGGCTGAAAGTAATAGGCCGGTTAGAACTAATCCTTCCAATACTGGACCTTCATTCTCCAATCCAAATGAGGTCCCAGCAGCCATCCCTGCAGAAGCATTGTTAAAGATATCACAGGATATGGCTCAAATTCTTCAAAGAATGACAGCACCTAAAGCTCCAATCTCTGAAATTAGGAAGCATGGTGCTGAAGAGTTTCTAGGCACTAATCTGGAACAGTCTGAGGAAGCTAAATTTTGGCTGGAAAGACTAGAGAGAATTTTTGATGAAATCCGTTGTCCAGTGGGTCATAAGGCATCTTGTGCTGTGTCCCTATTACAAGGAGCAGCTTATGATTGGTGGAAGTTGGTGTTGAGACAACCCCAGCTACCAGATCCCCTTACATGGGAATTCTTCACAGCTGAATTCAAGAAAAAGTATGTTACAGAGGCATATAAGCAAGAGAAGTTAAAGCAGTTTCTCAACTTGAAACAGAGAGCTATGCCTGTGGCTGAATATGAGAAAGAATTCAGTCGCTTGTGCAAATATGTTCCTAATGAGATGTTGATTGATGCTTTTAAATGTAGACAGTTTGAAGATGGGTTGAATGAGCATATCAGAGAAAAGTTGATTGGGTCTACATCTTTGCAAGTGGTTAACTTCACTCAATTGGTTATAGCAGCCTTGCGAGTTGAAAAGAATGAAATGGCAAAGAGAGAAAGAGAACAGAGAAGAAGTGGGTCCAAGGGTGGATCTTTTACAGGAAAGAGAGCTAGAGGAGCACAAGGAAATCAGCCAGCTGAATCTGGCTATAGTTCTACAAAGAGGGAACGGAGACAGGAGTCTTCTGTAATGTCTAAACAGGGAAAGGGAGCTTCAGGGAATCAGAGTGGGGGGCAACCTCCAGAGTGTTTCCATTGTACTAGGAAACATTGGGGTAGTTGCAGGAAATTGTCTGGAGCATGTTACAAGTGTGGTGGTACTGGTCACTACATGGCAAGCTGTCCTTCGAAAAGGGACCAGGATGTTGAACAACAGGACAGTAGAGGAACTTTTAATGCACCATCTTCTGGTAGAAGTAGAGGAAGAGGACTTGGGGGATCGAGGCCCCAGGGATCCCAGTCCAGGAACATTTCTGAATCTGTTGACAGGCCCGCAGCTCCAGTTGTTCCTATTCGGGCTTATGCATTGAAAGCTAGAGAGGATCAGAGTGCTCCGGAAGTCATAGCTGGTATTTTCTCTCTCTTTGATTCTGACATGCATGCACTTATTGATCCTGGCTCCACTCATTCTTATGTTTGCACTGGGGATTTGGGTAGAAATGAGTCTACTGTACATGAAATGGAATATGATATATGTGTAACTAACCCTTTGGGTCACAGTGCTGTTGTTAATAGAGTGCATAAACAGTGTCCTATAGTAATTCAAGGGAAAGAATTCCTTGCTGATCTTATTGAGTTACCATTCCGGGAATTTGATATTATACTTGGTATGGATTGGCTGTCTAGACACCATGCAGTGGTTAATTGTGAAGCTAAAACTGTAACTCTTATTGGTGCTGATGGTAAAGAAACGTTAGTTCAGGGCATCCGATCTAAACCCATAGCTAATGTGATATCAGCTATGCAAGCTAAGCGATTTTTGAGAAAAGGGTGTGAAGCTTTCTTAGCACTTGTGCTTGATTCAAGAATAGAGTATGCAAATCTTCAAGAGATTCCAGTGGTTAAAGAGTTTCCTTATGTGTTCCCAAAAGACTTGCCTAGTCTTCCACCTGAAAGGGAAGTTGAATTGTCTATAGACATTCTACCAGGTACAGATCCTGTTTCGAAGGCACCATACAGGATGGTTCCTTTGGAATTGAAGGAACTTAAAGTACAGCTACAGGAGTTGCTTGACAAAGGCTTCATTAGGCCTAGTGTGTCGCCTTGGGGTGCACCGGTTTTGTTTGTGAAGAAAAAAGATGGGTCTATGAGGATGTGCATAGACTACAGACAGTTAAATAGGGTAACAGTGAAAAATAAGTACCCTTTACCAAGAATTGAAGATTTATTCGATCAGTTGAAGGGTGCTGGAGTGTTTTCCAAGATTGATTTGCGAACGGGTTATTATCAACTCCGGGTTAAGGATGTGAATGTTTCCAAAACGGCTTTTAGAACCCGATATGGGCATTATGAGTTTCTGGTGATGCCATTTGGGTTAACAAATGCACCGGCTGCATTTATAGACCTTATGAATAGGGTATTTAGACCCTACTTGGATCAATTTGTTGTTGTGTTCATAGATGACATTTTGGTGTATTCGAAAAATGAAGCGGAACATGCTGAGCACTTGAGAATTGTTCTGCAGACTCTGAGGGAGAATAAGTTATATGCTAAGCTGAGCAAATGTGATTTTTGGCTTAAGAAAAATTCTTTCCTTGGTCATGTTGTGTCTTTTGAAGGCATTAGAGTGGATCCAGCAAAAATCGAGGCTATAGTGAATTGGAAGCTGCCTCGAAATGTGACGGAAGTGAGAAGTTTTCTGGGTTTAGCAGGTTATTACTGTCGTTTTGTGAAAGGCTTTTCAATTATAGCCGCACCACTCACTAAACTGTTGAGAAAGGGTATAAAGTTTGAGTGGACTGATCGGTGTCAAGCAAGTTTTGATCAATTGAAGAAATTTATGACTGAGGCTCCAGTTTTGGCACAGCCAGTTACAGGAAAGGAGTATGCTATGTATAGTGATGCTTCTAGAGTTGGCTTGGGTTGTGTGCTAATGCAAGATGGCAAAGTAATTGCCTATGCATCTAGACAGTTGAAGCCACATGAACAAAACTATCCAACCCATGACCTAGAGTTAGCTGCAGTAGTGTTTGCTTTGAAAATTTGGCGACATTATTTGTATGGGGAAAAGTGCAAAATCTACACAGATCACAAGAGTCTCAAGTATTTGCTCACTCAAAAGGAACTTAACTCGAGACAATGAAGATGGTTAGAACTGTTTAAAGATTATGATTGTATAGTGGATTACCATCCAGGCAAAGCTAATGTTGTAGCTGATGCCTTGAGCCGTAAGATGATGGCTGCTATGATTGCACATCGCGGTAGATGGAGACTTGCTTATGATGGTGCTTTAATAGCACAGTTGAAGGCTAGCCCTTGTTTGAGGCAAACAGTGATTGATGCACAGAAACATGATGAAAAGTTGCAACAGATTTTAAAGTCTTCACATGAAGGGACCCAGTCTGAGTACTCAGTGAAAGAAGATAGGGGTGTGTGTTATCAGAATAGATTATATGTTCCTGATGACAAAGAGTTAAAGAGAACAGTATTGAATGAGGCTCACAATACAGTGTTTACTATGCACCCTGGTGGGAATAAGATGTACCAGGATTTGAAACAAAGTTATTGGTGGCCTGGCATGAAGAGAGATGTGGTAGCCTATGTCTCCATATGTTTGACTTGTCAACAGGTAAAAGCAGAGCACCAGTTACCCTCTGGTTTGTTGAACCCCATTCCAATTCCACAATGGAAATGGGAGGATATTACCATGGATTTTGTAACAGGATTACCCCTTACACAGAAAAAGCATGATGCAGTTTGGGTTATAGTTGACAAGCTGACTAAATCAGCTCATTTCATACCAGTTCGGAGGGATTACTCCCTGGATAAGTTAGCAGAACTTTATGTAAATGAGATCATCAGATTGCATGGCATTCCGGTGTCAATAATCTCCGATCGAGATCCGAGATTCACATTGAGATTTTGGCAAAGTTTACAACAAGCTTTGGGAACTCAGCTTCGTTACAGTACAGCATTCCACCCTCAGACTGATGGGCAATCTGAGCGGGTTATTCAAATTCTAGAGGATATGATGAGAGGATGTGTTTTGAATTTTACAGGAAGTTGGGAAAGATATCTACCCTTAATGGAGTTCGCCTACAATAATAGTTATCAAAGGAGCATCGAGATGGCACCTTATGAGGCCTTGTATGGTCGGAAATGTAGAACTCCTGTTTACTAGACTGAATTGTCTGAGCGCAAAGTTATTGGTCTTGATATTGTCAAAGATACAGAGGAAAAGGTACAAGTTATCAAGCAGAGATTGAGGGAAGCTAGTGATAGACAGAAGTCTTATGCTGATTTGAAAAGAAAGGATATTGAATATCATGTGGGTGACAAAGTGTTTCTAAAAGTGTCCCCTTGGAGAAAAGTATTAAGATTTGGGAAAAAGGGTAAACTGAGCCCGAGGTTTATAGGCCCATATGAGATTCTTCAAAGAGTTGGGCCAGTGGCATATAGGTTGGCTCTCCCTATGGAACTAGCCAAACTTCATGATGTGTTTCATGTTTCTATGTTACGGAAGTATCGTTCAGATGAATCTCATGTGATACCAGTTCAAGATGTGCAAGTACAGTCAGATTTCACTTATGATGAAGAGCCTATAGCAATTCTAGCTAGAGAAGTTAGACAGCTTAGAAATAAGCAAATTCCACTTGTTAAAGTGCTCTGGCAACATCACGATATACAAGAAGTTACTTGGGAGCCAGAGACAGCTATGAAAGAACAGCATCCTCATTTATTCAACACAGGTATGAATTTCGGGGACGAAATTCTTAAGGGGGAGAGAATTGTAAGGCCCCTAACATGACCCTAATTTAATTTGCATATTATTGTAATTAAGTAAGGGGGTAAATTAACATGTTATTATGTTAATTGCATGAAAATATAATAAAAGAGTATGGTTTAATGTTAATTAAGGATGCAATTGAGGATAAAGGTATTAATTTGGGGTTAATTGGTATTTTTGGCATTTTGGTGGCCAATTGTGTAGAGAAGCATTTAATTCAAGGTTAAATTGAAAGAATGCTTAAATGGATAGGTTAATGTTTGAAAAATAATTAGTGGAGGGGTTAAAGTCTAACATGCATAAAGGCTTGTGGCATTTGTGTGACATGCAAAATGATGAAGGACTAAAGAGGAGATTGTCATGTGGGTATAAAAGGCTTGGGTTAGAGAATTTGATTGGGAGAATCGGCATTTGTTGAGAGCAAAACCAGAAATTCATCTTCTTCTTCCTCTTTGATTTCCATAGATTTATCTCAAGCATTTAGATGTTAATGGTGCATGTTGGTTAATCAAGAGTTTAAGGCTCTAAGCTAAGGTAATTAAACTCTCATTTTAACACTGCATCATCACCATCTTCTTCTTCATTTTCTGTTGACTGAGAATATGTCATTTGCTGGAAATGTATGTTCATGGTGATGGTATTTATGACGGAGAAGAGGAAGGAAGAAGGATCAAAGGAAAGGGAATTGATAGAGGTTGAAGACATTGGGTTTATCAGCCAAGGTATGGGAATTTAGGCCATTCATATTGCATGTAAAATGGATTACTGGAAGTGAATAGGATTTATAGAATCGAATTTATGTTTTTCTGGAAGTTATCGTTGAAAGGTTGAAGAAGACAGACTTGCCGAGTCGTGAATGACTTCACGAGTCGTGAACATCAGTCCGACTCGTGAAGCTCTTCACGAGTCGTGAAGTCGAGTCTTTCTTCTCCACTCTTGAGCTTCTTCACGAGTCGTGAAGAGTTCCTTTGTTACCTCACTCGTGAAGCTCTTCACGAGTCATGAAGTTCAGCTTTTCTTCCTCACTCGTGAGCCACTTCACGAGTCGTGAAGTATAGTTCCTTCTCCACTTGTGAACCTCTTCACGAGTCGTGAGAATCACCTTATTTGCTTCACTCGTGAATCCCTTCACGAGTCGAACTCCTCTTCACGACTGAATGACCTGTCTTGAATGTTTTGCTCATAAGTTGAGCTATAGAACAACAAATTGAGTGATTCTTTTTGCATTGAAAAATAGACTTCCATACCTATATTTCACATGAAGAAACCTAAGCTTGAATCTATCTCTATGTACATGTAATCTATAGTTGAATCCGGACTAGTTTTCTAGACTACTCTATGTAACAGAAATTGCTAGTATGAACAGATTGTTGCTACACTTGATAATATGATTCTTAAATTGATTGACACAGCTAATTGCTTATGTGATAGAAAGTTAAATGAATAAGGCATGTAATATGACTATCAATGAAGGAATTGTATGCATACACATGCGTTCATTTGTGAATATGAATAAAGACTAGAAAGGAATTATCGAACCCATACATGTAATTAATCTTGTGCATGATGGTCATATGCCAAATTGAGATAAACCTACACATATAAATCTTATGACATGAAAGTGCACCTTTTGATATGCACTTGTGATATGAAAAAGAGAATAATAGCATGACCTTGGCATGTGTATATGCCATATGAAAACATGTTGATAATTTGTATAGTACATGACTTGAATGATGATAAAGGTATATATATATGTGTTGGAAACATGCTCATAAGAATAAATCGACTATATGCGAATGTACCCACAGGTATGTACTTTTATGATTATGTATATGAGTATATGAGCATGTAATTGCCCTATGAGATAGAAGATGAATTAGCATGACTATGAACATGTGAAATGCTTAATGAGGGCATGATCAAGTCTATGATATGATGATTATATGTCATGCTTATATGACATGATGCAAATGATATAGTCATACAGATATAGATGAGCCAGATATATATCTTGGCATATGAAATGTGCATGTATCTGATTATGCACCAGAGAATTCACAGGTTGATAAGACTATGCATATGTGCAAACAGTATACTATGAATACAGTATTAAAATGTGAATTGAATACGAATATAGTTCCGCCTGCGATAGAGTTTTAGATGTGGATAGATAGGCGCCTATAGGGAAATTGCAGCTGCCATAGTTGGCCCATTTGGGTCCATAGTATATGATCCCGTTTGGATCATGATCAGCCCCGTTTGGGTTGATAGGCTACCCCGTTTGGGTATGCTTGGCCGGTCCATAGTACAGTTGGCCCCGTTTGGGTCTTTAGATTCGATATCTTCGGATATCCCTCATTTGATACCATTGTGTATCCATAGTTCCCGCATCCACTGATAAAGCTAAGGCAGGCTAAACGTTATTCATAGTAATGACCATGAGTAAACAGTTAAAGTTATTTGACTAAAGGTTGATATGTGGCTTATATTGTTGGTTTACCACAGGAATTATGCTTCAATTAAATATGTTCATATGGAATATTGCCATCTATATGAATTATGAAAAAGAAATATGTGTTTCTCTCTCTTGGGTACAATGCTTATGTACATGAGAATATGCTTATGCTTTAAGGTATATGTTATTGTTGCCATGTTATGTTGGACATGTTGATTATAGTATATGAACATATTGTATATGTATGTTTTGATGGCCTTGTGTATGGCCATCCATCTGTAGATATTCCCCACTAAGCTTTATAGCTTAGCACGGGTTATTTATCCGTGTAGGTACCTTCTAGAAAGACTTTTGTTCAGGGACGTTCTCTGCATCAGGAAGGGCCAACCATCGACTTATAACCTTGATGTAGGATGTTTTTTTTTGTAATACAGCTATCATATGTTTTGTATAATGGCCAGTCATATTTTTGATATGTATATAACCTATGTGGGATAATGTAACTCACTAGTAGTAAAGCTACGAAAGAACATGTGTGCATGTGATATGCATGAAGTAATATCCATATAGTTAGTATGCATGATACTAAGCATGAAATGAAAAACAGGAACAGACAGGTGGCACAAATAATAGTATATGAAATCGTATAGCATGATTAATAGTATTCATGATACATGTGAAAATAGGGTATTTGCATGAGGGGTGCTTCAGATCATGAATAGAATACCATATGCATATGCAATTGGTTTTATCATGTATGCTATATTATGTACACATCCAGATGTAGCTTTTGCTTTGAGTGTCACAAGCAGATTCCAATCCAATTTTGGAGAGGAACATTAGGCAGCTGTCAAGAATATCCTTAAGTACTTGAGAAGGACTAAGGATATATTCTTGGTATATGGAGAAGGCAGTTTGGAAGTAAATGGGTATACAGATGCCAGCTTCCAATCGAATAAAGATGATTGTAAATCACAATCTGGTTATGTGTTTATAATGGAAGGAGGGGCAGTTAGTTGGAAGAGTTACAAACAAGAAACAACTGCTAATTCCAAAACAAAAGCTGAGTGCATTGCTACTATAGAAGCAACCAAAGAAGCAGTCTGGATCAAAAAGTTCATATATGAACTAGGAGTGGTGCCTAGCATTGTTGATCTAATTCCTTTATATTGCGACAACAATGGAGCCATTGCACAAGTAAAGGAACCACGGTCTCATCAGCGTTACAAGCATGTCCTCAGATGCTACCATCTCATAAGGGAAATAGTAGCTAAAAATGATGTGAAAGTCCCCACAGATGATAATGTGGCAGATCCCCTCACTAAAGCACTTTCCAAGATTAAGCACAATCACCATATAAATAGCTTGGGTCTAAGACATATGAGTGATTGGCTCTAGTGTAAGTGAGAGATTGTTAGAGAGTATGCCCTAGAGCCCATGTAATAGGGATGTATTTCATATGTATGAATTCATATTCTTAATAAAAGGCATCATTCATTTATTAATGCTATGTTTAATTACATGAGTCTGTAAATCTTAAATTAATAAATGAAGTCCTATATATTATAAACATAGTGGAAAGGCAATGATGAAGTCTTCATAATATGAGATGTCTATTGCATGCAAATGTGTTGATATCTAAATGTCCCTAGTCATAGAATTAACAAGACAGGACATTGTTAATTCGGACAGACTAGCACATGTCATGCTTTTTGAATGGTTCAAACAGTGGTTCTCATAACTATGATTATGGAAGATAATCAAAGTTAACACGTGGATGCTTGTCAGAAGAACAAGTTCACTGGAGACCTGCAAAGAGAATCCTCACATGGATATTAAATCTATGTCAGTGAGGAATCTCTTCATAGCGGTTGTGTAAGTATCCTTAGACTTGAGATCACCAAGGTTATCTTAAGTAGCAAGTGATACTTTGACTCCATAACTGATTATTTCCAACTGGAGGTGAACATAGTTAGAAGGCTGGGTATATCATGACCTACTTAAAGATAGTTGAGTGATTGACAAAGAATTCACCATCCCAGATTTATTAAGGAAAGTTATCTCGCATGATTCTATAATTGCCTTGTTCAGAGAATCTCTGGCCAGAGTAATATGCCAAGATGGATAGAGATCCATGAAGGGCATTTTAGGAAAAATGGTTAAAATTAATAGAACATACATAATTAGATTTATATGAGTTGACAGACATCAATACTCAGAATCTAATTGAGATAAGAGTGGTGAAAGGAGTAATTGTACCGTAACTGTTTCTATGGAAGGGTATAGTCAAACCACTTGACTTTCCTGAAATTTGGGTAGTCGTGATGCCTAGCTAGAGGCCGTTCATGATTTGTATAATAGTGTATCATAAATATCAATAGGGATTGATAAAATGATTTAAAGAAGTTTAAATCAAGTGAGTTTTCAATAGAACTCACAATTACATATTATACTGCCAATATAGACAGGAACCCAATATGTCACACACATATAGAGAAAAGGATAAAATGGTAAAATGATGATAAGTGCGAAATATATATAGTTTTTGATATGTTTTTAGTTAAGTTATTTAGTTGTTTTGGTTTTATTTGGGTTAATTTAGAGTTAATTTATTAATATTTATGTTTTTGAAGTTAATTCTGTGTTTTATTTGATTTTCAGGTGTAATTTGATATAAAAGGACTTGAAGTGTTAAAAGGATAAAGTTTAGGGATAAAAGTGCAAATATGAAGAAATTAGGCGAGAAAACCAGTGTCCAGTCCAAAGCCTTGAGCCGTGACCACGTGAGTTTACTGAAGAGTTTCACACGTGGCCACGTGAAGAAGAAAATAAGAGAATACGTGGCCATGTGAAAGCAAAAGAAGGCTATTGTAATTGACCCGTGACCACGTGGATTCCCAGTGAAGGACCACACATGGCCACGTGTGGAAGAAGAACTACTTGGGACGTGCCCACGTGTGAAGGAAAGCACATTGAAGGCGTGGCCACGTGATGAACTTTCCTATGTCACGAAGGATTTACGAGCTACCTGTTTAGCAGAATTTGATTCCTATTTTATGACCAAAGTTTAACAAGGAGTCTACTACAATTCTTGCCTATAAATAGCAGTCCAAAACACAGAAGAGATGATCATCAATCCTTAGAATTATTCCTTAGAATTAAGCTTTCTTTTCTTAGTTTTTTTTACGTTCTTTGTTTTTATAGTTTTTCTTCAAACGTTGTTTTTAATTTTAAGAATGGTTTGTGAGTAGTTTTCTTTAACTTTTGCTAAAGGATACTTAAATCCTTGACTTGTATTGTTATGACTTGAGTTTGTTCTTAAATTTTAATACAAGTTGATTATTTCTTGGTTCTTAAACATAAGTCTTGTCTTTTCTCAATTTTAAGTTGATTATTAACTTGATTAAGAATTGGTTAATTAATTGGTTTAAGTTGATTAATGATTTGCATGCTCTTAGGTTAATTTAATTGGATTAATGCATGGTTACAATCTGAATAAGCTATAATTGTGTGTTGATTTGAGTAAGTTAAGATTAAGAAAAGAGTAACCAAGAATAGGTGAAATTTAAATCTCTTGAGAAAGGCTTTAATAGACATCTAGGGGACTTAATTCGGTTCTTTATGCTAAGTATTAAGTTTATCTGGATAAGAAAATTTGATGCTTGGAATGATAATCTTGAATAAAGTTATCTAGTTTTATTAAACTGAATTCCTCATAATCGCTTGTATGTTTTCTTTTAATTAAGTCATAGCAATATTTGTTAAGGTGGATAGTCCTTTAGTGAAAGTTGTCTTTATCATTGATTTTTAACTCATTCGATTTAATTGCTTTCAATAAATTTCTTCTTACTTTAGCTTTTTCAATTATTTTAATTTAGTTTAAATTATTGTTTTCAAATCATCACAACCTTGGGATTTCTTTTCTCTCTTCATACACAAAATTGGTTTTGAAATTGAAATAGCACATACAAGCACAAGTTTCCCTTGGGTTCGATATTTTGGGTCATAATCTTATTTTCCTATATTACTAAGCCGATCTAGTACACTTGCTAGACACCGGTCATGTTTTTGGCACCATTACCGGGGATACATTGGCGTTTGTTTGTTTATTTTGATTTTAAAGTAATTTTTATGTGTTTTTCTTCTCTTCTTCATCTAATTTCTTGTTTTCTTTTTAGGTGATTAGTGGTTTATAGTGAGAGATAACCCCATCCTTCCCATAGACCCTGAAATTGAGAGGACATTCCATAGGAATAGAAGAGGCAATATGAACGATCCAGAAATTGAACAACCTATGAATGATCCACCACCTAGGATCGAAGAGCAACACATCCCCCACCAAGCTCTCGGGAATGGGTATAGACCTAGAACCATAAGGGATTATGCTATCCCTAGGTGAAATGAAGAACATAGGACTATTAGGATTCCTCACCACTAACCCTTTATGATTAAACCCGCTACCATCACTATGGTACAAAGAAACCAATTTTCGGGTTCGGATATAGAAGATCCTGCACAACATTTAGATATGTTCTTAGAAGTGAGTGACACTGTGCAAATTCCTAATGTATCGACTGATGCAATTAGGTTGAAACTCTTTCCATTCACCCTCATAGGAAAAGCTAGGGATTGGCTACAAATGCTACCAAATCAATCCATCCATTCTTGGCAACAAATGCAAGAGAAATTTCTGTGCAAATTCTTCCCACCCACCAAGACTGCCCTCATTAGGAAACAAATTAGTGACTTCCAGCAATTTTATGAGGAGCCTTTCCATGAAGCATGGGAAAGATTTAGGAGACTATTAAAAAGTTGTCCTCATCATGAAGTTCCTATTTCTCAATTAATGCATATTTTCTATGCAGGTGCTCATCCATCAACAAGATATTTGTTAGATGCAGCTTCAAATGGAAGTTTCATGAATCAAATTCCCGAAGATGCATTTTTACTCCTTGATGAGATGGCCACCAATGATGCTCAATGGGCCAGCTCTAGAGCAATTCAAAAGAAACAGGGAGTTCATAATATTGATGAAGTTGCTATGTTGAAAGCTCAATTAAAATTAATGGAAAAGAGATATTCAAAAGAAATAAATGAGCTTAAAGCTAAAAATGTCTCTATTGTATCTAATGAAGTTGATTCTTATGCAGGAAATCCAGGATCTATGGGAATGAAGAATGCTGAAAATATGGTAGAAGAAGTCAATGCCTTAAATCCGTATAGCAATATTTACAATGCGGGATGGAGAAGCCATCCAAATTTTTCATGGAGGGAAGGTAATCAAGGTTCTTCTTCTAATCCCAATCCTAGACCCCAATTCAACCACAATCAAATTTCCAATAATCAACTTCCATACCAAAACCAAGCTCCACATCATTACCCAAATCAATACCCATTACAAGCTTACCACCAACCACCCGGTTTTCAAAAAACTCAACCTCCCCCTCCTCAAGAAAAGAAATCTAATATTGAAGAAATGATTGCAAATTTCATGGCTTCCCAAAACTCAATTTTAGCTAGTCAAGATGCTAGATGGAAAGCGCAAGACATTTGGATGAGAAATCAAGAGGCATCCATTAGGAACCTAGAGAACCAAATGAGGCAACTTGCTAGTTCTTTATCAAACCGTGCTCAAGGGACATTTCCATCCAATTTAGACCGAAATCCGAAGGAGGAAGTCAAAGCAATCACATTAAGGAGTGGGAAGGAGTTAGAGAAGACTGAACTTGGTAAGAATTCTTTTCAAAAGGTGGAACCAACAATGGAGGTAAGTGTTTCTAATTCTGAAAATAATGAAAAAGTGCCCCCTACAGTTGAGAAGGGTAAAGGTAAAGAAAAGCTTGTTTCTACTGTTCTTGATGAATCTCAATTACCTTTTCCTGTTCTAGCTAGAAAACAGAAACAAAATGAACAATTGAGTAGATTTTTAGACATGTTTAAGAAGCTACATATAAACTTACCATTTGCTGAAGCTTTATTACACATGCCTAAATATGCTAAATTTATGAAAGAATTGTGCTCTAATAAGAAAAAGCTAGAGGGCATAGGAACGGTTCAATTATCCGGTAATTGTAGTGCCATTTTAACCAATAAAATTTCTGAAAAATTAGAAGATCCAGGTAGTTTTACATTACCTTATGAAATAGGTGGAAATTTTGTTGGAAATGCTTTATGTGATTTGGGTGCAAGTATTAATTTGATGCCTTATTCAATTTGCAGGAAATTGAATTTAGGTGATTTAAAGGAAACCCAAATGACGCTTCAATTGGCGGATAGATTGCTAAAGAGGCCAAGAGGAATAATTGAGGACATATTGGTAAAAGTAGGAAATTTCATATTTTCGGTTGATTTTGTGGTGATGGACATGGACGAAGATAGAAAGGTACCGTTAATTGTGGGGAGGCCATTCTTGAATACTGCAAGAGCCTTAATTGATGTTCATGGTCAAACGGTTACTTTAAGATTTAACGAGGAGAAAATGAGTTTTAATGTCAATAGAATTATAAAATACCCCTCGTATGATTTTGAAGAGTCCATTTATTTTGTCGATGAAATTCAAGAATGTGTTAATGCAAAACAAGAGGAAATCATTCTTAATGATGAACTTCAAAGTTGTTTAATGCATCCCAAGGAAGTGGAAGAGTTGGAAGCAAAGGAGATAAAGTTGATACAAAATTTAGAACAAGAGCACAGTGAATATGATGAAAGGGAGGATGAACCGTCCCCTCCTAAGGGAGATTTTGAACTTAAAGCAGTTTCATTTCATTTGCAATATTTATTTTTGAATGATAATGCTAAGCCAGTAATTAATCCATCTTCATTGACAGGGTTGGATGAAGAAATGCTCATTGAAATCCTCAAGAAGCACAAAGGAAAAATTGATTGGACAATATTCGATTTGAAAAGGGTTAGTCCCAGCTATTATCATACACCCATGGAGGATAATTCTAAGCTGGTAATACAACCTCAACGAAGTTTCAATGAGCTTGATGCAATTCAACAATGGTTATATGACAATGAAGCATTTTATAAAGAAAAGACTAACCAAGAGATGAAATTAAAATGGGGCAAACTAGACCAAATCAAACAAAAAGAGGTTGCTAAAGCAACCATGATTCTTCAAGATACTAAAAAATGGTTTGGAAAGTCTACCTAGAGACTTTAAAAACTCAGAACTTCTAATCTCTCTCTCTTTTCTTTTTACAGTCAAGTTTTTGTGTTTTTACATTTTTGTGTGTTTATGTGTTTTGATTCATGAAAAGAGTGAGTAAATCAAGGTTTTTAAAATGAAGACATGTTTTTTCCTGGAAAAAAATTGGTGTTTAAAAAGCTTGATATAGCAAAATTACATTTAAGGAAGTTTAAGTGTGCGTATTTGTCTCAAAAAATGCAATAGAGGTTGAAAAATGCATGTACATGTGACCACGTGTGGCTTTCCTTTGGCCATCACGTGGCCACGGCTTAAGACATTGCCCAAGATCATATAATTCACGTGACCACGTGAAATTCAATGGGTAACCAACACGTGGCCATGCATGCACAAGGAACAAAGGCACACGTGACCACGTGTGGTTCTTCCCATGAACTTCACGTGGCCACGCCTTATTCCACTGCCTATATACACACTTTCACGATTTTTCCTTATCCCCATTTTCTTAATTAAACCAGGGTTTCACAACTCACACACTCTACTTCAATTTTTTGCTGTATTTTGATTCAATTCTCATCTTCAAGTATCTACTATCCTTACTTCTTATTTGTCATTTCCATATCATTCATTTCATTATTTTATGCTTGATCACTTATGCATGTTTTGTTTTGACTTCATTTGCTGTGGACAGCAATATTTTGAGGAGGGGGTAGCCTCTTTTCAGGGAGTTTGTTTTCAACTTTACTTTTCTTGTTCATGAATCAAACTTTGTTATTTTTGTGTTTTGTGTTTGTGTTGTTTTCTTTTATTGTGTTTATGTTTAGATTGAGTTTGTAAAATGTATTAAAGACTTATGTAGTTCACCTTTTCATTTAATTTACATGAAAACTTAGTTTGCCCTAGTTGACTTCAAAACTTGAACACTTTGAATTTGGATATGGAATATGCATATTTTGGACCTTTGCTTAGCAAGAGAACATTTATGTTGTTTAATATGCCTTTGGGTGGATTAATCTTCAACTTGATAAATATTTGTTAGTTTCCAAACTCTAAAAAGCACTTAGACCAATTTTTAACTTGGAAAAAATCAATGCAATAAAGTAGTGAAGTAAGAAAATTCAGAGCACTAGAACCTTCCTCATCACCCTTCAAAGCATATGAACAACTCAAGCAACTTAGAAAATGATCTAGGCAACAATTTTCTTGATAAACTCTCTTAAAAAAATTATGTCCTACCTTGATGAAATTATCCTTTGATTAACCATTTTGAGCTTATAAGGGTATGCTTAATGCGTACCATTAATATTTTCTTGTTATACCTAATGTTTTAACCATATAACCTAAAAAGCTTTTATCTCACCTTATGGAATTGGCCACTTTAGGATTAAAGAAATGAGTGAAAAGAGTAAAGTTTTATTGGGTGTAGTAAGAAAGTTTTAACAAAGTTATTGATGAAGTCAATTGAAAATATATCTTGTATTACCTTGAGGTTAGCTTGAAAAGGCTAGTTCTTTTAAAAAAAAAGTTTTGAAGTTCGAGAAAAAAGAAAGGAAAAAGAGAACTAGCAAATATGAGAAAAAATATAAGTGTGGGGTAGTACAAGGAAAAATGGAAAAATATTGACTTCTTGGTGAAAGAACATAAAGAAAGTTTGGAATCAAGGCAAGGATGAGCAAAATATATATATTAAGATATGGGGTTTTGTAATCTATTTGGTCTTAGAGTGGCTATATTCATGTTGATTATCTTTTATCCATTCTTTGATAAAACATACCCTTAGCCCCATTACAACCTTGAAAAGACCTATGTGATTATAAGTTTGTTTTGAGTTGTTTAGCAGAGATGACCTACGGGTTTCGGTGCTAAAGGAGAGGCCTATTGTGTTTCTAGAGTTTCAAGCACAACACCAATTGTATGCTTATGCATTCATATATTCTATACTTCATTACTTAGTTGTGTTGACATTTTGATTTTAAAAAATTGTTTAAAATGATTTGGTCTTGCACACAATCAAGGAAACTAGTTTATACTCTCTTGTTGAAGTTAATCTATTTAGAGTTTATGTTAAGTGCTCTTGTTAAAATGCTAAGTTTGGTTTTAAAATTGCATGTCTTTATACAAGTTTGATGGTTTTGAATGAGGGTTTGTTCTAATTTGCTTGAGGGCAAGCAAGGTTTAAGTGTGGGGTATTTGATAAGTGTGAAATATATATAGTTTTTGATATGTTTTTAGTTAAGTTATTTAGTTGTTTTGGTTTTATTTGGGTTAATTTAGAGTTAATTTGTTAATATTTATTTTTTTGAAGTTAATTCTGTGTTTTGTTTGATTTTCAGGTTTAATTTGATATAAAAGGACTTAAAGTGTTAAAAGGATAAAGTTTAGGGCTAAAAGTGCCAATATGAAGAAATTAGGCGAGAAAACCAGTGTCCAGTCCAGAGCCTTGAGCCGTGACCACGTGAGTTTACTGAAAAGTTTCACACGTGGCCACGTGAAGAAGAAAATAGGAGAATCCATGGCCATGTGAAAGCAAAAGAAGGCAATTGTAATTGACCCGTGACCATGTGGATTCCCAGTAAAGGACCACACATGGCCACGTGTGGAAGAAGAACTACATGGGACATGCCCACGTGTGAAGGAAAGCACATTGAAGGCGTGGCCACGTGATGAACTTTCCCATGTCGTGAAGGATTTACGAGCTTCCTGTTTAGCAGAATTTGATTCCTATTTTATGACCAAAGTTTAACAAGGAGTCTACTACAATTCTTGCCTATAAATAGCAGTCCAAAACACAGAAGAGATGATCATCAATCCTTAGAATTATTCATTAGAATTAAGCTTTCTTTTCTTAGTTTTTTTTACGTTCTTTGTTTTTACAGTTTTTCTTCAAACGTTATTTTTAATTTTAAGAATGGTTTGTGAGTAGTTTTCTTTAACTTTTGCTAAAGGATACTTGAATCATTGACTTGTATTGTTATGACTTGAGTTTGTTCTTAAATTTTAATACAAGTTGATTATTTCTTGGTTCTTAAACATAAGTCTTGTCTTTTCTCAATTTTAAGTTGATTATTAACTCGATTAAGAATTGGTTAATTAATTGGTTTAAGTTGATTAATGATTTGCATGCTCTTAGGTTAATTTAGTTTGATTAATGCATGGTTATAATCTGAATAAGCTATAATTGTGTGTTGATTTGAGTAAGTTAAGATTAAGAAAAGAGTAACCAAGAATAGGTGAAAGTTAAATCTCTTGTGAAAGGCTTTAATAGACATCTAGGGGACTTAATTCAGTTCTTTATGCTAAGTGTTAAGTTTATCTGAATAAGAAAATTTGATGCTTGGAATGATAATCTTGAATAAAGTTATCTGGTTTTATTAAACTGAATTCCTCATAATCGCTTGTATGTTTTCTTTTAATTAAGTCATAGCAATATTTGTTAAGGTGGATAGTCCTTTAGTGAAAGTTGTCTTTATCATTGATTTTAACTCATTCGATTTACTTGCTTTCAATAAATTTCTTTTTACTTTAGCTTTTTCAATTATTTTAATTAGTTTAAATTATTGTTTTCAAATCATCACAACCTTGGGATTTCTTTTCTCTCTTTACACACAAAATTGGTTTTGAAATTGAAATAGCACATATAAGCACAAGTTTCCCTTGGGTTCGATATTTTGGGTCATAATCTTATTTCCCTATATTACTAAACCGATCTAGTACACTTGCTAGACACCGGTCAAGTTTTGGCGCCGTTGCCGGGGATACATTTGCGTTTGTTTGTTTATTTTGATTTTAAAGTAATTTTTATGTGTTTTTCTTCTCTCTACATCTAATTTCTTGTTTTCTTTTTAGGTGAATAGTGGTTTATGGTGAGAGATAACCCCATCCTTCCCATAGACCCCTGAAATTGAGAGGACATTCCATAGGAATAGAAGAGGCAATATGAACGATCCTGAAATTGAACAACCTATGAATGATCCACCACCTAGGATCGAAGAGCAACACATCCCCCACCAAGCTCCCGGGAAAGGGTATAGACCTAGAACCATAAGGGATTATGCTATCCCTAGGTGGAATGAAGAACATAGGACTATTAGGATTCCTCACCACCAACCCTTTGAGATTAAACCCGCTACCATCACTATGGTACAAAGAAACCAATTTTCGGGTTCGGATATAGAAGATCCTGCACAACATTTAGATATGTTCTTAGAAGTGAGTGACACTGTGCAAATTCCTAATGTATCGACTGATGCAATTAGGTTGAAACTCTTTCCATTCACCCTCATAGGAAAAGCTAGGGATTGCTACAAATGCTACCAAATTAATCCATCCATTCTTGGCAACAAATGCAAGAGAAATTTCTGTGCAAATTCTTCCCACCCACCAAGACTGCCCTCATTAGGAAACAAATTAGTGACTTCCAGCAATTTTATGATGAGCCATTCCATGAAGCATGGGAAAGATTTAGGAGACTATTAAAAAGTTGTCCTCATCATGAAGTTCCTATTTCTCAATTAATGCATATTTTCTATGTAGGTGCTCATCCATCAACAAGATCTTTGTTAGATGCAGCTTCAAATGGAAGTTTCATGAATCAAATTCCCGAAGATGCATTTTACTCCTTGATGAGATGGCCACCAATGATGCTCAATGGGAAACCTCTAGAGCAACTCAAAAGAAACAGGGAGTTCATAATATTGATGAAGTAGCTATGTTAAAAGCTCAATTAGAATTAATGGAAAGAGATATTCAAAAGAAATAAATGAGCTTAAAGCTAAAAATGTCTCTATGCTATCTAATGAAGTTGATTCTTATGCAGGAAATCCAGGACCTATGGGAATGAAGAATGCTGAAAATATGGTAGAAGAAGTCAATGCCTTAAATCCGTATAGCAACATTTACAATGCGGGATGGAGAAGCCATCCAAATTTTTCATGGAGGAAGGTCATCAAGGTTCTTCTTCTAATCCCAATCCTAGACCCCATTCAACCACAATCAAATTTCCAATAATCAACTTCCATACCAAAACCAAGCTCCACATCATTACCCAAATCAATACCCATCACAAGCTTACCACCAACCACCCGGTTTTCAAAAAACTCAACCTCCCCCTCCTTAAGAAAAGAAATCTAATATTGAAGAAATGATTGCAAATTTCATGGCTTTCCAAAACTCAATTTTAGCTAGTCAAGATGCTAGATGGAAAGCACAAGACATTTGGATGAGAAATCAAGAGGCATCCATTAGGAACCTAGAGAACCAATGAGGCAACTTGCTAGTTCTTTATCAAACCGTGCTCAAGGGACATTTCCATCTAATGTAGACCGAAATCCGAAGGAGGAAGTCAAAGCAATCGCATTAAGGAGTGGGAAGGAGTTAGCGAAGACTGAACTTGGTAAGAATTCTTTTCAAAAGGGTGGAACCAACAACGGAGGTAAGTGTTTCTAATTCTGAAAATAATGAAAAAGTGCCTCCTACAGTTGAGAAGGGTAAAGGTAAAGAATAGCTTGTTTCTACTGTTCTTGATGAATCTCATTACCTTTTACTGTTCTAGCTAGAAAACAGAAACAAAATGAACAATTGAGTAGCTTTTTAGACATGTTTAAGAAGCTACATATAAACTTACCATTTGCTGAAGCTTTATTACACATGCCTAAATATGCTAAATTTATGAAAGAATTGTGCTCTAATAAGAAAAAGCTAGAGGGCATAGGAACGATTCAATTATCCGATAATTGTAGTGCCATTTTAACCAATAAAATTCCTGAAAAATTAGAAGATCCAGGTAGTTTTACATTACCTTATGAATTAGGTGAAAATTTTGTTGGAAATGCTTTATGTGATTTGGGTGCAAGTATTAATTTGATGCCTTATTCAATTTGCAGAAAATTGAATTAGGTGATTTAAAGGAAACCCAAATGACGCTTCAATTGGCGGATAGATTGCTAAAGAGGCCAAGAGGAATAATTGAGGACGTATTGGTAAAAGTAGGAAATTTCATATTTTGGTTGATTTTATGGTGATAGACATGGACGGAGATAGAAAGGTACCGTTAATTGCGGGGAGACCATTCTTGAATACAGCAAGAGCCTTAATTGATGTTCATGGACAAATGGTTACTTTAAGATTTAACGAGGAGAAAATGAGTTTTAATGTCAATAGAATTTTAAAATACCCCTCGTATGATTTTGAAGAGTCCATTTGTTTTGTCAATGAAATTCAAGAATGTGTTAATGCAAACAAGAGGAAATCATTCTTAATGATGAACTTCAAAGTTGTTTAATGCCTCCCAAGGAAGTGGAAGAGTTGGAAGCAAAGGAGATAAAGTTGATACAAAATTTAGAACAAGAGCACAGTGAATATGATGAAAGGAAGGATGAACCGTCCCCTCCTAAGGGAGATTCTGAACTTAAAGCAGTTTCATCTCATTGCAATATTTATTTTTGAATGATAATGCTAAACCAGTAATTAATCCATCTTCATTGACAGGGTTGGATGAAGAAATGCTCATTGAAATCTTCAAGAAACACAAAGGAAAAATTGATTGGGCAATATCCGATTTGAAAAGGGTTAGTCCAGCTATTATTATACACCCATGGAGGATAATTCTAAGCTGGTAATACAACCCCAATGAAGTTTTAATGAGCTTGATGCAATTCAACAATGGTTATATGACAATGAAGCATTTTATAAAGAAAAAAACTAACCAAGAGATGAAATCAAAATGGGGCAAACTAGACCAAATCAAACAAAAAGAGGTTGCTAAAGCAACCACAATTCTTCAAGATACTTAAAAATAGTTTGTAAAGTCTAGCTGGAGACTTTAAAAACTCAAAACTTCTAATCTCTCTCTCTTTTCTTTTTACAGTTGAGTTTTTGTGTTTTTACATTTTTGTGTGTTTATGTATTTTGATTCATGAAAAGAGTGAGTAAATCAAGGTTTTTAAAATGAAGACATGTTTTTTCCTGGAAAAGAATTGGTGTTTTAAAAGCTTGATATAGTAAAATTACATTTAAGGAAGTTTAAGTGTGCGTATTTGTGTCAAAAAATGCAATAGAGGTTGAAAAATGCATGTACACGTGACCACGTGTGGCTTTCCTTTGGCCATCACGTGGCCACGGCTTAAGACATTTCCTAAGATCATATAATTCACGTGACCACGTGAAATTCAATGGGTAACCAACACGTGGCCACGCATGCATAAGGAACAAAGGCACACGTGACCACGTGTGGTTCTTCCCATGAACTTCACATGGCCAGGCCCTATACCACTGCCTATATACACACTTTCACGATTTTTCCTTTTCCCCATTTTCTCAATTAAACTAGGGTTTCACAACTCACACACTCTACTTCAATTTTTTGCTGTATTTTGATTCAATTCGCATCTTCAAGTAAGTATCTACTATCCTTACTTCTTATTTGTCATTTCCATATCATTCATTTCATTGTTTTATGCTTGATCACTTATGCATGTTTGGTTTTGACTTCATTTACTATGGACAGTAATATTTTGAGGAGGGGGTAGCCTCCTTTCAGGGAGTTTGTTTTCAACTTTACTTTTCTTGTTCATGAATCAAACTTTGTTATTTTTGTGTTTTGTGTTGTTTTCTTTTATTGTTTTTATGTTTAGATTGAGTTTGTAAAATGTATTAAAGACTTATTTTGTTCACCTTTTCATTTAATTTACATGAAAACTTAGTTTGCCCTAGTTGACTTCAAAACTTGAACACTTTGAATTTGGATATGGAATATGCATATTTTGGACCTTTGCTTAGCAAGAGAACATTTATGTTGTTTAATATGCCTTTGGATGGATTAATCTTCAACTTGATAAATATTTGTTAGTTTCCAAACTCTAAAAAGCACTTAGACCAGTTTTTAACTTGGAAAAAATCAATGCAATAAAGTAGTGAAGTAAGAAAATTCGGAGCACTAGAACCTTCCTCATCACCCTTCAAAGCATATGAACAACTCAAGCAACTTAGAAAATGATCTAGGCAACAATTTTCTTGATAAACTCTCTTAAAAAAATTATGTCCTACCTTGATGAAATTATCCTTTGATTAACCATTTTGAGCTTATAAGGGTATGCTTAATGCGTACCATTAATATTTTCTTGTTACACCTAATGTTTTAACCATATAACCTAAAAAGCTTTTATCTCACCTTATGGAATTGGCCACTTTAGGATTAAAGAAATGAGTGAAAAGAGTAAAGTTTTATTGGGTGTAGTAAGAAAGTTTTAACAAAGTTATTGATGAAGTCAATTGAAAATATACCTTGTATTACCTTGAGGTTAGCTTGAAAAGGCTAGTTCTTTTAAAAAAAAGTTTTAAAGTTCGAGAAAAAAGAAAGGAAAAAGAGAACTAGCAAATATGAGAAAAAATATAAGTGTGGGGTAGTACAAGGAAAAATGGAAAAATATTGACTTCTTGGTGAAAGAACATAAAGAAAGTTTGGAATCAAGGCAAGGATGAGCAAAATATATATATTAAGTTATGGGGTTTTGTAATCTATTTGGTCTTAGAGTGGCTATATTCATGTTGATTATATTTTATCCATTCTTTGATAAACATACCCTTAGCCCCATTACAACCTTGAAAAGACCTATGTGATTATAAGTTTGTTTTGAGTTGTTTAGCAGAGATGACCTACGGGTTCCGGTGCTAAAGGAGAGGCCTATTGTGTTTCTAGAGTTTCAAGCATGAAACCGATTGTGTGCGTATACATTCATATATTCTATACTTCATTACTTAGTTGTGTTGACATTTTGATTTTCAAAAATTATTTAAAATGATTTGGTCTTGCACACACTCAAGGAAACTAGTTTATATTCTCTTGTTGAAGTTAATCTATTTAGAGTTTATGTTAAGTGCTCTTGTTAAAATGCTAAGTTTGGTTTTAAAATTGCATGTCTTTATACAAGTTTGATGGTTTTGAAGGAGGGTTTGTTCTAATTTGCTTGAGGGCAAGCAAGGTTTAAGTGTGGGGTATTTGATAAGTGTGAAATATATATAGTTTTTGATATATTTTTAGTTAAGTTATTTAGTTATTTTGGTTTTATTTGGGTTAATTTAGAGTTAATTTGTTAATATTTATGTTTTTGAAGTTAATTCTGTGTTTTGTTTGATTTTTGGGTTTAATTTGATATAAAAGGACTTTAAGTGTTAAAAGGATAAAGTTTACGGCTAAAAGTGCCAATATGAAGAAATTAGGTGAGAAAACCAGTGTCCAGTCCAAAGCCTTGAGCCGTGACCTCGTGAGTTTACTGAAAAGTTTCACACGTGGCCACGTGAAGAAGAAAATAGGAGAATCCGCGGCCATGTGAAAGCAAAAGAATGCAATTGTAATTGACCCGTGACCACGTGGATTTCCAGTGAAGGACTACACATGGCCACGTGTGGAAGAAGAACTACATGGGACGTGCCCATGTGTGAAGGAAAGCACATTGAAGGCGTGGCCACGTGATGAACTTTCCCATGTCGCGAAGGATTTACTAGCTTCCTGTTTAGGAGAATTTGATTCCTATTTTATGACCAAAGTTTAATAAGGAGTCTACTACAATTCTTGCCTATAAATAGCAGTCCAAAACACAGAAGAGATAATCATCAATCCTTAGAATTATTCCTTAGAATTAAGCTTTCTTTTCTTAGTTTTTTTTACGTTCTTTGTTTTTACAGTTTTTCTTCAAACGTTGTTTTTAATTTTAAGAATGGTTTGTGAGTAGTTTTCTTTAACTTTTGCTAAAGGATACTTGAATCCTTGACTTGTATTGTTATGACTTGAGTTTGTTCTTAAATTTTAATACAAGTTGATTATTTCTTGGTTCTTAAACATAAGTCTTGTCTTTTCTCAATTTTAAGTTGATTATTAACTTGATTAAGAATTGGTTAATTAATTGGTTTAAGTTGATTAATGATTTGCATGCTCTTAGGTTAATTTAGTTGGATTAATGCATGGTTATAATCTGAATAAGCTATAATTGTGTGTTGATTTGAGTAAGTTAAGATTAAGAAAAGAGTAACCAAGAATAGGTGAAAGTTAAATCTCTTGAGAAAGGCTTTAATAGACATCTAGGGGACTTAATTCAGTTCTTTATGCTATGTGTTAAGTTTATCTGAATAAGAAAATTTGATGCTTGGAATGATAATCTTGAATAAAGTTATCTGGTTTTATTAAACTGAATTCCTCATAATCGCTTGTATGTTTTCTTTTAATTAAGTCATATCAATATTTGTTAAGGTGGATAGTCCTTTAGTGAAAGTTGTCTTTATCATTGATTTTTAACTCATTCGATTTACTTGCTTTCAATAAATTTCTTCTTACTTTAGCTTTTTCAATTATTTTAATTTAGTTTAAATTATTGTTTTCAAATCATCACAACCTTGGGATTTCTTTTCTCTCTTTACACACAAAATTGGTTTTGAAATTGAAATAACATATACAAGCACAAGTTTCCCTTGGGTTCGATATTTTGGGTCATAATCTTATTTTTCTATATTACTAAGCCGATCTAGTACACTTGCTAGACACCGGTCAAATGACAAGGATAATAATATTTGATATTATTATGGAAATAGAGAAGTGAATAAGAGAATAATTAATTAAAGAGTTTAATTAATTATGATCAAGTAAAATTGTTAGGAGAACTTTTTAGAAATATTCTGTAAAATGGACCTAATTGAAATATTGTATTTCATAATTAATTATTATTGGAATATAAGTATTATAGAACTGATATAATAATTAATAGGTCCATTGGAGAAAATAATGGAGGCCCAAAAGATTGAGTTTGGCGTAGAAACCCTCTAGAGGAAGGGTTTCACGCCAACTACAGACAGAAGGCATTAGAAGCCTAATTCTTTGACTAAAATAAATTAAATATATTTCATAAGTGTTATGGAGCCTACGTATTTAATTTGGATTGATTTCGAATTCATTTGGGTGATTAAATCCAAGTATATGCACAAAGGGCCTAGTCTATGGGTTTTGTGCATAGTCTTTTGTGAAAGGACTTAAATTGGATTTAATTTAGCCCAAATAACTTATTAATAATTCCAAAAGCCAATTTAATATTTGTCCAGCAATTTTAAAGAGCCTAATCCTATTATGAAGTTGGATTTTTAACCTAACTATAAAAATCCAAGTGATAGGGTTTTAGGGAAAAGGTGAAAAATTAAGAGAAAATAATTTCTCTCACTCTTAACCCTAGCTGCCACCCCCTTGCTAGCATCAAGGGGATTTTGGCTAGCCTTATTCTCCTCATTTATTGGTTCATTCAATCCTTCTCTAGTGTGGATTACTCATTGGAGGTGTTCAACTTTGGACATTGTGGTTTGCGACAATCCTGTGAGAAGGAAAATCAACTATTTAACAAAAATCAAAGGTGATTTTTCTTATTCCTATTAATATGTTTATTGTAAATTCATGGCAAGATCAGATCTATTGGTTAAAAATTTTAAATTTCGCTTATGTATGAGATGCATGTAACCGATAATTCCCAACAAGAGATCCCTCACATTTCCAAGAGCTTTGTGCTAGCCTCAAGGGTCCACCTCGATTATGGAGAGAACGAGCAACGAGCCTCAGCTAGTGGGAGATAAGATAGTGCCCGATTTTAAGCTATTTAATGATATCTTTGATTGGGAGCAAGGAATTATCAAGCCAATCTAGGGTTTCTTGAATGAAAAGATCCTTCTACATCACTCAGTATGGGACCAAGAGGTGCCTCAGGAGATTATTACTGAAAAGTTGCTTGCTATTCAGAAGAATGGCAAAGAGAAGATGAAAGTTAAAGCCTTACCAAAGCCAAACCTAGAAGTTAGAGAGGCACTATTGCTACAAAGATTGAAGATGATGATTCTTTTATTGACATTGTTTTTGTTTTAGAACTTTTTAATGGGAGCAATGGTTCTTCTTTTGATTATGTTAATAAGATGAATAATTTTACTTTCTTGTGTGATTTTCTTTTGATTTTAGTATGAATAATCATGATCATTAAATAATTATATTTGATATTAACTTAACAAACACATGTTCATTTAATCATGAAATAAACAAAAACCCAAAAGAAATCTTATGAACATCAAATATAACTCCTAAGGAGAGGGAAAAATTTGAGGGAATATTGAAAAAATGTGAAAGAGTATTTGCTTAGACTTACGAGGACATTTTGGAAATTGATCGAGAGATAGCTGAATGTGCCATCCCAACCTACCAAGGGTATCATCCAGTCAAGTAAAAGCTTAGGAGACTTAGGCTAGAGTGGCCTAAAAAGGTCAAATATGAAGTTAGAAAGCAGATAAAGGCCAAGTTCTTAGTAGAGGTCCAATATCTAACATGGTTAGCGAATGTAGTCCCTGTAGCTGAGAAAGATGAAAGGGTTAGAGTCTATGTGAAATATAAAGATTTGAACAAAGTTACCCTAAGGATGACTTCTCCTTACCTCGTATACATGTCTTGCTAGACAGTGCAGCTACCTATGCCATGTATAACTTCGTAGATGTGTATGTCGGGTACAATAAGATTTTGAAAAAGATTATGGATAGGATCAAGATAGCTTTCATCACCGAATGAATGCTTACGCCTATCGGGTTATGCCTTTTGGATTTAAAAAATGTAGGTGCCACCTGTGATACCCTTCATTTACTCATAAATCCATACACTATGGAATATTGTTGGTGACACCTCATGGTTACTTATCATGATTATCCTTTTTATGTTGTTAGCTAAATTTAACATTTGGTTTCCAAATTCATTTTAACATCACATGGTTAGTATTCATTTGGTAAAAATTTCGACAGCATAACTTAAAATACATAATGGCCAAAACCCATATGCTTGCATTTTTAATTAAGAGAGCTTATGCTACCAATTTTTTTATTGTAAACCATATATATCCATTGTGTTTCCTATTGACCCATGGGCTAATCCCACCAAGGAAAGAGACTGCAAAACCCTCCTATATAAGAGTAATGAGGTTGAAAAGCTTTGTCTATTCTTATATGTTGTTATGATTGACATCTAACGAACACATTCATTGCATTCATACATCATATATAAATCATGCTAATGAATCAATCATTATGCATCATTCTTAACATTTGACTTTTGCAGCCATCATAGATTCATTTTGGTAGTCCAAAAGGTTAGACAGTTACCTTGTTCGGAGACATATACTTAAGCTACCTAGGTTGAGATCTAAGTTGAGTTTAAGGTTGGTCTTCAAGATTAGTTTCGAGTTTGAACTTTTAAAAAGTTATATAGAGACCACATTATAAGAAATGGTTAAAAATTAGAGGAAAAGTAACAAATGACTTTTAGGTAAGGATGGCCAATCTGATAGATAGGTTGGCGTTTGTTTCAACTACTCTGGTTCCTCAAGATGAAATGGATAGGAGACTTGATAGATGTTTCCAGGAATTTGAAGAGAGGATGATGGCTTTGCTTAGTAGGTTGGTAGCACCTCCCCCTTGAACTAAGCATATGGTACCTATCTAATGTATAGTCGAGCCAAGACATGTTAGGGATGTTACCCAGGCAGTTACAGTAGGGCTTTGAGTCCCACCAGTAGAGTAAAAGAGAGAAAGGAGGCAAAAGCCTGAGGATGATTACATAGAAGAAGAGGGTGAAGAGTATGACCCTCATGTGATAAATGTGAGGAGTAGGATCCCTAGTATTGATGAAGTAGCCTTCAAAAAGATAAAGGAGAAGGTTGAAGCAATGTCTAGGCTATTGTCTGCAAAAAAATGGATGAACACGAAGATAAAGATTTAGATGGAAATGAGCCACTTTCATAAAGGTTTAAGATGTCGGACTTACCCAGATTTGACAAAACATTTGACCCTTTTGCACATGTGAAGCAGTACATTCTGATAATAAAGGGGACTACAATGACTAAGAAGCAGAAGGTAGAGTACTTTTGTCTGCGTTTGGTAAGCCCAGCAATAAACTAATATCATGGGCTTGAAAGGCACATTAAGGTAAATTAGGACTCATTAATTGAAGAGTTCCTTAAGTAGTATAACTATAGTATAAGGATGGAGGTCACTCTAAAAGACCTTGAACTACTTTAGCAGAAGGTTAATGAGTCTTTTCATGAGTATCTCACTAGGTGGAGGAATCAAGTGATTTAGATAAAGAGGAAGCCTGATACAACTGACCAGATTAAGATTTTTATACCAAACTCAAGCCCCTAACTAAAGGATGGCCTAAAGTGAAAAGGCTAAAGGACTGGGAGTCCTTGTAGGACATAGCTATAAAAGCTGAAGGTGAGTAATTGGCTAGAAGGGCCAATAATAAGGGTGTAATAAGGAATTTTGGCAATAACAAAAAAGTTAGGAGTAGTAGTGAAGCGAACACAAGTGGGAAGATAGTTAAAATTTCTATTATAGATTTCAATTAGAGGCACTACTCTAACCTCAATAAGTCATTATCTTAGGTATTAGATTGGCTAAGTAAGGGAGGAAAGCTACAGCCATTACCATCAAGACCTGCCAAGAGTCAATGATACCCCACCATAAAGAGGATCAATACTGTACCTACCACCAATATATGCGATATTTAACAAATTATTGCCTGACATTGAGGAATAAAATTCAAGATCTGATAGTAACAAGGAGATTTTTTATCCTCAAAAGAGAGAAAATAAAAAGAAATGAGGGTACAATGCCGTGAGGCCTTTAGTGTTTATGATTGAGTCTAACTAACCTAAATGATACATGATGAGAGACTTATACAGGAATGAGTATGTGGCCGTTACTTATTCCACCCCCAAGTAACAAAGCTAAGTGAAGAAAATCAACTAGTTTCTATGATTGATTGTTGGGTTCCACCAATAAAAGGAAAGATAAAGGGATGATAGTGCCCATTGATATCTAGAGTTCAACCAGTGAGAGTGAAAAAGAGATGAAAGAAAAGAAGAGAATGAAGGAAGTTACCAGAAGTAGAAGGGTGGCACCCAAAATTGAGAAGCACCTAGCCCCTGCTATAATGCCTACAGAGAAAGAGATTGAGGAGAACCATATCATAAAGCAGTTAAAGAAGTCACATGCCTAGATTTCTATTTAGGGTTTGTTGAGACAAATTTCGTCTCACCAGCAGAAGTTAGTGGAGGCCTTATGTGAGTCTACTATTGCTACTACCATTTCACTATTTGAACTGCTAGATTTAGTCAAAGGAGCAACAGGAGAAAGTGTTGTGTATTCTAATGCTAATCTACATCCTAAAGGTAGAAACCACAATCGTCCTCTCTACATTAAAGATTATATAAATGGTAAGCCTATGTACTGGTGATGATGGGTCCTATCAATGTGTATCCTTTGGTTCCAATTCCTACTTTTAGGATCAATGAGAGTATGCTGAATAAGTGACACTTAACCATTTCTACTTATTATAACTCAAAGAGGCAAGCTATTGGGATCTTCAAAGCTATAGTAAAGATGGGGCCAGTTGAAACCAAAGCTAAGATTGTGGTGTTTATGCATTCCTACCAATTTTTCTATGTTACTTGGAAGGCTATAGTTCCATGAGTCAGGGGGAGTGCCATCTACGCTGCACCAAAAGATCAAGATAGCTCATCATGGTCAGGTGGTCACCATCAAAGCCGTAAGGGATAATCAAGTATCTATGCTACAAATAGCTAAAGAGCCTTTCAGTGGGTTCCATATGTCCATGATGGGTGGTCGAAAGGATGAAGACACTTTTACTAATAGCCTACAAGTGATTAAAATGATGAAAAAGATGCACTTCTTACCTTGAGTTAGTTTGGGTAAGAATTCTTAAGGGCATCGGGATGTTATTACCACCAAAGGGTCGAAAGATAAGAAAGGGTTAGGTTACACTGGTTCAATTCAAAAAGGTAAAGGAAAAGAAAAAACAAAAGAGATGTTAGAGAGTATGCCCTAGAGCCAATGTAATAGGGATGTATTTCATATGTATGAATTCATATTCTTAATAAAAGGCACCATTCATTTATTAATGCTATGTTTAAATACATGAGTTTGTAAATCTTAAATTAATAAATGAAGTCTTAGATACTATAAACACAGTGCAAAGGCAATCATAAAGTGTTCATGATATGAGATGTCTATTGTATGAAAATGTGTTAATATCTAAATATCCCTAGTCATAGAATTAACAAGACAGGACATTGTTAATTCAGACAGACTAGCACATGTTATGCTTCTTAAATTGTTCAAGCAGTGGTTTTCATAACCGTGATTATGAAAGATAATCAAAGCTAACATGTGGATACTTATTAGAAGAACAAGTTCGCTGAAGACCTGCAAAGAGAATCCTCACATGGATATTAAATCTATGTCAGTGAGGAATCTCTTCATAGCGGTTGTGCAAGCATCCTTAGACTTGAGATCACTAAGGTTATCTTAAGTAGCAAGTGATATACTTTGACTCCATAACTGATTATTTCCAACTGGAGGTGAACATAATTAGGAGGTTAGGTATATCATAACCTACTTGAAGATAGTTGAGTGATTGACAAAGGATTCACCATCCCAGATTTATTAAGTGAAGTTATCTCACATGATTCTATAATTGCCTTGTTCATAGAATCTCTAGCTAGAGTAATATGCCAAGATAGATAGAGATCCATGAAGGGCATTTTGAGAAATATGGTTAAAATTAATAGAGCATACATAATTAGATTTATATGAGTTGACAGAAATTCATACTCAGAATCTAATTGAGATAAGAGTGGTAAAAGGAGTAATTGTACAGTAACTGTTTCTATGGAATGGTATAGTCAAACCATTTGACTTTCCTAACATTTGGGTAGTCAGGATTCCTAGCTATAGGCTGCACATGATTTGTATAATAGTGTATCATAAATATCAATAGGGATTGATAAAATGATTTAAAGAAGTTTAAATCATGTGAGTTTTGAATAGAACTCACAATTACATATTATACTGCCAATATAGACAGGAACCCAATAGGTCACACACATATAGAAAAAATAATAAAATGGTAAAATGACAAGGATAAAAATATTTGATATTATTATGTGAATAGAGAAGTGAATAAGAGAATAATTAATTAAAGAGTTTAATTAATTATGATCAAGTAAAATTATTCGCAGAACTTTTAGAAATATTCTGTAAAATGGACCTTATTGAAATATTGTATTTCATAATTAATTATTATTGGACTATAAGTGTTATAGGGCTGATATAATAATTAATATATCCATTGGAGAAAATAATGGAGGCCCAGAAGATTGAGTTTGGCATAGAAACCCTATAGAGGAAGGGTTTCACGCCAACTACAAATAGAGGCCTTAGAGGCCTAATTCTTAAATCAAAATAAATTAAATATATTTTATAAGTATTATGGAGCCTACATATTTGATTTGGATGGATTTAGAATTCATTTGGGTGATTAAATCCAAGTATATGCACAAAGGGCTTAGTTTGTGGGTTTTATGCATAGCATTTTGTGAAGGGACTTAAATTGGAATTAATTGAGTCCAAATAAATTAATAATAATTTTAGAAACCCATTTAATATTTATCTAGCAATTTTAAAGAGCCCAATCCTATTATGAAGTTGGATTTTTAACCTAACTATTAAAATCCAAGTGATAAGGTTTTAGGAAAAATGTGAACAATTAAGAGAAAAGAATTTCTCTCTCTCTCAACCCTAGCCGCCACCCCCTTGCTAGCATCAAGGGGATTTTGGCCAGCCCTTGTTCTCCTCCTTTGTTGGTTCATTCAATCCTTCTCTAGTGTGGATTACTCATTGGAGGTGTTCAAATTTGGACACTGTGGTTTGCGACAACCCGGTGAGAAGGAAAATCAACTATTTAACAAAAATCAAAAGTGATTTTTCTTATTCCCATTAATATGTATATTGTAAATTCATGGCAAGATCATATCTATTGGTTAAAAATTTTAAATTTTTCTTATGTATGAGATGCATGCAACCGATAATTCCCAACATGGTATCAGAGCCTCGATTTTGCCATAAATCTACAATTCTATATTTTTTTTACGGAATAGTTTTTATTTTTGAGTTTTTTATTTCATGAACTTTAAAATATCAGATTTGATTATTCATGAATGAGAAGTATTTATTTCTAGATGTATGTGATCAAATATATAAAATGAAAAATAAAAACGATTCTTTTGAGAAAAGAGTCATTTGTGAATGGCGTGTAAGGTTTTATTTTTTAATAAAGTTTAGGGGCTGTTCTAAATTAAATTTTTATTGATCCACTCTAAAATCATTTTGATGATAATTTATGTATTTAATATGTGATATTAAGCCATAGGATCAGACAAAATTAAAATCGATCAAGTTTTACATGAAAACTAGTTTAGTCGAAAAGTTCGATAAATTGGTGTTCTTTCTTGTGTTCTTGGTATGTACTTGGTGTGTTCATATTTAGAATGATTTTTAATCTTATAAATCTGATATATTTGATATATTAATGTGTTTTAAATTAATTGAATTAATTAAAATGGGCCTTGAATTAATTGGATTAATTCTAATTCATTAAAACCACTTAATGGGCTTAATTATGTTTACGGACTTGGTTTAAATTAGTAAATGACTTGGTGGGACCAAGGAGCTGATTTAAATTAAATATCATAAACTATAATTAAGTTTATTAATGTATTTTAAGGGCTGGAGTGGGCTTGGCTCATTCCGAAAGGCCCAAATGGTCTAATAGACATAAAACTAGTTTGTGTGTAAACACACTTTAGGGTTTATTGTGTGGCTTTCGTCCTACCCTTGTTTTAAGCCCAAAATTAATTTTTTATTTATTTAATATGATTAATTAATTAAATAATAAAATGATAATTAATTAATAATCAATTGGATTGATAATTAAGGCAAGAACACATGCATACAAAAAGGTTTCCTAAAATGAAAGTTTCCAAAATGGAAAAAGTTTCCTAATTTGATCATATTATCAAAATAACTCAAAAGTATGTTTCAAGAGTTAAAACAAAGTTAGTAATCCATTATATGTTTTACTTTATGCATTAGAAATGCATATAAGGGTGTATGATTGGCATGATGGATAGTTATGGACAAAGGCCCAATATGATTCAGCATAATGCATGTTTTGGCCCAATGAGGACTTTCATGTCCCGATCACTTGTTTTTGGTTTGTATTTCTTTTTCAAATTATAATATGTAATTAGATTACTTAGATTAGAATTAGAGATAGAGATGGAGACCATTATCAAGGAGCAAGATGGATCGGATGGAGATCCAACAAGTTTGAAGATAATGTAATTATTTTTTTACTTATTTGAATCATGAATATTACCTAGGTGTGACCTTTTGATTTCCCTTTTGGCTTGGGGAAATCAATGTATTAAAGTCCATAACTATACCATATTTGTATGCTTATATTTATGTGATAGATATAGGATGCATACCAATGTATGCCAACCATGTATGATGAGATTTAATTAACTAAAATCCCTCATAATAATACTGAGGTATATAAGCCTTCCATTAATTTGAGGAGAACCAGAGTTCTTTATAGTGTGGATTTTTTACCACAGTCAAGCTCACATTATATCAAATATGTTCAAATCTAATTAAATGGGTCATCTTAGCTAGCCAATTAACTTGTTGACCACAATCAAGGCTAATGGTTCTAGAGGCAAGATTAGGGAATGCATATATGATATGCATGTATCAAGAGTTGATAACCTAATAATTCAATAGTTGTGTAGAGACACAATTGGTATAGAGATACCTACCTTTCAAGGGTATGGAGTTTAATTTGTTGTCCACAATCAAGGTCAAATTTCATATCAAGGATTGGATATTGGCCAACTAAGAAAACCATCGGGTTTCTCGGATTAAATAGTGAGGGTTATTGATTCGCAATAAAATAGTGGGAGTAAATGGACTAATTAAAGACCTAATTAATGCATACATATATGAACATACTCTCATATGTTTTCTTTTTCACATCTAGGTCATCATCATGAGCACATCAAACATTAATATACGATTAATCTTGGATAACAAGCTGGTTGGCAGCAACTATTCTGACTGGATCAGGCAAGCGAGAATTGTTCTCGGACCTAAAAAGATCCACTATGTCTTGGATAAAGATCCACCACCACTTCCATCAGATGATGCCATTGATGAGATCAAGGGCACTTATCGAAAATACATGGAGGATAGTGAAGCAGCAGCATGTTTGATATTGGGTGCTATGTCCTCGGAGCTTCAAAAGCAATATGAGATGATGGATTCTAGAACCATCATTTTGCATCTAGAGGAGCTTTATTCTTCTCAGGCTAGAAATGAGCAATATGAGATTGCTCGAGCTCTATTTAGCTGTAAAATGGTGGAAGGCACTTTAGCTGCTACTCATGTATTGAAGATGTATGGGTATATTGAGCATTTGAGTAGACTTGGCTATGTAATGGATAATAATATATACATAGATTTAATCTTGTACTCGTTGGCTCCAAGTTATGCACCTTTCGTGTTTAATTTCAACATGAACAAGATACAAGTAACCATTCCTGAGTTAATCAACATGCTCAAAACAGCTGATGGATCCTTCAAGAAGGATTCAAAAAGTATCATGATTGTCACTTCTGCTAAAGGCAAGAAGCAGAAGAAGAAGATAACCAAGGCGTAGCTAAAGAATGGTGGGATCTCCAAGAAGAAGGTTGCCAAGAAATAGAATCCCAAAAGAACTTGCTTTCATTGTGGAAAATATGGTCATTGGAAGCGTAACTGCAAGGCCTATCTAGATTCTCTCAAGGAGAAGAAGCAAGCTAATGCTTCTACTTCAGGTATTCATATGATTGAAATAAATACTTATTCTATTGCTTCAAAACAATCTTGGGTATTAGATAACGGATGTGGATCTCATTTGTGTAATGATCTACAGGGGCTTAAAAGCAGTTGAAGAGTTGGAAAGGAAAAAATATATCTACAGTCAGCTATTGAACAAAACATCTCTACAACAGTTATGGGGACTTACCATTTGCCTCTTCCAAGTGGATTAATACTGGAGTTAAATAACTGTTATTATGTTCTAGCATTATCCAAAAGTATTATTTCTTTCAGTTGTTTATTGAACAATTATGACATTTCTTTAAAGGACAAGTGTTGTTACATTTTTAAGAACAATATGTTTTATGCAAAAGCTATCATTGAGAATGGTATATTTGTTCTTAATTTAATTAAAGAAGTGCATAATGTGGATACCAATAAAATGAAATGAGATAATCTAAATACCTCATATTTATGGCATTGTTGTTTAGGCCATATAAATGAGAAATGCATGACCAAATTACACAAGTCAGGTGATTTGGGATCATTTGATTATGAGTCATTTGACACATGTAAATCTTGTTTATTATGAAAATTGACAAAAGCTCCCTTTATTGGTAAAGGAGAATGAGCTAAAATGGTTTTGGACTTAATACATTTAGATGTATGTGGTCCAAGACTACACATGCCAGAGGAGGTTACTCCTACTTCGTTACTTTTATAGATGATTATTTTAGGTTTGGATATATCTATCTAATGAAATATAAATCAGAATCATTTGAAAAGTTTAAAGAATTCATAAATGAAGTAGAGAAGCAACTTGGCAAGAGTATTAAAACATTTAGGTCAGATCGAGGTGGAGAATACTTAAGCTAAGAATTTCAAGATTATCTTAGAGATAATGGGATTTTATCTCAATGGACTCCACCATATACACCACAACACAATGGTGAATCTGAGAGGAGAAATCGAACACTATTAGATATGGTTCGATCCATGATAAGCCGACCAGACTTGCCTAAGTCCTTTTGGGGATATGCAATAGAAATTGCTATTTATGTGTTAAATAGAGTTCCTAGTAAATCGATTGATGTTACTCCATATGAGATGTGGAATAATAAGAAACCCACACTTTCTCATATAAAAGTATGGGGTTGTCCTACTTATGTGAAGAAGATAGTGCCAGACAAACTAGATGTTAAGTCTAATAAATGTTTATTTGTGGGATATCCAAAAGAAAAGTTTGGATATTATTTCTATCATCCCTTAGAACAAAACGTATTTGTTTCGAGGCATGTTGTCTTCTTGGAAAGAGAATTTCTCCTACGAGAGGATAGTAGGAGTAAAATTGAACTTGGTGAAGTTCAATACCCATAAATAGAAGTAGATCAACCGATTGAACCCGAGACTGAATTTCATAATGATTAGATTATAGTTGAACCTGATTATACACAAAATCCTAGAAGATCTACTAGGATGCATTATATCCCTGTGAGATATGGATTTCACATTGATTCGGATAGAGGCATAACTGTAGTAGAGGACAATAAGCCTACAAGCTATCAAAAGTTTTAAACAGTTCAGAATGTGATTTATGGCTTAAGGCTATGCAGCCAGAAATGGACTCTATGTATGAGAATAAAGTATGGACTTTAACTCAACCACCTGAAGGGATAAAATCCATAGGGTGCAAATGGGTCTTCAAAACGAAGACCGACATGGAAGGTAATATAGTTACCTATAAAGCTCGCTTAGTAGCAAAAGACTATTTTTAAAAAGAAGGTATTGACTATGATGAAACCTTTTCTCCTATAGCGATACTTAAGTCTATAAGAATACTTTTAGCCATTGCAGCTTATTATGATTATGAGATTTGGCAAATGGATGTGAAGACAACCTTCCTAAATGGAAATCAGACTGAGGATGTATATATGACACAACCAAAAGGGTTCATATCAGGAAATGGCGAAAAAGTATGTAATCTTCAAGGATCCATTTATGGATTGAAGGAAGCCTCTAGGAGTTGGAACATACGATTTAATGAGACAATCAAAGAGTTTGGTTTCTCACAGAATGAAGATGAACCTTGTGTATATAAAAGGGTCAGTGGGAGTGTAATTGTCTTTCTAGTTCTATATGTGGATGACATATTGATCATGGGAAACGACATTAATATGTTAAAATATGGTTATCCAAGCAATTCTCCATGAAAGACCTTGGAAAAGCATCTTATATTCTGGGAATAAGGATCTATAGAGATAGATCTAATAGGTTGCTAGGTCATTCTCAAAGTACATATATAGATAAAGTATTAAAGAGGTTCAATATAGATCTCTCTAAGAAAGGTTTTATACCCATGATGTATGGAAAACACCTTTCTAAGTCTATGTGTCCGCAGATGCTAGAGGATAGAGAGATCATGAATAGAATACCATATGCATATGCAATTGGTTCTATCATGTATGCTATGTTATGTACACATCCAGATGTAGCTTTTGCTTTGAGTGTCACAAGCAGATTCCAATCCAATTTTGGAGAGGAACATTAGGCAGATGTCAAGAATATCCTTAAGTACTTGAGAAGGATTAAGGATAGATTCTTGGTATATGGAGAAGGCAGTTTGGAAGTAAATGGGTATACAGATGCCAGCTTCCAATCGAATAAAGATGATTGTAAATCATAATCTGGTTATGTGTTTATAATGGAAGGAGGGGCAGTTAGTTGGAAGAGTTACAAACAAGAAACAACTGCTGATTCCAAAACAAAAGCAGAGTGCATTGCTACTTCAAAAGCAACCAAAGAAGCAGTCTGGATCAAAAATTTCATATATGAACTAGGAGTGGTGCCTAGCATTGTTGATCTAATTCCTTTATATTGCGACAACAATGGAGCCATTGTGCAAGTAAAGGAACCACGGTCTCATCAGCGATCCAAGCATGTCCTCAGATGCTACCATCTCATAAGGGAAATAGTAGCTAAAAATGATGTGAAAGTCCCCACAGATGATAATGTGGCAGATCCCCTCACTAAAGCACTTTCCTAGATTAAGCACAATCACCATATAAATAGCCTGGGTCTAAGACATATGAGTGATTGGCTCTAGTGCAAGTGAGAGATTGTTAGAGAGTAAGCCCTAGAGCCCATGTAATAGGGATGTATTTCATATGTATGAATTCATATTCTTAATAAAAGGCATCATTCATTTATTAATGCTATGTTTAATTACATGAGTTTGTAAATCTTAAATTAATAAATGAAGTCCTATATATTATAAACATAGTGGAAAGGCAATCATGAAGTCTTTATAATATGAGATGTCTATTGCATGCAAATGTGTTAATATCTAAATATCCCTAGTCATAGAATTAACAAGACAGGACATTGTTAATTCGAACAGACTAGCACATGTCATGCTTCTTGAATGGTTCAAACAGTGGTTCTCATAACTATGATTATGGAAGATAATCAAAGTTAACACGTGGATGCTTGTCAGAAGAACAAGTTCACTAGAGACCTACAAAGAGAATCCTCACATGGATATTAAATCTATATCAGTGAGTAATCTCTTCATAGCGGTTGTGTAAGTATCCTTAGACTTGAGATCACCAAGGTTATCTTAAGTAGCAAGTGGTAATTTGACTCTATAACTGATTATTTCCAACTGGAGGTGAAAATAGTTAGGAGGCTGGGTATATCATAACCTACTTAAAGATAGTTAAGTGATTGACAAAGGATTCACCATCCCAGATTTATTAAGGAAAGTTATCTCGCATGATTCTATAATTGCCTTGTTCAAAGAATCTCTGGCCAGAGTAATATGCCAAGATGGATAGAGATCCATGAAGGGCATTTCAGGAAAAATGGTTAAAATTAATAAAACATACATAATTAGATTTATATGAGTTGACAGACATCCATACTAAGAATCTAATTGAGATAAGAGTGGTGAAAGGAGTAATTATACCGTAACTGTTTCTATGAAAGGGTATAGTCAAACCACTTGACTTTCCTGAAATTTGGGTAGTTGTGATGCCTAGCTAGACGCCATTCATGATTTGTATAATAGTGTATCATAAATATCAATAGGGATTGATAAAATGATTTAAAGAAGTTTAAATCATGTGAGTTTTGAATAGAACTCACAATTACATATTATACTGCCAATATAGACAAGAACCCAATATGTCACACTCATATAGAGAAAATGATAAAATAGTAAAATGACAAGGATAATAATATTTGATATTATTATGGGAATAGAGAAGTGAATAAGAGAATAATTAATTAAAGAGTTTAATTAATTATGATCAAGTAAAATTGTTTGGAGACCTTTTAGAAATATTCTGTAAAATGGAGCTAATTAAAATATTGTATTTCATAATTAATTATTATTGGAATATAAGTATTATAGGGCTGATATAATAATTAATAGATCCATTGGAGAAAATAATGGAGGCCCAAAAGATTGAGTTTGGCGTGGAAACCCTCTAGAGGAAGGGGTTTCACGCCAACTACAGACAAAAGGCATTAGAAGCCTAATTATTTGACTAAAATAAATTAAATATATTTCATAAGTGTTATGGAGCCTACATATTTAATTTGGATGGATTTGGAATTCATTTGGGTGATTAAATCCAAGTATATGCACAAAGGGCCTAGTCTATGGGTTTTGTGCATAATCTTTTGTGAAAGGACTTAAATTGGATTTAATTGAGCCCAAATAAATTATTAATAATTCCAAAAGCCAATTTAATATTTCTCCAGTAATTTTAAAGAGCCTAATCCTATTATGAAGTTGGATTTTTAACCTAACTATAAAAATCCAAGTGATAGGGTTTTAGGAAAAAGGTGAAAAATTAAGAGAAAATAATTTCTCTCACTCTTAACCCTAGCTGCCACCCCCTTGCTAGCATCAAGGGGATTTTGGCTAGCCTTATTCTCCTCCTTTATTGGTTCATTCAATCCTTCTCTAGTGTGGATTACTCATTGGAGGTGTTCAACTTTGGACACTGTGGTTTGCAACAACCCGGTGAGAAGGAAAATCAACTATTCAACAAAAATCAAAGGTGATTTTTCTTATTCCTATTAATATGTTTATTGTAAATTCATGGCAAGATCAGATCTATTGGTTAAAAATTTTAAATTTCTCTTATGTATGAGATGCATGTAACCGATAATTCCCAACAAGAGATCCCTCACATTTCTAAGAGCTTTGTGCTAGCCTCAAGGGTCCACCTCAATTATGGAGAGAACGAGCCTCAACTAGTGGGAGATAAGATAGTGCCCGATTTTAAGCTATTTAATGATATCTTTGATTGGGAGCAAGGAATTATCAAGCCAATCTAGGGTTTCTGGAATGAAAAGATCCTTCTACGTCACTCAGTATGGGACCAAGAGGTGCCTCAGGAGATTATTACTGAAAAGTTTCTTGCTATTCAGAAGAAGGGCAAAGAGAAGATGAAAGTTGAAGCCTTACCAAAGCCAAACCTAGAAGTTAGAGAGGCATCTATTGCTACAAAGATTGAAGATGATGATGCTTTTATTGACATTATTTTTGTTTTAGAACTTTTTAATGGGAGCAATGGTTCCTTTTTTTATTATGTTAATAAGATGAATAATTTTACTTTCTTGTGTGATTTTCTTTTGATTTTAGTATGAATAATCATGATCATTAAATAATTATATTTGATATTAACGTAACAAAAACATGGTCATTTAATCATGAAATAAACAAAAACCCAAAAGAAATCTTATTAACATCAAATATAACTCCTAAGGAGAGGGAAAAATTTGAGGGAATATTGAAAAAATATGAAAGAGTATTTGCTTAGAATTACGAGGACATTTTGGAAATTGATCGAGAGATAGCTGAATGTGCCATCCCAACCTACCTAGGGTATCATCCAGTCAAGTAAAAGCTTAGGAGACTTAGGCTAGAGTGGCCTGAAAAGGTCAAATATGAAGTTAGAAAGCAGATAAAGGCCAAGTTCCTAGTAGAGGTCCAATATCTAACATGGTTAGCGAATGTAGTCCCTGTAGCTGAGAAAGATGAAAGGGTTAGAGTCTATGTGAAATATAAAGATTTGAACAAAGTTACCCTAAGGATGACTTCTCCTTACCTCGTATACATGTCTTGCTAGACAGTACAGCTACCTATGCCATGTATAACTTCGTAGATGTGTATGTCGGGTACAATAAGATTTTGAACAAGATTATGGATAGGATCAAGATAGCTTTCATCACCGAATGGATGCTTACGCCTATCGGGTTATGCCTTTTGGATTTAAAAAATGTAGGTGCCACCTGTGATACCCTACATTTACTCATAAATCCATACACTATGGAATATTATTGGTGACACCTCATGGTTACTTATCATTATTATCCTTTTTATGTTGTTAGCTAAATTTAACATTTGGTTTCCAAATTCCTTTTAACATCACATGGTTAGTATTCATTTGGTAAAAATTTCGACAGCATAATGATTTGTAAACCATGCTATCTAACCCTACAAATTTGCAAAACAACACCCCCAAAGGGCAACCTCCACCTTTAATACTCCAATGGAAATCATAACACTTATATTACCAACAACAAACCATCATGAGAACATAATCACATAAATGTCATCTGTATGTATATCATAACATATGTTCACTACTAATTAGCATCCGTTATACAACATAATATATTACATGCTAATTATCAAAAGCCTAATACATAATATGTCTACACTCCACATCTACAAAAAGGTTACACATATATGCCAATTCGCTTCTCTTTTATGGAGTCTTCAATTACCTATCCCTATGTACAATCAAACAAACTATGCACTAAGAAATGTTCTTGTCTAGTGGTGGATACAACTACACGAAATTCCATCTAATAACCATAATAAGTAAAATTACTATTTTACCTCTAATTATCATTATAATTAATTAAATTAACATTTGTTCTCTTATTGCCTTAATTTATCTTTTAATCCTTTACATACTTATTTTCTCTCAATTAATCTCACATAATTCTTACTTAAGTGAAAAATTAACATTAGGTCCTTAAACTTTATTTTCATCATATTTGACTTTGTTTGACCTCAATTTTGACCCTTCTTACTTCCTTTGACTTTAATTTAATTTTAAGTGTAAAATTTACATTTAATCCTTCTATTCACTCATGAAGTGGTAAATTACAATTTGATTCCTAAAATGTTTTCTAATTTAAAATTTGGGCCTTTTTTGTTTATTTGACTATTTTGACTCTTGATCACATTTTCAATGTAAGTTTATGATTTTGCTCCTGTTTTCTCACATAAGTACATTTTACTCCTTACTAATCTATTAATTACATTTTTTCACTTTATTTATTATCTAGTCACATGTATGACATCTTTTATATATAATCTACCGTTTAGTCCCTATTTTCTTACATCTTTTCCCTAATAGTGCTTAAGGAAAATCCTTAAACCCAATGTGTGGGGCAAGTATTTCAATGATACTAAGTGAACAAAAGAGATCACTTAGGGTGAATTAACTACTCCAGAATATATTAAGGGATTACTTGGGATGATCAGCTCCTCAATTGTAAATCTATTGTAAGTGAGGGATTACTTGGAGTGGCTAACTCCTCACTGTGAGGCTAATGTGAGTTCAGGAGCCATTTGGGGTGACCAACTCCTCAATTGTGCATTTAATATATGCTTCAATTTGAATTAACTCTCTATAATCTTGTATTTCTTACTGGCAAATATTTTACTTCACATTATGCTATATTTTTACATAAACTCTCATATCATTCACATTATATCACATATTCTAATTTTTCATTTCTTCTTTATTTAGCATCATCATACATGAAATCATAGCAACATGATGAATGTTGTTCAAACTTGGTGAAAACATGCCATTTTCCTTATGTACACCATTCGACCATGTATAATGCACAAGCATACATTATGGTTTTTCATGTAATATCATATGTTACATGCTTTCATAATCATTTTTAGCTTTTATATGCAATTACATATTCAATTCAAGCTCGTATTCCTTTAGCAACGAAATAAACATCATTATGTTTACTATACACATATTATATTAACATATGTTCTAAAGCTCTGATTACACCAATTAAGTTCTTTTACCATCCAAATACCCAAATTAAGTCAATTTTCCAACTAATTATCAAGTTATCACATAATACTAACATATTCACCATTCAGCCACACTTTAACCATCCACATGCATTATGAATGCAATTTATGTCTCATATGTTCTTTTATTCAAATTAAGTCCTCATTTAAAAGTACTTATTCAAATTATACTTATATTTTTTATTACATAATTGTTCACCATTATGTTCAAATTATGTCTCTTATGTACGTATGAAATTTAATGCTTTCATTATGCAATCTAAATTCATTTATCACCATGATATCCAAATTATATCAAATTTTCAATAAATTAGCCAAAAATCACATTGTCACTTAAGGTACATCATTATGTTCACTATTATAACATTATGTTCAAATGTTATTTCTAGTTCTACTTGATCATATTATGTTTACTCATCATCATATTATGGATTTTATGTTCATATGTTACCATTTGGCCTGCGTAGGTTCTCCCATTCTATGATTGATTTTTGCTTCAATTCTTACCTATTACATGTTGTTACACCATTTTACTATGCTATCTCAATTTATTTCATATTTTTACCTAAGTTCTCACAGTAACATAATGCCAATCTAAGCTAAAATTCAAGGAAATAAATAAAATTAGGTGTAGTTTTGCATCCATTGACCTGAAAATAATTTGAAAACACTAATTTTTCCTCTTTCTTTCCTTTTCCTCCCTAGCTCTTGATATCATGTAAAATGTCTACCTTTTAATATGTATTTTTCTCTTATTTATGTAGTTAAGTATGTAATATTATATGTATTTTTATATGTTTATGTCCAATTTATGTGTTTATGTTTGTTTTTAGGAAAAAGTTGGTGAAGTGTGAAGAAAATGAAGAATCTAGTGAAGTTTCGAAGAAGAAGATCACGAGTCGTGAAAGGGCTCACGACTCGACAACAAGATCACAAGTCATGAAAAGCTTCACTAGTCGGCATCAGGCTCACGAGTCCAAAAGAATAGAAGAAGGGATCACGACTCGTGACGAGGCTCACGAGTTGGACAATGCACCTGTTCCTCAAAAGTTGTATTTTTTGCACCCGATCTTTCAGCCATACATCATGTCCTCTCAGAGCAACCTTTCGTGATTTCTTAAGGGACATATCTATAGAGTCAAGCTCTATATATATGGGAGAAAAACTCTAAAGGAGGGGATGGAAAAAAATTAAAGAATTCTTTTACTGTTTTCTTAAGAACTTTTTTTAGTTTGTTTTGGACATTTCTTTTACTTAGTGTTTAGAGGATGACCAAAGAACAAAGCCAAAGGAATAAGAGATTTATCAGAAGGTCAAAATAGAAAGTAAACCCTGGGGAGTGATGTTTTCTTTTCTCTTATTTCATCTTTATTGTAAGTTTGTTTATGGCTAAGTTCTTTTGGTACATTGTAACTATTTAATTTAAGTTGTTATTCATCTATTTATCTTTGTCTATTGAATGTTTATTCTCTTTATGTATGAAGTATGATTTAGATTTATTTGAGTGCTTTAATTTGCTCATTATGCTTGATCACCATAATTAGCATGTTAGTAATTTAATTCACAATGAGAGTTGGAATTCTTTGATGGAAAGTCAAATAAATTTACTTGAAGCATTGAATTCACTTAGAGATAAGAAATTCACTTTGAGGGGTTAAAGAATTAGCATTGAACTTCATACTTTTTATTTATCTCTATAATGACATGAGAATGCTTATAGACTCTAAGTAAGAACATCTTTATTGACAATGAGAATTGCTTTAAAGAATCTTGGCTAAATTCTCCAATCATATCATTCATATATTTGTTAAATGATTCAAAGATGAAATTGTTTATTTGGTTATAATGTATGTTCATCCTATCTTTTAAGTAATCTATTATCCAAAATTAACTTAATATATTTTTGAAGTAGTTTAGTATTTACATTAATTGCATGATTCCAATTAAAATCATTACCTATCCATTTACTTGTTGTTATATCAATACAAAATTTACCCCATTCCCTTTGGAACGATACCCTACTCATCCTATACGTAGTCTAGTGAGACTAAGGGTTCAAATAAATCCCCAACCAGATTTTGGCACCGTTGTCGGGGAGCAATTCAAAATGAATTTTTATTGATTGGTACAAATGAGTAGATGTTTTAGGAATTTATGATATAAATTAGTTATTTTGATATATGAATTTTGTATTGTGATTTGTTTGCTATAGTATTAGAATTTTAGTAATAATCTTAGCCTAAAAGTATTTTTTTGTGTGGGGAACTTATAAGGAATCAACAAGAGGAACTTAGATTGCAAGTAGAAGGAGAACAAAGTGCTAAATTAGAGGAAGGTCATAATATTCCAATTATGGCGGGAGAAGAAAGGAGAACACTTGGTGATTTTGCAATGCCTAATATTTCGGAGAGTTTTGGAGGAATAGCGGCACCAACTATTGCTAATAACAATTTTGAGATCAAACCGGCTGTCATTCAAATGGTGCAAAATAATCAATTTGGAGGTTTGCAAGGGGAAGACCCTTATGCTCATATCCTTGCTTTTCTTAATGTGTGTGCTACGTTTAAAATTAATAGAGTGAGTAATGATGCAATTAGACTTAGGTTATTTTCATTTTCTTTGAAAGAAAAGTCTTAAATTTTGCTTGCTAGTATACCTAGTGAGACAATAACTACTTGGGACCAATTAAAACAAGCTTTTCTTCATAAGTATTTTCCACCTCATAAAACGGCAAAATTTAGAAATCAAATATCTACATTTAAACAATTGCCTAATGAAACCATTTATACCTCTTGGGAAAGGTTTAAGGAACTTCAAAGGCAATGTCCTCATCATGGCTTGCCGGATTGGATAATTCCTCAAATCTTTTGCAATGGGTTAATGGAGGAAAATAGAAATATTGTTAATGCTACTTCAGGTGGTAAATGGTTAGAGAAGACTGCTAAGGAAGCTGAAACTTTGTTGGAAAAATTAGCCTCACAAGGATACATGGGAGAAGAACCTACTATGGTGAAGGCTAAGGGATTTTTGGAATTGGATTCCATTAATCTTTTGACGGCTAAGGTAGAAGCTTTGACAAAAATGGTAAGTAATTCTCACTCTAATGTTGAAAATGTTAGTCAAGTATGTGAGAAATATGGTAGACCACATATGTATGCTAATTGTAGTGAGGGGTCTAGTGAGGATGTAAGTTTTGTTCAAGGGAACTATAATTAAAGGATGGGTTAAAATTCTAATTATTATAACCCACAATGGAGAAACCATCCCGATTTTTCTTGGTCTAACCAAAATGCCCAACTAAACCCTCCTAACAATAACAATCATATGAACAAGTTACCTAACCCTTCAACTTTTCCAAATAAACTACCTTTTAACCCTCAACAACCTAAATCCCATTTAGAGAGTTTGATGGAGCAATTTGTTAATCATCAAATGACTACTAATAAGCAAAATGAGGAACAATTTAGGCAAATTAACACTAAAATTGATCAACTTGTCACTCATAATAAGATGCTTGAAACCCAATTGGCTCAATAAGCTACTTCTAGTGCTAAACCTTTAGGCAAGCTACCAAGTCAACCTGAGTTTTTACCTCATGAATCGGTTCAATCTATTATGTTAAGGAGTGGTAAAAAGATTGAGAGTAATCTAAAAGGTAATGAAAGTCTTATTATGAATGATGATCATGTTTTGGATGAAAGTACAAATGATGATGTGATGAATGAGGCTAATGAACCTAAAGAAAAGATAACCTTATCTAAGGAAGATGAACCTAAAGTTAATTTAAATGTTTTGCCATTTCCTCAAAGACTTATTAGAAGAAATCTTGATAAGCAATTTGGAAAGTTTTTGAAATATTTAAAGGAACTTACTATAACTATACCCTTTGTGGATGCAATTAAGGATATGCCTTCATGGGCAAAATTTTTAAAAGAAATTGTGAGTCACCAAGGTAAGCTTGAAGAATATGGTTATGTTTCTTTGGTAGAAGAATCTAAGGCTATGTATTCTAAATACCCGCCTAAGCTAAAGGATCCGGGTTATTTTACGGTTCCTTGTGTTATAGGTGGTACATATTTTGATGAGGCTCTGTGTGATATGGGTGCTAGTGTTGGCCTTATGCCTTATTCCATTTATAAAAAGCTTGATTTAGGTGAATTAAAGCCTACTAATATGTGCTTATCAATGGCAAATAAATCCCCTATAGGTATATTAGAAAATATTCCTACCAAAGTGGGTAAATTTGTGATTCTTGCTGATTTTGTTGTACTAGAAATGGATGAGGATCCTGAAATTCCCATTTTGTTTGGTAGGCCTTTCTTAATTACTGCTGGGGCTGTTTTTGATTTGAAAAATGGTAAAATATCTCTTGAGATTAATGGTGAAACAATTGAGTTTAATGTTTTTCGAATGGTTAAATCTTCACCAATAGAAGTGGTAAATCAAATTTATTCCTATGATGTTCTTGATGAGTGTATTGATAATGTTATGCATGATTGTATGAGTCAAAACCCCATTGCACCTTATTGTTTAAATGAAAGTTTGATGAGGTTTTGCAAGTTGCCTCATATCCTTTCCATGGAAATTTTTCAAAAGTTGAGTCTTTGAGAAAGGATGAGGATATGTCATCAAAGCCATCTAAGGAGGAAGTTAAGCTTGAACTCAAGCCACTACCAACAAGCTTAAGGTACGAATTTTTTGATTCAAAGTTTCAATTACCATTCATTGTTAATTCCTCAATTGATAAGCATAATGTGGATGCTTTACGTGATATTTTACTTGCTCATCAAAATGCTATGGATATTCAATTATTGATTTAAAAGGAATTACACCCTAAAGTTTGCATGCATAGAATTTTGTTAGCAGAGGATTCTAAACCTTCTATTAAAGGTCAAAGAAGGCTTAATCCAACTCTTAAAGAGGTTGTGAGGAAGGAAATAATTAAATTGCTTGATAATGGTATAATTTTATTCTATAAGTGATAGTAAGTGGGTGAGTCCAATTCAAGTTGTCCCTAAGAAGGGTGGCTTGACTGTAATTCGTAATGATAATAATGATTTAATTTCTACTAGGACTATCACGGGTTGGCGTATGTGTGTGGACTATAGGAAACTAAATAAGGCCACTAGAAAGGATCATTTTCCTTTACCATTTATTGATCAAGTTATAAAAAGATTGGCTAATTTTTCTTACTTTTGTTATTTAGATGGGTTAAGTGGATTCTATCAAATACCCATACATCCACATGACCAATCTAAGACAACTTTTACATGCCCATATGGAACTTATGCATTTAGGCAAATGCCTTTTGGTTTGTGCAATACAGCAGCTACTTTTCAAAGATGCATGTTCTCTATTTTTAGTGATCTTATTGATCAATGTATAGAAGTTTTCATGGATGACTTTAGTGTGTATGGCACTACTTATGAGAATTGTTTATCTAATCTTTCTAAGGTACTTGATAGATGGATGGAGCATGGTTTGGTTTTAAATTGGGAAAAATGTCATTTTATGGCACAAGAGGGTATTGTTTTAGGACATCTAGTTTCTAATAGGGGGATTGATGTTGATAGAGCTAAAATTGAAATTATTGCTAATTTGCCTCCACCTAAAAATGTTAGAGATGTTAGAAGCTTTCTAGGTCATGCTGGATTTTATAGGAGGTTTATCAAAGATTTTTCTAAGATAGCTAAACCTTTATGCACATTACTAGGCAAAGATGTTGATTTTCATTTTGATGAGGCATGTCTTAAATCTTTTGAAACTCTTAAACATGCTCTTGTCACTTCACTGGTTTTGCAACCACCAAATTGGGAACAACCTTTTGAGTTGATGTGTGATGCTAGTAATTATGCGGTTGGAGCTGTTTTAGGACAAAGAATTGATGGAAGCCTTCTATTATTTATTATGCTAGCAAGTTGACTAGATGATGCCCAAATTAACTACTCCACAACTGAAAAATAACTCTTGGCTATTGTGTATGCTTTTGATAAATTTAGGGCTTATCTTGTAGGGCAAAAAGTCATTGTTTATTCTGATCATGCTGCTCTTAAGTATCTCTTAAGTAAGAAAGATGCTAAGCCTAGGTTGTTAAGATGGATTTTAATGTTACAAGAGTTTGATTGGGAAATAAGAGATAAAAAAGGAATGAGAATTTAGTTGCGGATCATTTATCTAGGTTGACCCAATGTGTTTTGCAAGATAATGATGATGGGGTACCTATTGATGAAGCTTTTCATGGGGAACATCTTTTTAGTGTGGTTTCCAAGGAAATTCCTTGGTTTGCTGACATAGCAAACTATTTAGTGAGTGGAATGCTTCCTTATGGTTTAGATTATAGGCAAAGGAAGAAATTCCTTCATGATGTGAAGTTATATTATTGGGAAGAGCCTTTATTTGATTAGGAGGTGTCTTCCTCATGAAGAAGTTGGGTGACATATTGGCTCATTGTCATTCTTATTCTGTAGGTGGTAACTTTAGAGTTTTTAAGATAGCTTCTAAGGTTTTACAAGCTGGTTTTTGGTGGCTTTCATTATTTAAAGATGTTAAGGACTTTGTACTAAGTTGTGATAAGTGCCAAAGAATGGGAAATTTGTCTAGGAGGAATGAGATGCCTCAACATGTTATTTTGGAAGTTGAATTATTTGATGTTTGGGGTATGGACTTTTATGGGACCATTTCCTAGTTCTTTAGGAAATAGGTATATTTTAGTTATGGTGGATTATGTATCTAAGTGGGTGGAAGCAATTCCAACCATTACAAATGATGCCAAGGTGGTTAAGAAGATGCTTAAGAAAGTTATATTTCCTAGATTTGGAACACCTAGGGCCATTATTAGTGATGGTGGGTCTCATTTTTGCAATAAAGTTATAGAGCAATTATTGAGAAAAATATAATGCGACTCATAAAATTGCTACACCTTATCATCCCCAAACTAGTGGACAAGTTAAGATTAGCAATAGAGAGCTTAAGTGGATTTTGGAGAAAACTGTCTCTAGATCAAGAAAAGATTGGGTACTTAAGCTAGATGATGCTCTTTGGGCATATAAAACAGCTTTTAAAACTCCTATAGGTCTTACACCTTATCAATTGGTTTATGGTAAGTCTTGTCATTTGCCGGTTGAGATTGAGCATAAAGCATATTGGGCAACTAGGGTGTTAAACTTTGACATGCAACAAGTTGGTAGGAAGAGATTGCTTCAATTACAAGAATTAGAAGAGCTTCGTATGAATGCTTATGAAAATGCTAAGTTATATAAGAAAAGAACTAAATTATGGCATGATAAACATATATCCAAGAAAGAATTTCAAGTTGGTGACATGGTTTTATTGTATAATTCTTGATTGAAGTTATTTCCTAGAAAATTAAAGTCTAGACGGTCGGGACCTTTCAAAATTGTTCAAGTTTTTTCTTATCGGGCTGTTGATATTGCTAATGATAAAGGAGAGGTTTTTAAAGTTAATGGACATAGATTGAAGCCTTATTTCATTAGTGATGCATTGGTTCCTTCTCATAAAGTTTCTTTATTAAATTCTTCTCTTGCATAATCATAATATTTTTGCATTTAATTAGTTCTTTTAGTTTGGATTTATTTGTTTTATGGTTTCATTGTAGACTACATTATATGTTTTTTATAGTGCTTTTACTTTCTAGATCGACTTGGTAAGATTTTGCAGAAAATTATAGCATTACATCATGTTCACGAGTGCATCACGACTCGTGAACATCTTCACGAGTATTCCAGTGGCTTTCTTCATTCAGTCGTGAGCTAAATCACGTGTCGTGAAGAGCATCACGTGTCATACAGAAGAGAAAGGCTCATGAGCCGTGAGCAGCATACCGACTCGTGACTATGTACAATTCTTGTCTCTCTATTTTTCTTCATGAGTTGTGAGGATTATGCTGACTCGTGAACTACTTATCCTGTGTTACAATTGCCTTTTTCTTCACGAGTCATGATGATGGTGCCGACTCATGATCTACTATTCCAAGCATACCGAGTTGTGATTTTTACTTTCCTGTTTTTATTTTTAATTCATTTTTATTTCTTTATTTCACTTTTATTTCTTTTAATTAGGTGTCTTAGTGGTTTTTATATGAATTAACTACCCCTTAACTACCCTTAATTAACTTAAATTTATTGAGGGGGAACGGTTATAACTTAAATTTCAGGTTTTTAAATGACGTGTCTTTTCCTTTTTCCCCTCATTCTTCTATAAATACTGCAGTTAGTTTCTTTTCATTTTTCACTTTCCTTTTCTTTTATTCTTCTCGTGCACTTCTTTCTCTTTAACTGTCACTACTTATATTCATGTTTGTCTCCTTATTTTCCTTATTTTGCACATCATCTTCACATATCTTTTCTTTACATTCAAGTTACACATTTCTTTCCCTATTTCATTTCTCTTTAATAAAAATGGTGAGAACAAAAAACGTTTCAACCTCAAGGGGTCAGTAAGGAGCAGATGAAGCCCAACTTCAGAGTTTGCAGACAGATTTTGGTGCACCATTCCCTCTTTCCTCAATCCATAAAGGTAACAGATTCCTTGTTCTTAAAGATAGAGCAATCACTCAATGTAAGTATTTTCCCAACTCTTTGCTTGAACAAGTGGGTGTTCTTGATGAAGTAAATGAGATGTTATCTCAATGTGGACTCTTGCATTTTGTTAATATACATGAGCAATTCTACACTAATTTAGTTTTGGAATTTTACACTAATTTCAAAGAGAATGCTGATAATCCTAAGCTTGTAGACTTTCGCTTGAATGGTTTTGATCATACACTTACTTATTTCATGATGCATCGCATTTTTGGCTTTAAACAAAATGGTTTATGTACTCCTCCTAAGAGTTATTGGCCTAATGATTTTTGGAACTTTCTTATTGGTTTAACTACACCTTATAAGGCTAGCGAGACTAAATCAATGTTTATTTCAGACTTGAAATACTGGATTTTGCATAAGATTCTTGCCTCTATTGTTTTCAACAAGCCTGAGTTTAATAGAGTTTCTAGTCATGAACTGTTCTTGATGTGGTGTGTGCATAATCATAAATCTATTTATTGGTCTTATTGGATTTTTAAACAATTGTTGAATTGTGTTGGTCGTCCGGAGTCTCCTGTCACACATGGTCATGTCATTGCCGCTATTGCTAGGGGGATTCATATTGATTTGAGGACTTATGCCACAGCACTTCCATGTTTATATTTTTCAAAACAATTGTTTGTAAGAGGAGAAGTGACTAACCATTCATTTCAATACATACCACCTATCTATCGTTCTTGTTAGAAGGAACTTCCAAGCACTACTACTCCACAAGTGGCTGCTGTGGAAAGTACTTCAGAAGAGTCAAGGCCAACGGAGCAAGGGCCAAGTGATGATCCTATGGAGGATACACCTAGTCATTCACCTATTTTCACACCACCTGCTGGATCTTCTTCAAATCTCACCCAATCCATGTTCAACCAATTGATGCAAAACCAATCCGCCATACAAAATCAACTAACTGCCTTGGAGCAAGTAACAAGTCAAATGGTTCATAGTCAACGCCGTATTGAGCACAAGGTGGACCCTTTCATTGCCCACGCGGGCTATGTGGTCATTTCGCCTCCACCTTCACCATGAATTTGAGGGGAGTATTCTTTCCTCTATGTTTTTGTTTGTTTTGTGTTTTTCTTTTTATGTGTTTGTTCTATTTCTCCGCATTAAGGACAATGTTTATTCTAAGTGTGGGGGAGCATGTTAAGTATGTGTGTTGTTTGTTTATGTTTGTCTTTCTCTTTATTTAGACTAACCTTTTTAGTAAGTTTATTATAAGTATTGCTCATATCGTAAGTAATATAGGTTGTTATGAAGAATCATTTACCTTCTATACTCACTTGATTAGTTTTTCAAGATTTTTGGCATGTGTTTTGTGTTTTCAAGTTATCTCTTTTTACTTCTTTCAACATTTTAGGTTGTTTAGTCTCTTCATTAACTATGCTTTAAGGTTAGGAATTGCTCATTTAGTTTAAGATTTTTGAATTTTAGTTGTCTCATGGAAACTATAGCCATAATACTTACCTTTTGGCTTTTCAATAATGGATGAGGACTAGTGAAAATAAGAAAAATAAAAAAAAATAAGATGCATATCCAAAAAGTTCAATAAAGTATGGGATGGAGCGTAACACGCACCCAATACTACATTCTCTTACTATTCATGGGATAAAGTCTAAAAGTATACCCATGTTTAAAAAAAAAAAAAGAAGAAATAAGAAAAAGAATGAAAAATATAGTCTAAAAATGCCATGAGATGGGTTTAAAGGTATGTGTGCTTTTTAATTGTTCAAAAAGGCAACTTTAGTTTTAAATTCTTAAGTTTTATGATCAATTTTCTTCCTTGAGCATGGTTAGTCTTGAGACTTTATTATCTAGATGTTGGGTTTAGTAAACTTAGGTGACTTGGTAATTTAGAATATATGTTTTAAGTCTTGATGTACCAATATTGTGAGTGTTAAGGTATTTGATTTCATTTCAATCTTATTTTAAGTGAAAATTGAGCAATGCTTTATAATTTAACTACTTAGTTTAACTTGAGATTAAATTTTCTCACTTTTCTCTTGTTTGGGGACAAGCAAGGTTTAAGTGTGGGGGAATTTGATATCATGTAAAATGTCTACCTTTTAGTATGTGTTTTTCTCTTATTTATGTAGTTAAGTATGTAATATTATATGTATTTTTATATGTTTATGTCCAATTTATGTGTTTATGTTTGTTTTTAGGAAAAAGTTGGTGAAGTGTGAAGAAAATGAAGAATCTGGAGAAGTTTTGAAGAAGAAGATCACGAGTCATGAAAGGGCTCACGACTCGGCAACAAGACCACGAGTCATGAAAAGCTTCACTAGTCGACATCAGGCTCACGAGTCCAGAAGAATAGAAGAAGGGATCACGAGTCGGACAATGCACCTGTTCCTCAAAAGTTGTATTTTTTGCACCCGATCTTTCAGCCATACATCATGTCCTCTCAGAGCAACCTTTCGTGATTTCTTAAGGGACATATCTGTAGAGTCAAGCTCTATATATATGGGAGAAAAACTCTAGAGGAGGGGATGGAAAAAAATTAAAGAATTCTTTTACTGTTTTCTTAAGAAAGTTTTTTAGTTTGTTTTGGACATTTCTTTTACTTAGTGTTTAGAGGATGACCAAAGAACAAAGCCAAAGGAATAAGAGATTTATCAGAAGGTCAAAATAGAAAGTAAACCCTGGGGAGTGATGTTTTCTTTTCTCTTATTTCATCTTTATTGTAATTTTGTTTGTGGCTAAGTTCTTTTGGTACATTGTAACTATTTAATTTAAGTTGTTATTCATCTATTTATCTTTGTCTATTGAATGTTTATTCTCTTTATGTATGAAGTATGATTTAGATTTATTTGAGTGCTTTAATTTGCTCATTATGCTTGATCACCATAATTAGCATGTTAGTCATTTAATTCACAATGAGGGTTGGAATTCTTTGATGGAAAGTCAAATAAATTTACTTGAAGCATTGAATTCACTTAGACATAAGGAATTCACTTTGAGGGGTTAAAGAATTAGCATTGAACTTCATACTTTTTATTTATCTCTATAATGACATGAGAATGCTTATAGACTCTAAGTAAGAACATCTTTATTGACAATGAGAATTGCTTTAAAGAATCTTGGCTAAATTCTCCAATCATATCATTCATATATTTGTTAAATGATTCAAAGATGAAATTATTTATTTTGTTATAATGTATGTTCATCCTATCTTTTAAGTAATCTATTATCCAAAATTAACTTAATATATTTTAAGTAGTTTAGTATTTACATTAATTGCATGATTCCAATTAAAATCATTACCTTTCCATTTACTTGTTGTTATATCAATACAAAATTTACCCCGTTCCCTTTGGAACAATACCCTACTCATCCTATACGCAGTCTAGTGAGACTAAGGGTTCAAATAAATCCCCCATCAGCTCTTTTCCTTACCTTGAAGTTTCTCTTTAGGCCAAATTATTTAAGGAATAGATTGTGAGTTTTTATAATCAATTTGAACATGTAATTATTCATGCATAATTCTACTAATAATTTTATACAATTTCATACCAAAATTCCCAATTAATTTCAACAACAATTTATGAACTTACCTATTTAGGTCAAGTTCCTCTCACTAGAAATCCACCTTTCTCCAAGTTTTCTTTTGCTTAAATGTTATTGCTATATTGAAGGGGATAATTTATAGTGTATTTATATGAAATTTAAGAATGAGTTATGGTGGGAATTAGAAAGAGGAAGATAAGAAATGGAGGATGGGAGAAAAAATGGTAGAATTTCACTAAGTTTTTTTTTTATATTTTTGGAGGAGAAGGAGAGCTGAATTTTTATCTAAATATTTCTAGGCCTTGGGTAAATAATATGCCCAAAAATTAGAAGTTTGAAGGGTGGACAAATCAAACCACTTTATGTAGGCATAGTTGTGCCACGTGTCAATTTCTCATTGGCTCATCCAACCATATTTTATTTTTCACAAAAATTATTTCAAAAACTCCTAAATATCATACTTAATATGTTTTTAAAATTTTTAGTCAATTGAAGTTCATTTCGATTTAAAGCATTGAAATATTTTCAATCGGTCATAAAACTCAATTTTTTGCCTTTTTTCAGATTTTAATGTTTACCACATCAAAATTCTATAAAAAAAAATCTGAATTGCAAAAATATAATAAAATTTTGAATCATTCTGACATCGGTCCAAAACCTGAAAATTCAACATTGTCAGAAAAATTATTTTTCACTTTCAAATATTAATTGCATTTATTTATAGTAGATCTAGACAAATGGAATAATTTTTGGATGTCTATAAAATTATTTCTAGCTAGTCAAACTTATAATTAATGGTATAACAGTTCCAAGAAATTTCTTCATTGTCTATTTTAGGAACCTATTTGGGCTTAAATTATTTTCAAAATGTATTAGTAAACTCCACTTAACTCACATTATCTTATCTAATATTTAACATAAATTTTCTAAAATGTCACCCATCTTAAGATTTTTTCTGGATTTAGCACGTTTAACACTTAAACACTTTTGAATTTTACTGTATTATGACAATGTAATCATATCAAAAACCATTCTATTGTTATTGTTCATGCTCTAAAATATACTGATCATGTCAAATGAAATTTTAGGGCATTACACCACTTATCAGAGGATGGTAACTAAGATCTTAGATGACTTGATCTGCAAGAAAGTGAAAGTGTATATGAATGATATGATGGTTAATTTGGCTACTCAGGAAGGCCACTTTGAGACATTGAAGAAGTTCTTTCAAAGGATCAATAAGTGTAACCTTCACCTTAACCCAAAGAAATATATATTCAGAGTTATCTAAGGCAAGCTTTTTAGACATATAGTGAGCAAGTGAGGGATAGAGATAGATCCTGATAAGGTGAAAGCCGTTAAAGAAATACCTATACCTTAGAAAAAAGAAGTAGGTTAGATGATTTCTAGGTAGACTTCAATACATAAGTAGGTTTATGGCCATGTTCACTTTAATTTGCTAACCAATTGTCATGCTGCTTAGAAAATATCAGCCAGTGGCTTGAATTAAAGATTGTTATAAGGAATTCGACACCATCAGATAATAACTTTTGTATCCACAGATGTTAAGACCACCACAGGTAGGTAAGCCTTTGATTTTGTATTTAGCCATAGAGGATAGTTCGGTAAAAGCTATGATGGCTTAAGAAGATGACTTTGGGATTGAGTAGATGGTTTACTATTTTAGTAAGTGTTAGAATTTATCAGTTACATACATCTCATACATAAGCGGAATTTAAAATTTTTTAACCAATATTACTGATCTTGCCATAAATATACAATATAACTATATGATAATAAGAAAAATCACCTTTGATTTTTGTTGAATAGTTGATTTTATTTCATACCGGGTTGTCACAAACCACAGTGTCCAAAATTGAACACCTCCAATGAGTAATCCACACTAGAGAAGGATAAATTGAACCAACAATTGGTGTGTAACTAGGAGTGGCTAAAAAACCCTAGAGCTAGCAAGGGAGTGGCGCAAAAGGGAGAGAGAGAATAGAAGAATAAGACTTTCTTATGTGTTTAATCACTTAACCCTAATTCCTCATTAGTTGGACTTTTATAGTCAGGTTAAAATTCAAACTTCTAATGAGATTGGGCTCTTTAAAATTGCTGGAGAATTATTAATTGGGCCTCTGGAATTAATTATAATCATTTGGACTTAATTAAATCCAAATTAAACCTTTTCATAAAAGACTATGCACAAAACCTACAAACTATTCCCTTTGTGCAAATAATTGGATTTAAATACCCAAATGGATTCCAAATCCAACAAAATTAAATATGTAGGTTTCATAACACTTATGTAACATATATAAATTAATTTGGTCCAAGAAATATGCCATTAAGGCCTTCTGTATGGAGTTGGCGTGTGGCCCTCCACAGAAGGGCTTCCACACCAGCTTCATTCCTCTGGCCCTTTTATAACTCCTCCAATGGACTTATTAATTATTATATCAGTCCAATAACACTTATAGTAGCCCTATAACACTTATAAGACAATAATAATTAATCATGAAATACATTATTTCAATTAGGTCCAATTTACAGAATATTTCTCAAAACTTTCGCAGACAATTTTACTTAATCATAATTAATTAAACTCTTTAATTAATTATTATCTTATTCACTTCTCTACCCTCATAATAATATCAAATATTATTATCCTTGTCATTTTACCATTTTATCCTTTTCTCTATATGTGTATTGGGTTCCTGTCTATATTGGCAGTATAATATGTAATTGTGAGTTCTATCCAAAACTCAAATGATTTAAACTCCTTCAAATCATTTTATCAATCCCCATTGATATTTTTGATACATCATTATACAAGTCATGATTGGCCTCTAGCTAGGTATCATGACTACCCAAATGTCAGGAAAGTCATGTGGTTTGACTATACCTTTCCATAGAAATAGTTACCGTGCAATTACTCCTTTCACCACTCTTATCTCAATTAGATTCTGAGTATGGATTTCTATCAACTCATATAAATCTAATTATGTATGTTCTATTAATTTAACCATTGTTCCCAAAATACCCTCCATGGATCTCTATCCATCTTGGCATATTACTCTAGCCAGAGATTCTCTAAACAAGGCAATTATAGAATCATGCGAGATAACTTCCCTTATTAAATCTGGGATGGTGAATCCTTTATCAATCACTCAACTATCTTCAAGTAGGTCATGATATTCCAAATCTCCTAACTATGTTCACTCACAGTTGGAAGTAATCAGTTATGGAGTCAAAGTATACCACTTACTACTTAAGATAACTTTGGTGATCTCAAGTCTAAGGATACTTGCACAATCGCTATGAAGAGATTCCTCACTGACATAGATTTAATATCCATGTGAGGATTCTCTTTGCAGGTCTTCAATGAACTTGTTCTTCTAACAAGCATCCACATGTTAGCTTTGATTATCTTCCATAATCATAGTTATGAGAACCACTGCTTGAACCATTCAAAAAGCATAACATGTGCTAGTCTGTCCGAATTAACAATGTCCTGTCTTGTTAATTCTATGACTAGGGATATTTAGATATTAACACATTTGCATGCAATAAACATATCACATCATGAACACCTTCATGATTGCCTTTGCACTGTTTTATAATATCTAGGACTTCATTTATTAATTTAAGATTTACAAACTCATGTATTTAAACATAGCATTAATAAATGAATGATGCCTTTTATTAAGAATATAAATTTTATACATATGAAAAACATCCCTATTACATGGGCTCTAAGTCATACTCTCTAATAGTAAGAAATTTCTTTCGATAAGGCTAAATCATAGAGGTAAAGAAGATTTTTTTGGAAATTATTTGGGCTTTAAAAAGCTGAGGCATTACTTTCATTCCTATAGAGTGCAAGTAATGGCTATATAGAATCCTTGTAGGTATTTACAAGAAGCATCCTAACTCCTAAGAAATATAGGTAGGTGGTTAATCCTCTTACAAGAGTTTAACATTGAATATATCACTAGGAAAACCATTAAAGGAAAAGCCATAATAGAGTTCCTAGCTGATAAGCCATTAAAGGGAGAAGAGGTAACCTATGATTTTCCTAATGAGGATATTATAGCTATAATAGTACAAGGCTGGCAAATGTACTTTAGCAAAGCTGTGAATAACAAAAGAACTGAAGTAGGAGTAATTCTAGTGACCCCAGAGGGAGAGAAGCTACCTTTAGTTAAGAAGTTAAGGTACAAGGCCATGAACAATGAATTTAAGTATGAAGCTTGCATCTTTAGGTTAGAAGCCTTACTAGCTATGGGGCCAAAGTTTGTATAAGCATTTGGAGACTCATCATTGGTAGTTTATTAATTAAGTGAGGGTGAATTGTCAATGAAAGAAAAATGGTTATTGACTTACATCAAGTGTTTGAAGGCTTTAAGAGGTCAGATTGAGGTATGCACTTTTAGGTATGTACGTAAGGATAAGAACCAGTTAGCAAATGCCTTAGCCACCTTGGCATCAATATAGGATAACATGAAAGGAGTGAGTATAAAGCCAATGTTGGTTTTGAATTTTAACAAGCTGTACTTTGAAGCTAAATAGGTAATGGACATTGAGATGGACGATGGGAAGCTTTGGTATTTTAATATTTAGAATTATTTAAAAAGGTTAGTATTTCTAAAGGAGGCCATTGAAAAGGACCAAAGGATGATTCGTAAGCTATCAACTTAATTCATTAGTGTGGGTGGAGTGCTTTATAAGAGATAACCTGATGGTATTCAGTGGAGATACTTGAATGAGAAAAAGGATAAAAAGGTCATAAAAGAGATACATGCAGAAGTTTGTAGAGCTCACATGAATGGGTTAGCCTTAGTGAAGAAAATTATGTGCTAAGGATTCTTTTGGCTCATAATGGACATCTACTATTTTAAGTATATCAAAGAATGTTAGTTGTGCCAGCAGTATGCAGACTTAAGATACTTGTCCATTTTTTATTTGTGCAACCTTACATAGCCTTAGCCATTTGCTACATATGGCATGGACATCCACTAGCCTCAAATGGGCACATATCATTATAGTTGCCATTGACTACTTCACAAGCAGATGCTTAAAAATAACAACGTTCAACATCACAAGTATTCACTTTATCGACCTCAAGCGAATGGGGCAGTTGAGCCAGCTAATAAGAATGCCAAAATGATCCTAGCTAAAATTGTTTAAGCTTACAAAGCTTGGATTGAAAAGGTACCTTTCGCACTATAGGGTTATAGGATTACAGGTAAAATTTTAATAGGGGCCACCCTATTTTCTTTGGTTTATGGGACATAAGTTGTGCTGCTAGTAGAGACTGAGAATCAATCTTTGTAGTCAAATTAACAAAGATAGAATAGGCCAGACAAATGTTGCTACAGCTTAACCTACTAAACAGGGATAAGATGTAAGCTTGCTATCACAACTGGATCTATCAAAAGGTGTTAGCTTATTTATAGGAGAAAAGGGTTAAAAAAAGATCATTTAAAGGAGGGGGATTTAGTGTTTAAGCAGATAAGGCATGGGATTCCAGACATCCGAGGCAAGTTCAAACCTATTTGGGAAGGACCTTTTATGTTAAAAAAGTTATTATCTAAAGGAGCTACTATTCTGACTAATTATGATAGAAATGAATTCAAGGAACCAGTTAACATTGACAGATTAAAAATGTTTCACGATTAAAACTCAAAAGAGAAGAAAAGAGAATAAGAGCCCTGCAAGTTAAAAATCAATAAAAATAGTAGCCTTTCTGAGAAAAAATTGGGTGCCCTATCAGGGTAAAAATTGAAAAAAGGCATCCTGATAAAAAATTAAAGGCTGATAAAAAATTATTATCAAGAAACCCCAAGAGGGCTGATTAATGATAGGAGTTCTAATGCTTTTAGGATTCCATTTTGAGATTAATTAATATGATTATTGAGATAATGTTTAATAATGATCATGTGTAATAAATGGGATAGGCCATGTTTGTATCCAAAACATTATTAATGTATTCAAATGTGGTTTCTTCCTATTCATATGTTTAAACTTTAAAGTTCTAATGAAAACAAAAACATAATCTTTAACTATATCTAATCTGATTCTATGATCCATTGCTCTCTCCTTCTAGATGCCTAAGTTGATGTATCCTATTGTCAACAGTAGGACTTATGACCCACTACATATGTATGGTAGAGGTGGTGAAGTCACAAACATTGATCTTAAGTATAACAGTTTTCATAAAAAGTCGGGCCCATATTTGTTGGTGGTAACTTGACAAAAGAGCAGCAGAGAGAATGCCCCTATAGAAGGATAATGAACACCTAATAATTCCCTTATAATCCCCATACCAGTGAGTGCAGTGAGTAATAATGTAGAAAGTGGCCTAATATAGCCCATATAAAGGAACACATATAGAAGATCCATCTTGAGTCATAAAATGTATGGATAAACAAGGGCACCTAAAGCTAATATCGCCATTCACCAGATGAGCCATCCAAATAGTTTTTTCTTGAGGTGAGTGAAAATCGTACAATTTCTACCTAAAAATTTAGTGCCTTAGTGGGTAAGTGCTCATGGCTCGAGGTAGAGGCTCTACCATTAACTTTAGCTTCTCAAGTAATTAAATCTAAAAAAACTACTGGGTGAGTTGGGTTTATCTCAAGAAAAAATAAAGCTAGAACATCCAAAAGGACATTTTTAACAAGTAAAGCTAGTGTGAAAACCCACAAGGGGCACACTACCTTTGAAATAATGATGTACTTGGAGCAATAAGGGGTTTCAGGTAAGGTAAGCAGCATGTTCAACATGAAGGGCATATAAGTCAAGAATCATCTCCACTAAAACTAAGAGGAATAATGTATACCCTCTATGCACACCATCTACGAAACTAAAAAGACCATAATCTACCATCAAGCCATTTGATCACGTTAACAAACACTGGTAAAATAGTATAAAAAGGTCACACCAGTCTGGAATGTGGGCACATCATTGAAATCATCCAAAGTGTCAATCAGCCACTCCAATAAAAAGGTTTTCCCCTGAGGTACTAGACCTTTAGCCTTAGAAGGAATAGCACCTAAAGCATATGTCACCTATTTGGGATAGCTGAGAACACTAAAAGGAAAATAGCGTAAAGTGCTAGGTGCAAACTGTTGGGAATTATCGGTTACATGCATCTCATACATAAGTGAAATTTAAAATTTTTAACTAATAGATATGATCTTGCCATGAATTTACAATATACATATTAATGAGAATAAGAAAAATCACCTTTGATTTTTGTTGAACGGTTGATTTTCCTTCTCACCGGGTTGTCGTAAACCATAGTGTCCAAAATTAAACACTTCTAATTAGTAATCCACACTAGAGAAGGATTGAATGAACCAACAATGGAGGAATACAAGGGCTGGGAAAAATCCCTTGATACTAGCAAGAGGGGTGGCGGCTAGGGTTGAGAAAGTGAGAGAATTTATTTTCTCTTAATTGTTCACTTAACCCTAAAATTCCTATAACTTGGATTTTTATAGTTAGGTTAAAAATCCAACTTCATAATGGGATTGTATTCTTTAAAATTGTTGCAGAAATATTAAATGGGCTTATGAAATTATTAATAATTTATTTGGGCTCAATTAAATCCAATTTAAATCCTATCATAAAAGACTATACACAAAACCCACAAACTAGGCCCTTCATGCATATACTTGGATTTAATCACCCAACTAAATTCCAAATCCATCCAAATTAAATATGTAGACTCCATAACACTTATGAAATATATTTAATTAGTTTTGATCCAAGAATTAGGCCTCTAAGGCCTTCTATCTGAAGTTGGCATGAAACCCTTCCTCTAGAGGGTTCTTGCACCAAAATCAATTCTTTGGGCCTCTTTAATTTCTCCAATAGATCTATTAATTATTATATCATCCCTATAACACTTATAGTCCAATAATAATTAATTATAAAATACTCCTTTCACCACTCTTATCTCAATTAGATTCTGAGTATGGATTTCTGTCAACTCATATAAATCTAATTATGTATGTTCTATTAATTTAACCATTGTTCCCAAAATGCCCTTCATGGATCCCTATCCATCTTGGTATATTATTCTAGCTAGAGATTCTCTGAATAAGGCAATTATAGAATCATACGAGATAACTTCCCTTAATAAATCTGGGATGGTGAATCCTTTGTCAATCACTCTACTATCTTCAAGTAGGTCATGATATACCCAACCTCCTAACTATGTTCACCACAAGTTTAAAGTAATCAGTTATAGAGTCAAAGTATACCACTTGCTACTTAAGATAACTTTGGTGATCTCAAGTCTAAGGATACTTGCACAACTGCCATGAAGAGATTCCTCACTGACATAAATTTAATATCCATGTAAGGGTTCTCTTTGCAGGTCTCCATAATCACAGTTGTGAGAACTATTGCTTGAACTATTCAAGAAATATAGCATGTGCTAGTCTGTCTGAATTAACAATGTCCTATCTCGTTAATTTTATGACTAGGGATATTTAGATATTAACACATTTGCATGCAATAGACATCTCATATCATGAACACTTTCATGATTGCCTTTGCACTGTGTTTATAATATATAGGACTTCATTTATTAATTTAAGATTTACAAACTCATGTATTTAAACATAGCATTAATAAATGAATGATGCTTTTTATTAAGAATATGAATTCATACATATGAAATACATCCCTATTACATGGGCTCTAAGGCATACTCTCTAACAATCTCCCACTTGCTCTAGAGCCAATCACTCATTTGTCTTAGACCATGCTATTTATATGATGATTGTGCTTTATTTGGGAAAGTGCTTTAGTAAGGGGATCCGCCACATTATCATCTGTGGGGACCCTTTCTATATTCACATCATTTCTAGCTACTATTTCCCTTATGAGATGGTAGCATCTAAGAACATGCTTGGATCGCTGATGAGACCGTGGTTCCTTTGCTTGAACAATGGCTTCATTGTTGTCACAATATAAAGGAATCAGATCAACAATGCTAGGCACTACTTCTAGTTTAGATATGAACTTTTTGATCCAAATTTCTTCTTTGTCTGCTTCTGAAGCAGCAATGTACTCAGCTTCTATCGTGGAATTAGCAGTTGTTTCTTATTTGGAACTCTTCCAACTAACTGCCCCTCCTCCCATTATAAACACAAAACTAGATTGTGATTTACGATCATCTTTGTTAGATTGGAAGCTGGCATCTGTATACCCATTTACTTCCAAACTGCCCTCCCCATATACCAAGAATATATCCTTAGTCCTTCTCAAGTACTTGAAGATATTCTTAACAGCTGCCCAGTGTTCCTATCCAAAAATGGATTGGAATCTGCTTATGATAGTCAAAGCAAATGCTACATCTTGACATGTACATAACATAGCATACATGATAGAATCAATTGCAGAGCATATGGTATTTTATTCATACTCTCTCTATCCTTTAGTGTCTGCAAATGCATAGACTTAGAAAGGTATTTCCCATGCACCATAGGTATAAACCCTTTCTTAGAGAGATCTATATTGAACCTCTTCAATACTTTCTCTATATATGTACTTTGAAAAAGACATAGCAACCTATTGGATCTATCTCTATAGATCCTTATTCCCAGAATATAGGATGCTTCTCCAAGGTCTTTCATGGAGAATTGCTTGGATAACCATATTTTAACAGATTGGAGAAGAGAAATGTCATTTCCCATGATCAATATGTCATCCATATATAGAACTAGGAAGACAAATGCACTCCCACTGACCCTTTTATATACACAAGGTTCATCTTCATTTTGTGAGAAACCAAACTCTTTGATTGTCTCATTGAAGCATATGTTCCAACTCCTAGAGGCTTGCTTTAATCCATAAATGGATCTTTGAAGCTTGTATATTTTTTTGCCATTTCCTAATGTGAACCCTTCTGGTTGTGTCATATACACATCCTCAGTCAGATTTCCATTTAGGAAAGCTATCTTCACATCCATTTGTCAAATCTCATAATCATAATGAGCTGTAATGGCTAAAAGTATTCTTATAGACTTAAGCATCGCTATAAGAGAAAAGGTTTCATCATAGTCAATACCATCATTTTTGGCGATAGCCTTTTGCTACTAAGTGAGCTTTATAGGTAACTCTATTACCTTCCATGTCGATCTTCTTTTTGAATACCCATTTGCACCCTATGGGTTTTATCCCTTTAGGTGGTTGAGTTAAAATCCATACTTTATTCTCCTACATGGAGTCCATTTCAGACTGCATAGCCTTAAGCAATAAATCACGGTCTGAACTGTTCAAAACTTTTTGATAGCTTGTAGTCTCATTGTCCTCTACTACAGTTATTCCTCTATCTGAATCAATGTGAAATCCATATCTCACAGGGATAGAATGCATTCTAGTAAATCTTCTAGGATTTTGTGTATAATTAGGTTCAACTATAATCTTATCATTATGAAATTCAGTCTCGGGTTCAATCGGTTATTCTACTTCTATTTGTGGGTCTTGAACTTCACCAAGTTCAATTTTACTCCCACTGTCCTCTCGTAGGAAAAATTCTCTTTCAAAGAAGACAACATACCTTGAAACAAACACCTTTTGTTCTAAGGGATGGTAGAAATAATATCCAAACGTTTCTTTTGGATATCCCACAAATAAAGATTTGTCAGACTTAACATCTAGTTTGTCTGACATTATCCTCTTCACATAAGCAGGACTACCCCATACCTTCATATGAGAAAGTGTGGGTTTCTTGTTATTCCATATCTCCTATGGAGTAACATCAACCGATTTACTAGAAACTCTATTTAACACATAAATAGAAGTTTCTAGTGTATATCCCCAAAAGGACTTAGGCAAGTCTCTCGGCTCATCATGGATCGAACCATATCTAATAGTGTTCAATTTCTCCTCTCAGATACACCATTGTGTTGTGGTATATATGGTGGAGTCCATTGAGATAAAATCCCATTATCTCTAAGATAATCTTGAAATTCTTGGCTTAAGTATTCTCCATCTCGATATGATCTAAGTGTTTTAATACTCTTGCCAAGTTGCTTCTCTACTTCATTTTTGAATTCTTTAAACTTTTCAAATGCTTCTAATTTATATTTCATTAGACAGATATATCCAAATCTAGAGTAATCATCTATGAAAGTAATGAAGTAGGAGTAACCTCCTCTGTCATGTGTAGTCATTGGATCACATACATCAGAATGTATTAAGTCCAAAGCCATTTTAGTTCATTCTCCTTTACCAATAAAGTGAGCTTTTGTCATTTTACCCAATAATAAGACTCACATGTATCAAATGATTCATAATTAAATGATCCCAAATCACCTGACTTGTGTAATTTGGTCATTCGTTTCTCATTTATATGACCTAAACGACAATGCCATAAATATAAGGTATTTAGATTATCTCATTTCATTCTCTTGGTATCCATATTATGCACATCTTTAATTAAATTAAGAACAAATATACCATTCTCAATGATAGCTTTAGCATAAAACATATTGTTCTTAAAAATGTAACAACATTTATCTTTTAAAGAAATGTCATAATCGTTCAATAAACAACTAAAAGAAATAATACTTTTGGATAATGCTAGAACATAATAACAATTATTTAACTCCAGTATTAATCCACTTGGAAGAGGCAAATGGTAAGTCCCCACAACTGTTGTAGAGATGTTTTGTCCAGTAGCTGACTGTAGACATATTTCTACCTTTCCAACTCTTCTACTGCTTTTAAGTCCCAGTAGATCATTACACAAATGAGATCCACATCTGGTATCTAATACCTAAGATTATTTTGAAGCAATAGAATAAGTATTTATTTAAATCATATGAATACCTGAATTAGAAGCATCAGCTTGCTTCTTCTCCTTGAAAGAATCTAGATAGGCCTTACAGCTACGCTTCCAATGACCATCTTTTCTACAATGGAAGCAAGTTCCTTTGGGATTCCCTTTCTTGGCAACCTTTTTCTTGGAAACCCCACCATACTTTGGTTGTGCCTTGGTCATTTTCTTCTTTTTTTGCTTCTTAACTTTAGCAGAAGTGACAACCATGACACTTTTTGAAACCTTTTAAAGGATCCATCAGCTATTTTGAGCATGTTGATTAACTCAGGAATGGTTACTTAGATCTTATTCATGTTAAAGTTAAGCATGAAAGGTGAAAAACTTGGAGCCAATGAGTACAAGATTAAATCTATGTATAGATCATTATCCATTACATAGCCAAGTCTACTCAAATGCTCAATATACCCATACATCTTCAATGCATGAGCAGCAGTCGAAGTGCCTTCCACCATTTTACAGCTAAATAGAGCTCGAGCAATCTCATATTGCTCAGTTCTAGCTTGAGAAGAATAAAGCTCCTCTAGATGCAAAATGATGGTTCTAGCATCCATCATCTCATGTTGCTTTTGAAGTTCTAAGGACATAGCACCCAGCATCAGACATGTTGTTGCTTCACTATCCTCTATTTATTTTTTATAAGTGCCCTTGATCTCATCAATGGCATAATCTAATGGAAGCGGTGGTGGATCTTTATACAAGACATAATGGATCTTTTCAGATCTGAGAATAATTCTCACTTGCTTGATCCAGTCAGAATAGTTGCTGCCAACTAGCTTGTTATCCAAGATTGATCGTATATTAATGTTTGATGTTCTCATGATGATGACCTAGATGTGAAAAAGAAAACATATAAGAGTATGTTCATATATATGTATGCATTAATTAGGTCTTTAATTAATCCATTTACTCCCACTATTTTATTGCGAATCAATAGCCCTCACTATTTAATCCGAGAAAACCGAATGGTTTTTTTAGTGGGCCAATATCCTATCCTTGATAGGAAATTTAACCTTAACTGTGGTCAAAAAATCAAACTCCATACCCTTGAAAGGTAGGTATCCTTATACCAATTGTGTCTCTACACAACTATTGGATCGTTAGGTTATCTACTCTTGATACATGCATATCATATATGTCTTCCCTAATCTTACCTCTAGAACTATTAGCCTTGACTGTGGTCAACAAGCTAATGGGCTAACTAAGATGACCCATTTAATTAGATTCGAACATATTCGATATAATGTGAGCTTGACTGTGGTCAACAACCCACACTATAAAGAACTCTGGTTCTCCTCAAATTAATGGAAGGCTTATATACCTTAGTATTAGTCTGAGGTATTTTAGTTAATTAAGCCTCATCATACATGGTTGGCATACATTGGTATGCATCCTATATCTATCACATAAATATAAGCATACAAATATGATATAGTTGTGGACTTTACTACATTGATCTCCCCGAGCCAAAAGGGAAATCAAAAGGTCAAACCTAGGTAAAATGCATGATTCAAACAACTAAAAATAATTACATTATCTTCAAACTTGTTGGATCTCCATCCGGCCCATCTTGCTCCTTGATAGTGGTCTCCATTTCTATCTCTAATTCTAATCTAAGCAATCTAATTACATATTACAATTTTAAAAAGAAATACAAACCAAAAACAAGTGGTCGGGACATGAAAGTCATCATTGGGGCGAAACATGCATTATGCTCAATCACATTGGGCCTTGTCCATAACTATCCATCATGCCAATTGTACATCCTTATATGTATTTCTAATGCATAAATTAAAACATATAATGGATTACTAACTTTTTTTCAACTCTTGAAACATTCTTTTGAGTTATTTTAATAATGTGATCAAATTAGGAAATTTTTTCCATTTTGGAAACTTTCATTTTAGGAAACCTTTTTGCATGCATGTGTTCTTGCCTTAATTATCAATCCAATTGATTATTAAGTAATTATCAATTGATTATTTAATTAATTAATCATATTAAATAATTAAAAAATTAATTTTGGGCTTAAAACAAAGGGTAGGCCGAAACCCTCAAATTTAAACCTTAAAACATGTTCACACACAAACTAGTTTGATGTCTATTAGACCATTTGGGCCTTTAAGAATGAGCCAAGCCCACTCCAGCCCTTAAAATCCATTAATAAACTTAATTATAGTTTATAATATTTAATTTAAATCAGCTCCTTGGGCCTACCAAGTCATTCACTAATTTAAACGAAGTCCGTAAACATAATTAAGCCCATTAAGTGGTTTTAATGAATTAAAATTAATCCAATTAATTTAAGGTCCATTATAATTAATCTAATTAATTAAAAAAACATTAATATATCAGATTTAGAAGATTTAAAATCATTCTAAATAAGAACACACCGATAACACCAATTTATCGAACTTTTCGACTAAACTAGTTTTCATGTAAAACTTGTTCGATTTTAATTTTGTTTGATCCTATGGCTTAATATCACATATTAAACACATAAATTATCATAAAATAATTTTAGAGTGGATCAAAAAAAATTTAATTTAGAACAGCCCCTAAACTTTATTGAAAAATAAAAGCCATTCACGCCAAACACAACGATTCTTTTCTCAAAAGAATCGTTTTTATTTTTTGTTTTATATATTTGATCACATACATCAAGAAATAAATATTTCTCATTCGTCAACAATCAAATCTGATATTTTAAAATTCATGAAATAAATAACTCAAAAATAATAACTATTTTGCAAAATATAGAATTGTAGATTTATGGCAAAGTCGAGGCTCTAATACCATATTGAGAATTATCGGTTACATACATCTCATATATAAGTGAAATTTAAAATTTTTAACCAATAGATCTGATCTTGCCATGAATTTACAATATACGTATTAATGAGAATAAGAAAAATCACCTTTGATTTTTGTTGAACAGTTGATTTTCCTTCTCACCGGATTGCCGCAAACCACAATGTCCAAAATTGAACACCTTCAATTAGTAATCCACACTAGAGAAGGATTGAATGAACCAACAATGGAGGAACACAAGGGCTGGCCAAAATCCCTTGATGCCAGCAAGGAGGGGTGGCAGCTAGGGTTGAGAGAGTGAGAGAATTTCTTTTCTCTTAATTGTTCACTTAACCCTAAAATCCCTATCACTTGGATTTTTATAGTTATGTTAAAAATCCAACTTCATAATGGGGTTGGGTTCATTAAAATTGCTGAAGAAATATTAAATGGGCTTATGGAATTATTAATAATTTATGTGGGCTCAATTAAATCCAATTTAAATCCTTTCATAAAAGACTATGCACAAAACCCACAAACTAGGCCCTTCATACATACACTTGGATTTAATCACCCAAATGAATTTCAAATCCATCTAAATTAAATATGTAGGTTTCATAACACTTATGAAATATATTTAATTTATTTTGGTCCAAGAATTAGGCCTCTAAGGTCTTCTATCTGAAGTTGGCGTGAAACCCTTCCTTTTGAGGGTTCTTGCACCAAAATCAATTCTTTAGGCCTTTTTAATTTATCCAATGGATCTATTAATTATTATATCAGCCCTATAACACTTATATTCCAATAATAATTAATTATTCAATACAATATTTTAAATAGGTCCATTTAACAGAATATTTCTAAAAAGTTATGCGAACAATTTTACTTGATCATAATTAATTAAACTCTTTAATTAATTATTCTCTTATTCACTTTTATATTCCCATAATAATATCAAATATTATTATCCTTGTCATTTTACCATTTTATCATTTTCTCTATATGTGTTTGACCTATTGGGTTCATGTCCATATTGATAGTATAATATGTAATTGTGAGTTCTATTCAAAACTCACATGATTTAAACTTCTTTAAATCATTTTATCAATCCATATTGATATTTATGATACACTATTATACAAGTCATGATTGGCCTCTAGCTAGACATCATGACTACCCAAATGTCAGGAAAGTCAAGTGGTTTGACTATACCCTTCCATAAAAATAGTTACCGTGCCATTACTCCTTTTACCACTCTTATCTCAATTAGATTCTGAGTATGGATTTCTGTCAACTCATATAAATCTAATTATGTATGTTCTATTAATTTAACCATTGTTCCCCAAATGCCTTTCATGGATCCCTATCCATCTTGGTATATTACTTTAGCCAAAGATTCTCTGAATAAGGCAATTATAGAATCATACGAGATAACTTCCCTTAATAAATCTGGGATGGTGAATCCTTTGTCAATCACTCTACTATCTTCAAGTAGGTTATGATATACCCAACCTCCTAACTATGTTAACCCCTAGTTGGAAGTAATCAGTTATAGAGTCAAAGTATACCACTTGCTACTTAAGATAACTTTGGTGATCTCAAGTCTAAGGATACTTGTACAACCGCTATGAAGAGATTCTTCACTGACATTGATTTAATATCTATGTGAGGATTCTTTTTGTAGGTCCCCAATGAACTTGTTCTTTTAACAAGCATCCATATGTTAGCTTTGATTATCTTCTATAATCACAGTTATGAGAACCACTGCTTGAACCATTCAAGAAGCATAACATATGCTAGGCTATCCGAATTAACAATGTCCTATCTTGTTAATTCTATGGCTAGGGATATTTAGATATTAACATATTTTCATGCAATAGACATCTCATATCATGAATACTTTCATGATTGCCTTTGCATTGTGTTTATAATATCTAGGACTTCATTTATTAATTTAAGATTTATAAACTCATGTATTTAAACATAGCATTAATAAATGAATGAGGCATTTTATTAAGAATATGAATTCATACATATGAAATACATTCCTATTACATGGGCTCTAGGGCATACTCTCTAACACAAACCTCATACCAACATTCTCAGTAAACTTCTCCGGTAGGGGTTATAACTCTTAGTGGGTGACTTAAAAATGTGGAATCTCATCCCAGTAGTGGAAGTTAGACAAAATCAAGATTCTATCTAGTTTTCATTTCTTTAAAAATCTCAACTTGGAATAAGGGGTCAAAATAATATCATTCTAGCTTTTTAGGTCGTCCAACAATTTGTACAATTTTGTCTTGGCTAGGGTAGACATTGTGAAGGTTTTTGAGTGATTTAAAGGAAGTAATAGTAAAAATAAAAATAATACTAAATAAGAAATAAAAAGAGAAATAAAAAATAAAATGAATTGATAAAAGCAAAAAGAAGGAAAAAATAGAAATACCTTAGTGGATCTTGCTTGGAAGAGGAAAGATCAAAGGTATAGCGACCAAGAAGGATCAAGTTATTTATAGAAAAGGCATGATAGACGGCCTTCTCTCAGGAGCGACTTATGGCCTGGCCATAAGTCACTTTGGACTACCTTAATGAATATTTTTACATGTCCTACACATTGAACGTATATTTTTAAATTCATTGTATTTCATATTGCAGGAAATGACATTGCGAGGTTTCCCAGAAATTTGAAAATTTAGGGAGCATTTGTTGTGATGATGATGATGATGATGATGATGATAGTGATAATAATAATAATAATAATAATAATAATAATAATAATAATAATAATAATAATAATCAGTACTAATGGAAAATAATAATGTGTAGGTTAGATAATTTGGTGATAATATGATTAAGTGATGTAAATCATTAAAGAACAAAATATTGAATAAATGGAAACTAAAGGAAAAATATCAAAAAATAGAAAAAAAAAGTGACAAACGGGATGTAAGTGGCGCCCATCTATCACTCATAAATTTTAAAAATAAAACCTTTCTTCTTCCTTTCTTCTTCTTCTTTCACAAACAACCATTGATGGCAATTTTAAGAGTTTTTCTATCGATTGTTTCTTCTTTTCTCCCCCATTTTTGCACCATTCTGCAAATCATTTGTGTAGAATTTCTCCCGGAGGCAGCGTGTATCTCTAGGTGCCGCTTATTTATTTTTTTCACATTTTTAGTGTACATAATTTTATTAGTCCAAGTAGGTATTCCTAGACTTTTTCTCTTCCCTTTCAAGTATTTTGCAATTATTTTTTATTATTAATAAATCTAATTCAAATGCCTAGCTATAACCATTTTGTTAGTTTATTATATTTACACATAAATTGCCATTTATGTATTTGTATGTCGACTTTCTATCCTTAGGTTGTGAATATTGCCCTATTTTTTTAGGTTCCAAAATTTATATTAATTATTACTTAAGTCTTAATTTTGTCAATAGAACCTTAAAAACTAGTTTCATTGTCCATTTAATGTGGATATTAAACTATAATGTGATATATTTTCATGAATAAGCCTAGTTATTGGCCATTGAGGTATGTGTGTTGTTTTAAATGCTTTTTTGGATGCAAAGAGTAGGCACATTTCTAGCTAAAATGCTACCCAAATGTTGTTAAAATTTTTGTAAGATAGCTATAATTTTTAAGGCCTTGATTATCGTGCATGCTTGCTAGATTGCCCATCAATAGGCTTAGATAAATGTAAATTATCTTATGGCACCCAACATGTATTTTGATACAGGTTGGCTCACCCTAGTATAAACCAACATGTTGCTAAAATCCATTAGGGTTTAATTTTTGCTATTACTTGCAACACAAGTTATTTAAAAAAAAAACTAACATTTAATTTTTACAGGATGCCACATCTCGAGGCATAGGCTACATTGGCTCCACCTACTCCAAGGTGGATGATCACATGATAGGCTGAGAGATATCAGGCTTTATCTCAAGTCCAGTAATGTACTAGCAAGTTTATGTCGCGACAATTCCTACAATCTATGGATATGACAAATGAGGTGGATGGTTTACTAGCCACCATAGGATGGACTACATTCACTACTCCATCCTTCCTAACATACCATGATGTCACTTCAAGAGTTCTTGGTGACCCTTCAATACAAGGGCTTTCAGAGATCGAACATAAAAGAGGGGTGGCTAGGTTTAGAGTATGTGACATTTAGTATAGTATTACATGTTACCGCTTCATAAAGGCTATGGGACTTTATATAGGAGCAGATGTTCTACCTTCGGAGAAGGGAATTATAAGGGAGCACTGGGCATCCATCATGATTTCTAGGGTCACATACCATCCAGACACGGCCAAGAGCTCCATGTTGGCCACACAAGGATTCCAATGCATCTAAAGAGTCCTATCTACCTCATATATCTTTTGTATCAGTAGTCTTAGGTCGGTGAATGGGGTTGATAACATTTGTTTATAGACCATGAACAAGGGTAGAAGGATCGATATCACACATGAGATCATCACCACTATGCTCAGGGTAGCTATGCAGTCGACCTTACTGATCTGCATTGATAGAGTGGTCAGTTGCTTGCTATTTGATTTAGGGACAAATGAGGGGACCTCTGTTAGGCACTTTAGAAGGATAATTATATAGACCTGTAGGTTACCCTTGGTTTGAGGATTGTTAACCTGATATAAAGATAGAAGGGGCAATATAGGCTATTAACAATCCTCGAGACTAGAGAGCGGCACATATTAGATTTTATTATGCTAGAGCCGTCTGTAGAGGGCAAAGGCTAGGATCAGCCACCTCAATATCTTCAGCCACTTTATGTACCTATAACACCACCAGTTTAGCCTAATCAGTAGCCTCAACATGATGGGTCATAGAAGCCTCAAGGGCAGGTATAGATTCAAATTTTGAGATGGACATGCAGGTGGATCTAGATGACTTGCTTGATGGATTACCTTTTCCTCTATTGCCTTCTTAATCACCCATCAGACTACAACCATCATCATATAGGGTATCCAAGAGGTTACCTCATATGGCTAATTGAAAACCTCTACTTTCATCGCTCTACCATCATATGGCAATCCGAAAGCCCCTACTTCCACTACTCTACTACCTATACAATTGGCATCAACTCTAACATCTGATGATAATTTATGAACACTATCTACCATAGAGGATGCCTGGATTTGAGTTTAGATTTTGGTAGTAGAAGGAGCATCCACCAGCACCATCATACAGACTTGCCAACCCTTCATTCTTCTATCCTCCATTTGGACCACCTTACCGCAAAGGATTGGGACCCTCACAGTAGTTGTATTTTGTATTGAGGGAGTCTTTTAAACTTTTTAGATATTATGATGTATATAAGAATTGTGACATGTATTTATTTTTGCTTCATTTATGGTTAATTTACATTTTATTACCTTTATTATTTCTATTTAAGAATAAGATGTATGATAAAAAAAAAAGAAAAAACAACAAAAGCAACGATAAGGCATTAAAAAGATAAGATAATAAGTTAAAATGACAAAAGAATAAGTTGGCCATAACTAACCAAAATGGTAAGCTAAAAATAACAATTCCAAATTCAACAAGTAAGGCGTTAATATCACACATTTTCTCATAGGTAGCAAATCCTTCTCAAGACACACATATTTCATGCTCCACGGAACCTATAGTAGAAATATTGTTTGCTTATAGAATGGAGAAAATTGTTGATGATACCCACACTAAACTAGATTAGAAGGATAAAGTATTTGTGAATGAGGAATAGATGAGAATCTGTGGTGATTCTTCTTCCTTGGTCATATCCTAAAGACACCTATAAAGCCATAAGAAGTCACTTGAATAGGTTGAAATCAAAAGAGATGAATAGAAAAAAGAAGTGAGAATATTTTTTGACTCTGGAAGGATTTAAGAGAGGCGGTTAGAAGTTACTCTTAACTCCCTTGGACAAAGGAATTATTGAACTGATGAGAGACTTCACCAATGATTTATCCACATGAATGAAGACAAAGTGAGAGACTTCACCAGTGATTAATCCATATGGCTAAAGATAAAGTAAGAGACTTCACCAGTGATTGATCCATATGGTTGAGGAAAAATGAGAGACTTCACTAGTGATTGATCCATATGGCTGAAGGTAAAAAGGGAGACCTCACCAATAATTGATCCACATGGCTTAAGGTAAAGAGGGAGACCTCACCAATGATTGATCCACATGGCTGAAGACAAAGTGAAATAATTTACCAATAATTGATCTACTTGGCTGAAGCCAAAATCACAGTATAAAACTGAAGCACACACTACTAAAAAAATGCAAATTAGCGACGACTTAACTGATATTTTTTCGTCGCTAAATCAGTTTAGTGACAACTTAGCGACGACTTTCATTTTGAAACAAAAGTCGTTGTAGCATAATTTAGCTACAACAAGAAGTCGTTGCCAAAATTTAGCAATGACACAATGTTATCGCTAAATATTAGTCGCCATTTGGCTACAATAATGTTCAGGCAAAATTTTGCGACGACAGTATTTTCGTCGCAATATTGCTACGACATTGTTCATGCAAAATTTTGCAACAACAATATTCTCGTCGCAACATTGCTACAACGTTGTTCACGCAAAATTTTGCAACGACAATATTGCTACGACATTGTTTATGCAAAATTTTGCGACAACATTATTTTCGTCGCAATATTGCTACGACATTATTCACTCAAAATTTTGCAACGACAATATTTTCGTTGCAACATTGCTACGACATTGTTCATGCCAAATAGCTACTATTCAAACATGGTAATCCCTCGCTAAATTAAAATTATTTTTTTATTTTTAAATTAATATGAAAATTTCATCATTTAAATGAATAGCCATATATGACGTATTTATATTTATAAACTACTTAATATTTAATACAAAATATATATATATTAATGAAAAGATTGTTATTTACAAATGCATATCATCGTTAATTGTATATCTAAAATAATACACGCATATATAACAATAACAAATGTCATCCAAAATGTCATACTATATACTTATAACTATAATGTAAATAGATACATTTGCTCCTAAATCTATTGCTAAAAAAAGTTGTTTCATCTCCATCTATTGCTGGAATGGTCTGACCCACCGATCCATCTCTTGTTCATGCTCAACTAAAATCTCAACTTAAAACTCAATCCGCATAGTGGACAAATATTGCAAGTACAAGCCATCTGCCCACAATTTAGAACCTTCCACACTTCTCCACCATTTACAAAGCGAAAAGAATAAGAATTTTCACATTCAGTTAAAAAAAATCGATCATGCATGTGCACTACACAAATAATTCTTGTTATTAATTAACAGCAATGCAAGTTTGTTATCTAGTTTCTATTTCCTAGATCAACCATCATATCATAACCAAGAAAAGAAAGCTTGCCTGAATTACAGTATCTGTTGTCTGTGGTACAGTCCACTGGCTCCCGATTGCCCTGAAAATAACATCTATAGCCTAATCACATTTATAAAGAAAAAATAATTTGAATGATAATCACACTTCAATATACACATCAACAATTAATCAGAAAACAAAGGCTAATGCTGATAATCCATTCAAACAAATGAAATCAAGAACATACAAATAACGGATTACAAAAAACCTTCCCATGTAAAAAATCTGTATAAAACTAAAAAAATTATTTTTGGCTGCCACTCTTATTTTTCTATTAATGTTATACCATACTTTGTGGCCCTGTACTTGAGTACTTAGCAATTACAACCATTCTCATGCATGAAAAGAAAAAAATTACAGCCATTCTCATGCAAAATTAGCGATCCTATATCTACTTTATAACAATTTATATTTCTAGGTTACTTAAAGCATGCATAGGTTAATTTGATTAATTAACTGAATGGAATATAAGATCATGGCAAGATGACCTAACGCTTAATGTATATTAATATTCAAACTTATCTTAGAAGTATGTTGGTTCCTCTTCAAAAATTATATGTCAGATAATTTCTTAATAGTATACAAATTTTGATAATCTTGATCAAACCATTCCAAAACATGAAGAATGAAGAATAAAGCATGCTTTGGAACTAAACTCGAATTTAGATATCTTTATATGTATTGATTTTCGATGTCCTTTAATATCAGTTTTTATTTTGGCAAAGGCCCTTTCATTAGCGATAATATGCAATCTAAAAAACATCGAGTTTAAATACAAACAAAAAAGAAATAATGATAATCATAAAATAGTATCTTTCTCATTTATCATTATGATAAACATTATTAATTTTATGCTGAAAGTTATAGAAGAAAATTATTATCTATAACTTTAGGTAATTATTATTATTATTTAGTCATTCGATCCTTTAAAATAATATAAAATAAAAAACCATGAAAGAATGAACTTGTATTTAAAATACAAATCAGAGAGATATATTATTGAAATTTGAAACATCTCAATTGCATCAATGTTTTTTTTATAGAAAAAGACAATTCAAGTTCATAATATTCTAAAATTTTCAAAAAAATATGAAGAAGTATATTATTAAATTTAAATTTAAAATCTCACATTTGTCAATTAACATTGTTAATTTGGGGTGGATAAAAAGAATTATCATTTGAATTGCAATACAATATATACTACATGACAAGTTCAAATAATGGAGATACAGGCCTGCACAATTTTATCCTAAATCAACAAAAATAAAAGCTAAATGTTCAAGCATTTGTCTATTTTAATAATAAAATTTTATAGGAATTACCATTATTAAAATTAATTAATACGTCAAAATTTGTTATAATCAACTTTAAGATACACATAACATGTTTTAAATGGATACATATTATGACAAGAATTAAAATGAACTCATAGAGGTTTCTATGCTTAGGGTAAAAATAAAAGGAGATAAAAGAAATCTTATATGGTTGCACAACAAAGGGGCTTGAATACAGTAAAGAGCAAAGGTGAAACAAAGAAAGAGTCAACGCAGAATACCATTTATTTCCTTGCGATCTATTTGTTCTCAAGTCCACAAAGAAGTGAGATACAGAACATTAGCAAAATTGAAACTGAACTAATCTGAACTAAGGATATATAAATATGATAAATGAAGCAAAATCTACTGAAAAGTACACCTTGACCTCATAGTAGTGTAATTACAGGAGCAAAAAATGCAACAGAAATTGGCAATTGTCACCTAAATTTGCAGACTAATGGCAGATGGTAATATTTGGCACATTAACATGGCTAGAATTTAAAACATAGAAGAAGCCAAATGGTAAAACTGTCTGTAAATCCAACCAACGTTCAATACAGATATTTTGTTTGGTAGATAACACTGAATGCACTATAATTCTGAAAGTGAGTCTAAAATCTGGATTATCAGTATTTAAAGTCATAATGAACTTACAAAACAATAATTCAAAAGACTTCAATTCGGAAAGTGAATCTAAACTAACTGCAATGACAAACCACAATTCAAAAGACTTTTCTAATTAAAATTCCCCCTCTCTAGTGAACAAGGGTGTAATTAACATTAATGACGTAAAGCATTTACAACAGTTTATGAATCAACGGCACATAACAGATTCACTGCAACATTTACAAATTAAATTTAAAAGAAAAAAAATTCCATCTTCAAACTTTCAAATCTATTTAGGCATCACACAAGTAGAACTAAAAATGCAAATAAATTAATAAAAAAGAGCCAAATTATAGAAATCATCACCTAAAAATGAGCCAAATTAGAAGGGTAAAATTATCAATTTGCTCACCTGAAACCTGCAGATATAGAAATCATCACCTAATAATTGTTTGTATTTCTCCACAGGTTTGCACTGTGGATTCCTAGGAAAGAAGGCGACGCTGGTATTAACCAAGGCCTTAATTCTATCAGGTCTAAACAAGCAAAAATGCCAAGCTACGATCGCTCCCCACTCATGACCTATAAGGAAGACTTGGTCAATGCCTAGAAAGTTAAGCAGTCCAACGAGGTCACCGACAACATGAAGCACGGAGTACTGATCGGTGGCCGGAGGGGCATTTTGTGCTCATTTTTATTTTGAGCAAGCAGGAGTAATACCAGAATAAGCATGCAGAAGCTAGATTAACTAAATAACTCCACCTGCTCTGCAAAATCTAAGTTCAGTTAAGATTGCTGGCTAAAAACGAAGCAAAATAATTATATCTCAAGTTTTCAAACACCATAACCAACTCTAAGTCACATAGTTCACCATCCTAGTTTTGTGCCCAAGTACTACAAACCATAATAAGAGTTTAATTTCATAACATGTTAACCAGCAGGTAAAGATATGAAGATGAGAGAAATACCTCATCTTTTTTACCAGCCAAGGCCTTGGTCAAATCACTGACGATCTTGAAGTAAAATAGGAGAGAGGGAGAGGGATAAGAGGGCAGCAACAAAAAAGGTAAGGTTTTAGGGATTTAGAAAAGGTGAAACCCGCCAAAGCTTATTTTTATCCTGCTCAAAATTTCAGGGATTTAGCTACAATATGCCTGTCGCAAAATTGGCTACAGCATTTTCCTTAATTAGCGACAACAATGTTGTCGCCAATAGATCTAATTTTTTTTCAATTTAATTATTTTATTATATAACTTAAAATAATTGATCACAATTGACATTATTGAAAATAAATATAATAATTAGTTTAATTTAGTTAGTTAAATTTAATAAAATAAATGGTTTAATTCTGATCAATTCAAAAAAAATTAGATTCTCAATAATTTAAATTACTTGTAATTCTCTATATTTTTTAATCTTTACTTCCACAGTAAAACTCAGTTTATAATTAATTTTATGATAGTTAAACCCAAGAGTTTACAAACAGTTATAAACAAAAAAGAAAATATAGGACAGAAAGAAAGTTATCAAATTTAGCATTCATCCCAAATAATTTTCTTTTTGGGCAAAATAATTTTATAATAAAGAAACTTTGTTTGGTTTGGTTTGCTGTTATATAAATATTTATCTGCATAAAAACTATTCCCGTTTGATTTTGATGATTCACATAAACTACTTCATTTCCCATTTTTAGCTTAAATATAAATCAACTCAATACTTTTTACCCAACAGGGCAATCCTTGATGAAATAATGACCTCAAAAATTAAAACAAAAAATAATGATGCAAATAATCCAAAGAAACCTGAAATATCATGATCACTTTAGATTTTGCCCTTAAATTAACATGTAATTTTCAATTTAGAATCATCTCAAACATTTAATTAAGAAAATGATAGTAAATTAAAATATACGTGTCTGTGTATTAAATGTTAACTCCAGACAAGAAAAAGTTGATTTTGAACCATAATGGCACGGCAAAATGGAATTTCAAGTCCCTGAATTAATTTTTGCGATTAATCCCTTAAATAATATTTCCCCTAAATATTTATTTTGTAACATTGTGCTCTTAAACTTTTATTTTTTAAAAAAAATCAATAAACAAAAAAATATATCCCCTCTATATCACTTACCTACTTACCACTTTAAAATGTACTCCCTACATCATATTTTAAAATGTAGTTTTCTATTTTTCACGAAATTTAAGTAAATGATTAAAATAACTTAATTTCATAAAAAATTTATAATAATTGACAAAAATACCATTTTATTACTCGGAATGTGTAATGTGATGCAAATTCCTTAAAGCCTAGTAATTTAGCTTGCTGTCTTTTTACACTAAAACAACTTGTTGTTTTAGTGTAATTTAGCTTGCTGTCTTTTTACACTGAAAAAGCTTGTTGTTTTAGTGTAATTTAGCTTGCTGTCTTTTTACACTAAAATAGCAAGCTGTTTTAGTGTAATTTAGCTTGCTATCTTTTTACACTAAAACAGCTTGCTATTTTAGTGTAATTTAGCTTGCTGTCTTTTTACACTAAAACAGCATGTTGTTTTAGTGTAATTTAGCTTGCTCTCTTTTTACACTAAAATAGCAAGTTGTTTTAGTGTAATTTAGCTTTCTCTCTTTTTACACTAAAATAACTAATTTATCTTGTTGTCTTTTTACACTATAATAGCTTGTTGTTTTAGTGTAATTTAGTTTGCTGTCTTTTTACTAATTGTATTTTACTAAATTAGCGACAACATTGTTGTCACCAAATTAGCTACAACATTGTTTTTGCCAAAGTAGCTACAATAATATTGTCGCCAATTAGCTACAACAATGTTGTCACTAATATTGATATATGAACATAATTGCATTTTGCTAAATTAGCGACAACATTGTTGTCACCAAATTAGCTACAATCATGTTGTCGCCAATTAGCTACAACAATATTGTCGCCAATATAGATATATGAACATAATTGTATTTTGCTAAATTAGCTACAACATTGTTGTCGCCAAATTAGCTAAAACAATGTTGTCACCAATTAGCTACAACAACGTTGTCGCCAATTAGCTACAACAATGTTGTCGCCAATATTGGTATAGGATTATAATTGTATTTTGCTAAATTAGCGACAACATTATTGTCGCCAAATTAGCTACAACATTGTTATCGCCAAATTAGCTACAACAATATTTTCGCCAATGTTGATATATGAACATAATTGTATTTTGCTAAATTAGCGACAACATTGTTGTCGCCAAATTAGCTACAACCATGTTGTCACAATTAGCTACAACAATGTTGTCGCCAATATATGTATATGAATATAATTGTTTTTTGCTAAATTAGCGATAATATTGTTGTCGTCAAATTAGCTACAACAATGTTGTTGCCAATTAGCTACAACAATGTTGTCGCCAATATAGGTATATGAACATAATAGTATTTTTGCTAAATTAGCGACAACATTATTGTCACCAATTAGCTACAAAAAATTTGTCGCTAATTAGCTACAACAATGTATTCACCAATAGAGCCATATGTACGAAATAGTATGTTTTGTTAAATTAGCGACAGTATTGTTTTTGCCAATTAGCTTCAACTTTGTTGTCGCTAATTAGCTACAACAATGTTGTCGCCAAATATTCTTTTGTTGTTGCAATTGTTTGCGCCAAATTTTTGGCGCCTGATATTAGCAACAATAAAAATTTGTTGTTGCTAATTTATCGCAATATTTGTTTTCCCACCAAATCTTTTAATATTTGCGACGAAAGCCATTTTTTGTCGCAATGTTATCGCTATATTGTGCATTTAGCAATGAATTTTATTGTTGTCACAAATTTTTGTCGCTATTCTGTATTTTTTTTGTAGTCACACTAAAAGAGGGATAGTCTAGAAGGTTGTTTTAACTTCCAATGATAGTCTTTAAGATAGACCTATAGATGAGAAGTAATCATGAAATATGTTGTCAGTAACTCCTTATAAATGCATATTTACCATATATTTTGTGATAGGAATATTGATCCAAGAGGGGCCATATATGGCTATATATGGCATCAACCACTACAGTAAGGTTAGGCATGCCAATAAATGGCATTAACCATTCTATAATCTTATCTGATTATGTATATCGATAAACTGGTGCTAATAAGATACAATAACTCATCTTGATTATGCATGCCAACAAAATGGCGCTAATCAGATGATCAAACTGGGTTAACACATCGATAAACTAAGGGTTAACATATTGACAAACTGATGGTAACTAACAAACCAAGGGTCGACAAGCTAATGGTAACTACCCGACCAGGGGTTAACACATTCGACAAGCTAATAGTAAAACCTAATCAAGAGACTCACTACCTCAAATGGTTTGTGTTTTAAGATAATCAATCGGATATTCACTACCTTAGGTACACATCTTTTTTTCTTTTACTCTGAATTTTGACTCACTTTGGCACCAGTATACCATTTCCAATATTTGTTATTGATTTTACAGTATCCAAAATTTGATACCTTAATTAGTATTCAATGATCCAATTATCCATATCTAGTGAGTGATTAGGGTAGTGTTGAGCTTTTTAAAAAGATGGCCAATGATGTGGTATTAAATACTTACATTTAACTTTCTAAAATGTAATGTCAAGAAATGTTATCCAATTCCTATAGTGGTTTTGTAATTGTTTGCAATGGTATGAATAAAGCAAACTCACAAAGTGTGTTATATTTTGAAATAATCATGAATCAATGTATATAATATTTTTAGTTATATAGTAGAAAAACAAAAAAGTAACATAAACAAGTTGAATATCTTAAACTTGTTATAACCTAAAAGGCTTGAACTATATTATAATTGATATGAAAGAATGGTTATGGATATAATTGAACATAGATGAGTACATTAACTTGTAATAAGAAAACTAAGATCTTAAAATAATCTATATAAGTGAAACATGGTATGAATTTAGATAGCAAACTTAAATTAATTGGCTGATAATGAAATAAGGCACATAATTATGCATATACGAGATTGAGTAAGATATTCACATGTGAAAATGATAAGTAAAAGTGACATGAAATGAAATTTAGTTGTATGTGTGGCTCTGAATATAATGATGCTTTTTAAACACTGTCAGTGTGTATGTACATAACCATATGAAGAAAGTTAACAATAATAATATAAGTTGATCATACTAAATAAGGAGTGTTTGGAAGTTAATCATGATCAAAGCTTTGTGAAGAACTATTATATAAAATTTACAAGCCAAACTAAGGGGGGATGTTATAGGGCATATGTACATGATGACATGCATAACAAAAAATAACTTTTTATGAGCCACTTGTAGACTTATACTTTTCGACCATCTTATTACACACCTTTACTTGTAAATATGGTACCACTTATCCACCTTAAAATACTCCTTCAATTTTTTTGAAAGACTAACTTTAATTTTTTTACAATGCAAGTTTTATTCATTTTTATCCTAATTGTCTATAACATTAAATAAAATTACACTATTTTAATCAAAATTACAAAATTATAATTAGAGAAAAAATTAAATTAACATGGGAATAATAATAGTCGTATAATTTCTTCTCATTCAATACCAAAAAGTGTCAAATAACAACTCAATATTTATTGGTATTTATTGATATAACAACAATCATAACAATTTTGGTAATGAATAATAAGCAATTATATGGTTACTATTATTTCACATTAATTTAATTTTTCTTTTCTCTAGATTGCAAGTTATAGCTAGGTAATTTTGATTAAAAATGTGTAATTATGTTCAATTTTTATGGGCAATTAGGATAAAAATAAATAAGACTTGAACTATAGAAAAATAAACTAGTGTTTCTAAAAAATTAAAAAAGTCTGCTAAGGTGGATAAGTATTACATTTCTTACAAGTAGAGATATAAAAATAGTAAATAAATTTCAAGTAGATGTGTGTATTAAGATGCTTGAAAATGTTAGGTGCGCCAAAATTTAGTTTAAAAAAGTAAAAGAAAAAAGTTGAAATGCCACATCAAAGACACACGCTCTTTTGTATTCAAAGTGATTTGTCAAGGTAAGTGGTATAGTTTTTATAATTGCTGTGTGAAATTGGTAAAAATTTTGCAAGTAAAAATATATAGTAAGATGCTTGAAAAGTAGAAGTGTAAGTAAAAAAGGATAAGTGCATGTGTATTTGTATGGTTTTTCCCTTTATAAAATCAAAACAACATTTATTACATTACCCTTTCATTGGTATCAATAATACACTAATGTCTTCATTAATCTCTTTCTCACATATTTTTCTTCATTATATTTGTATTCATTAAATATAGGAAATGATATTATAGTTTTTTAAAGTATTTTTTTAATAAAACTATGAAAAATCAATTATTATCTTAACATGAGTGAAAGATAAAAAAAAATGACATTTAACTAGGGAAGAAGGGAGTAGTTCTTGGAAAAACAATTATACAATTTTGCAATGTTTTAAGAATTAGGTTGAATCGATCGGTCAAATCGATTAATTCCAGAACCAGTAGAGAAACTGGGTCTATTCAACTTAAAAATTGGAATAGATAAAAACTCACTTTGGATCGAGAATCGATGAACCAGCTTTAACTTGGATTCAATCAAAAAACTATGCATTTTGTGTTTTTTCAGTTTAAAAAATCAATAAATGCCAAATCTCTAATTCTGTCAATTGTGAAACCAAAGGGACATAGCAAAACCTTCATCTCGTTCTCCATTAACAACTAACATCACTTTCTTCTAGCCAGCTACTCTGATCGACAAGTTACTGCTTTATCTCCTTCCCCTTTTCTCTGATGTTTTTTGTATTTTCACAGGCTGATAGATGAAATAAGAATAAGGGTTTTATTTTAGTTTATCGACATATAAGGTTTCAAAAGCCATAACTGCAATGGATATTCCTCTTATTGATCTACCCCTTTCTCTACCTTAGAGTTTGCGTACAAAAAAAAGGCATTGATATATCCACCCAGAGTAAAATAAGCAAAATAAGAACATAAAACCATCAAAGAATAATATCAACATCTAAGGTTACTACTCAATTTCTTAATCTACTTAAGTATTAAAACTTAGTCAACTCACCCATATGAACTACACTTAAACAATGTTGTCATTTTGTATGAACTTAGCCTGGGTTTGGTAACGGTGAGTACTTAAATCTAATGGTATTAATTATTTATTTTAGAATTGATGATGATATATCCATAATTGAATTTGAGGGGATTTTATGCAAAAATTTTAGGCTGATAGATTTTTAAGGGCTAATTATTAATTGAATAAAAAGTTTGATTTAATGCTTTAGAAATGTAGATTCCTTACAATACTTTTGGACATTGGTAATGATAAAATTTTTAATATGATAATTATTCTTATTTGGAAATAAAGGATACTTTGGCAATATAAGTTAGAGAAAAGGACAAAATAATTATTTATTTGATTCTTTCTAATTGTCTAATTATAATTAAACCATTTCTTTCTGATAAATAAAATTTCAATTGCCTAATATGACTTTATGGTAATTAATTATATTTGATTATTTATTTGATACTATTATTTGATTATATTCTCTAATTCTAATTCTCTAAAGAAATCATTTATTTGATCATGATAAATAAAATTTCAAAATCAAATAGTAATGATACTATTATAACCTTTCTTTCTGCACATTTTGTGAGCATTTGAACATTTCACTACCCTTTCACTTGAGTTATCCTTATCCCTTGTTTTGAATTATTTAACAATAATAAAATACTTTTGAGACTAAGTTAAGAATTTTAGTTATCTAATATGTTGTTGTTAAATTTTATATATTATAATGATATTTTTTATTCTTAATTTATTAGGAAATTACTGTGGAAGCACAATCTACAACACCAATTTGTGGAACATGATCCATAACTCCCTTCTTGGCATGTTCAATTAGATAAAAAAAATGAATGTGGCATGGAAATATGTCACTGAGGCAACGAATGCAAATGGTAAAATGATGTTAATATGTGTATTTTGTCAAAAAAAAGTTTATGGTAGAGGCATTCATAAAATGAAAGAACTCCTTATCGGAGAAAAAAGGAACATTAATAGGTGCAAAAAGGTTAGTACGAAAGTTTGATTTGAAATTAAAAGCACTTTGGATGCTAATTTGTAAAAGGATAAGGAAAAGAAAAAGCTAATACAAGAGGATGACGTAGAAGTTTTTTCTTTTACTAAAGAGATTTCAAAAGGAAAGAGGATGGCATTAACTAGCATTGAATCATATTTCAAAAAAAAAGTGTAAGTGATTCATCTCAACTTACTATTAAAGCTTGTATGCAAAGTAAGTATAAGTGGAATGAGATTGATTTGCCAATTCTTTATGGTTTTACGATGCATGTATTTCATTTTATGCTGTGAACTCTCCTTATTTTCAATATGTTATTGATAAAATAGTCAGCATGGATCATGGATATAAACCTCCCTTTTATTATGCTTTGAGAGTGAATTTGTTGAAATATACTAAATTACATATCAAGTTTATCATTGATGATATTAGAAATAATTGGGCTGATACTAGTTGCACAATAATGGGAGATGGATGGATAGATAATAGACAAAGGTCTTTAATTAATTTGTTTGTTTATTGTCCAAAAGGGATTTCATTTGTTAAATCGATTAATGCTTCTAATACTTGCACGAATACTGAAAATTTGTGTAATTTATTTTCTAAATTTGTTGAGTGGGTTGGTCCTCATAATGTGATTCACATGGTAATAAATAATGGATCCAATTATAAATCTGCAAGCTTTAAGGTCATGAAAAATTATCCTTTTATTTTCTTGTCACCATATGCAGTTTATTGTATTAACTTAATATTAAAAGATGTTGGACAAATGCCCACAGTTGAAAGTTTAACCTCTCTTACTTCGAAAGTGACTATTTTTGTATACAACCATAAGGTTACCTTGAATTGGTTGAGAAAAAAAGAGGGTTGGCAAGAAATTATTCATCCTAGTGCAACTCACTTTGGAACAAACTTTATTGCTTTGAATAGTTTGTATGAATATAAGAATGATTTGCAAGCTTTGGTTATTAGTGCTGACTACAAGAAATTTTTTTAATTTACAAAAGGATAAAGAAGTAAAACCAATTATTTTATATGAAAATTTTTGGAAAAATTATTTGATGATTGTGAGGATTATGACTCTATTGATACGCTTGTTGAGGATATGTGATACTGAAGAAAAACAATCCTTAGGATATATTTATAAGGGCATGTATGGGGATTATGAATGTATTTAAAAATAAGAAAAAATTGTAAAAGCCCTACATTGAGATTATAGACAATAGATGGGATCACATGTTGTGCCAAGATCTTTATGTAGTAGCATATTATTTCAATCTTGCTTTTTTAGTATGATCAATCTTCTTTCTATAAGGAGTTGGAAATTATACGTGGTATCTTAAATATCATTGATAAGTTAGAGGATAGTTATGAAAATGCCAACATACTGACACTTGATGAGTTTAGAATTTTTTGAGAGTGTAAGATGGATTTTTCTCGTCCAAGGGCACTTACTTGCAGCAAAAGCACTAAACCAGGTATGCATCAAATTCATAATATTATATTTCATATGTGTGTTTATAAGTATGTGTGTGTGCGTGTGTGTATTATTAGGTTAATAAATTTTGACAAAATTTTAATATTATTTGCTTTTCATATCTAATAAATGATGAATGGTGGAAATTGTTTGGCTATGATGCTCCAAATTTGAAAAAATTGGCTATAAGAATCTTTAACCAAACCACTTCTTCTGGATACAAGTGTAATTGGAATGTGTTCTAACACATCCACACTAAGGAAAGAAATAGATTATAACATCAAAGATTGAATGATCTTATTTATGTTCATTAAAACTTAAGATTGAAAAATTGGTGAGTTATTTATAGTCTATAAAATTATTTTTATATTTTATATTTTGTCTCAAAATAATGTTATCATTGCTTAAAATTATTAGTTTATCAAATTCTAAGAAAGCATATAATCCAATTGATTATGAATCAATTAAGAAAATCGAATTTCAGATTGTGGAAGAAGAAGAAGAAGAAGAGCTTGATTTTGATGAGATTGAGAAAATGGTTAAAGAATATCCGATAAATAATGGAGCTTCAAGTGTGCATGGTTTGTTTCTTTTCCTTAATGTAAATTTATTTTAGAATATTAAAAATTGTGTATAATTATATTTAATTATGTATTCATTTTAAAAATTTTAGATGAGGTTAGCTTCATTGAATCTATTTGAGGAGTATATGGAGATGGAGATAAAGATGAAGATGAAAACAAAGATTGATAATAAATGATAATTATTTTTCATTATGTCAAATGAATTTATTTAAATGTTTGTTTTTGATATTATGTGAACATATTTAGATATTTGTTATTTATATTTGGACAATTTATATAACTTTTATATTTGTAAACTTTATTGGATTTAAATTACGATTTTTATTAATATTTGATAACTAATAGGTTATTTGAATATATTTTTTACATGTCATATTTTTAATTTTGTATAAATAATTATATTAAAAAAGATAAAAACTTCGAGTCAAATCGGTCGAATTAGTTGACTCATGACTTAGTTGGTAGGGCGAGTCGATGTGCGATCTGCTTTTGGCAACATTAATTTTTTTAGCTTAATGATGCGTACATATGTAACACGTAAAGGTGTACACGAGTCCGGATCAAACTGAACCGAAGTACTAAAGAAAAAGATACAAAATCGAATTGTACTGTTGACTTTATTTGGAATGGATCTATATATTTTATCTTAAATCATACTAAAAACCAAATTGAATTGTATCAAAATTTCCTAGAATCGAATTACATCGAAAAAACTGATATTTATTAATTATTATATATAATACTAATAATAATATAAATATTATTTATAATTTATAATTTATGTTATCATATAAATTTAACTTTATAACTATTTGCATTTTAATGCATGAAATTAATATAATAATTACTCAATAAATTAAATTGAATATTTTAATTATTAAAAAATTAAATCTAACTATTATAATAATTGTTATGTCTTATAAATTGTTTAATAGATAGCTTAATAAATATTCATTAGTCAAAATTCATGGTTAAATAAAATCTTATAATTAATATATATATATATAAAGAAAATATTATAATAAATTCATTAATCATCTAACAAGACAAGTTTCACCTAATGGCCTTATTTATTTAATTTTATTTACTTTTAATATCTCTTAACTACTACTTTTTTAGTTTTGGCACTGGAGTGAGAATTTTAGATAAATTTAAAAGTTTTTAATTAAGATTACTATGGCTTAGAAAAATATTGAAAAAATATTTATTCAAAAAATCAATTCAAAATTCAAGTTGTTTTTCAATAAGTGAACTGACAAATTCGATTTTAGTTCATAGAGTGTAGATTTTTTTATTTTGATTCTTAACCTGAAAAGTGTACCAATTTCAGTTAACCAAACAGTTTAATTATTATTTTTCGATTTTGATTTGGTTTTCGGCTTCGATTTCGTTATTTAGACATCGATTTATTGTTATTTTACAGTTAACTAGTTCATATGTGTATGTATGTATATATGTATGTGTTTGTGTGTGTGTACACACACACACACCCCTTGTAAATTTTTATTTTTTATTTCTCTCTAAAATTTATATGAAATATTATCTTAAAGTACATTTAAATTATTTTTTACATCTTAATTTATTGTATTTTTTTATAAAATTTATATAATATTTTCAACTATATTTAAAATTTTGTCTTTTTTTTAATTATATAGAGTAATATTTATACAGAATAATCAACTAACTTTTATATACATTATTTTTTTATCATATATATTGGTGTTCATATTTTACTTAATAACATTTAATTATATTTTCTTATGTTTTAGAATTTATGTTTTAACATTTAATATTGTCTAAAAAAAATTTTGACTTAGAATTATAATAATGCTAAATTTCAAAAAATATCAAATTTATTTTATAATATTAGCTATTAATTTGTTAAGTATAAAATTTTCCTAGTATAATTTGTTTGTTTTGTAATTATTATTTAGAATTATTTTGTACATTTGAAATTAAATTAAATTTTGCTAATTTTTTATATTATATGTTATAAATTTTAATGGTTAACCAAATCAATAAAATCAAAACATATAGTTTGGTTAACTAAATGTACTGCGCTAGTTAATGATTAATAATTTTAAAAAACTAATATTAATGCATTGATTTTTTTTTTTTGCTAATGAACTGGTAACCAATTTATACTCACCTCTACCAGTTACAACTAGACTTCTTATTTGTTGTCAAAATGAGTTAAGATCTACTGCATATTTTGCTTTAAAGGCATCAATTAAAGAACTTGAAAAGTTTAATTGTGTTATTATTATATCCACATCAATATTTAAATTATATATTCAATATTTGATTTTTTATGATCAAATTATCTAATATATTTGTTATTTTTTCTTTTCATATATTGCACAAGATCTTTAAATTAAGATAAATATAATACAGAGAAAGATCACATAATTAATGTTAAACTTAAAATTTTAATGTTATTGAAATATTTTAGCTATATATTTTTATTTTATAAATTCTTGAAAAGTTATTTTATAGGTTGATAAATTATTTTTTTATTTCAATTAAGTTGAGCTTGATTAATATATATTTATTTAAGTTGAAGTGTATTTTTTGATAATAATATACATTTTATTAGAGTTTTTTTAAAAAAAATCAAATTATCAATTATATTATTTTGAATTGTATTATTAGTATGAAAAAGAATATAACTTAACTAAACTATTCCAAATTTTTTAAAGAATTGTATCGAATTGTCCTAAATTTTTAGGATAATTATAAGACTTAAATTTTAAAATATCCAAACTTTTAAACAATACTGGAGACTTACAAATATATGGATTGTACCAAATTGTAAACACTCTTAATAACATATATAAATCTAAACTGCTAATTAAAAAAATAAATTCTATTTAATGTTCTTGATTTGTGCACGATAAATTAGTACCCACCAAATGAGCACTAGATTATTTTATTTTAGTATTAAATGGAAAAAAATTGTGATGAAAAGTGTTTTTATCCTTCAACTATCGAACATAAGGTGAATTTATCCTCTAATTATTTTTAGCTCATTTGTCCCTAAACTCCCATAACATATGTGGATTTATCCCTTTTTGGATGAAAATTTGATGTGGCAAATGGACTTAATGGTGTGCAATCGAATGCTACCATGCTAGATCTTATGTGTCAAAATCTCCCTCTAACTCAACATCCATGTGTCACCTTTGATGACATGGTAGGCATATATGAAAAAAAAAGCTTAAATAAATCACACACTCTCTCTTCTTTGTTGTCTTTTTTTTCTTTTAGAGACATCCAAATTTTGCAGCAAGCAAAATTTCCAAACTAAAATTGTATATCACCTTAAAAATTGTAATCACCATTTCTATTCTCTAGTTTAAAATAAAAAGTAAAAAAATAAACTAAAAAACTCAAGAAATGAGTCTCAACCAAGTTATTTACAATAAAAATGAAATAAAATGAACCACAAACTTTAGGAAATGGTTGATTTTTAAACCACACCTAAAATGGCAAAATCCAATTCTTCCTCAAAATAAGTCTATTGCTGATTTTGCATCTTTATTCACACTACTACACCATTTGTGTGCTTTTCATAATCAAACATACTTTATGATCAGTGTCTCTCAAGTGTACTATATCGGCTAGTAATATTAGAAAATATAGATTAAGACCTCAAATATGGCACCCAAGTGAACATAGATTGCTAAGAATAATATCTATGAGTTAATTAAATTAATCTGAGATTGTTTCCTAAATATTTTTCATTTAAAGGCAAAAATTAAACTAAATAAACAATTAAACAAAACAAAAACTAAAATTAAACTAACATAATTTAAAAATAAAATAATAACTAAAATACTCTTGCTAAAGGAGCTATCCACCTTAAATTCCATTGTAATGATTTTATTTCAATAGAAACACCAGTAATTATGGAAAAACTAGATGAAATAAACCTTGACACCTTGAATCAAGAATATCTTTCGTAAATATCAAACTCCTTTCTTAAGGATAATTTAACACTTAGCACAAAAATCCAATTTTAAATTCCTAATCATTCATTGAACTCTTTTGAAAGTAAATTCAACTTTAGTTTATTCTTAGTTTCTCCTCTCTTAGTATTAATCAGGACTACCAACACATAATTACCTCAAAATAGAACATAATCATGTATTGACACTAAAAAGCTAATCCAATAACATGTAAACCATTAACTATGTCTAAACCAATTTTTAATTATTGAACTAATAAACCAACAATCAATTTTAACACAATCAAAGATAAGAATACGTTTAAAACTAAGAAATAACCAACTAGTATTTGAAATTAAAGCTCAACTTAAGTCATTATAATAAAAATAGAAGTATTCAAGTATCCATTAGCAAGAGTAAAGAAAACTATTTACTAAACATACTGCAAAATAAAGCAAAATTAAGAAAAAGAAACAAAACATAGAATTAAAAAGCTCCCTTGATCAGCCATTTACAGGAAACCAGAGAAGACTTCCTTCTCTAAGCTTTTTTCTTTACAAACTAAAACAAAAAAATTTAAAACTAAAACTAAGATAAATTTGTGTTTAACTACTGAATTCTCTAATGATCTCCCTATTATGGTGTTCCTATCTTTTATTTATAGCCATTAGAGAAGAAGACTGCATTTTGTTGCTTCTAAATTAGAACAGGAAAAGAAGTCTAGCTAATTAGGAAGTTAACTCATATTTTTCTTCTTTCACTTAGCCAAGTGCCTGAAGAATAAAATCATCACTTGGACTAAAGAAAAGTTCACTCGGCCAAGTGAGGATTTTGCCTTTGGGTCACTTGGCCAAGTGATAACCTTCTGGACTAAATGTGATTCTTTTCTCTTTGGATCAATTTTGTAGTTTCATCACATTCGGTTGCTTGATTTCCTTGCTTGGCCTAGTGAAAGACTCTGAACTAAACATCACAATTGTCTGCCATTTTTTCCAAAATTATGAAATTGGTCCAAAACTTTTCCTTTTTTTCAATTTAGTCATTTTCTCTTTAATTTTACCCTGAAAAACACCAAAACTTAAAATTAAACCTTAGAACACAAATTCAACTAATTGAACAGTAATTCAACTAAATTAACTTAATTAAATACCTAAAAACATAGTATAATTCACAATTATCACTTTAGATTATAATTTTAGCTATAATTGATTATTCATCTTTATTCACACCATTTCCTACCAGTACCACACAAGTTTGAATGTCGTAATAAAAATCTCTATGTTGCTAAATATGCCAACAATTTAATCTTATCAAATTAGTTGATATAGGTACTGGAGAAAACTATCAATAATCCATATTTTTTCTTAAACAAAGTTTTGATTACAATTTTAGCTAATGCATAGCTATAAAGGTTGATACGGCTTAAATGTAATTGGAATCATAGATGGCAATAGTGTATAATCCTATCTAAAATAGGTTTAGGATTAAAATTAAGATCCAATTCTTATTGGGAAAAGGCAAGTCGTATTCCAAATGGGATTGGTTTTCACCAATCCTAGTATATTTAGGAGTATTTTTGAAGCCTATAAATACAAAAGAGGTTAAGGATTTTTAGAGATAGAATTTATAGAGAAATCCCTAAATTAGTGGTTGTAAAAATTCTCTCATCATAGTCGAATTATTCTCTTTCTCTTGCTCATCGATGTAGGCATTTTTAGCCAAATCATGTTCAATTCTTGTACCATTTCTCTTCTCTCTTTTATTTTTCTTATAATTATGTTAGTTAATTATATTTATTCTCAATAATTTGTATCAAAGTGAGGTTAGTGTTTCTTATACACAGTTTAGGGTTAAGATGCCATCTTCGTCTTCATCTTCAGCAAAGTATGAGGTAGAAAAGTTTGATAGAGGATTTAGTGTCAATATGGGGAAGATTAAAATAATATTGTCTTCGATTTTATAAGGATTATGGAAGTCAATTCAAAATGATTTTCCAAAAGGAACGAAGGAGCTGAAAAAAGCAGATTTAACTATGACTAAGAGTGCTAGTCGAACTAAGACTCTTCACCAAGAGTCATAGTTGAACTGTGACTCTTATGAATTATCAGTTCTCAATTGATATTCACTTTTACAACATATATCCAAGAGTCCTAGTCAAACGAGGACTCTTTACTAAAAATCCTAGTTGAACCATAACTCTTATGATTTAAACTCTTTTAAACTATTTTATCAATTCCCATTTGATATTCATGATACATTATTATAAAAGTCATGAGAGGCCTCTAGCTAAGCATCCTAACCACTCAAATGTCAATAAAGTTAAGTTGTTTTGATATACCCTTCTATTAAATAGTTATCTTATAATTACTCCTTTCACCACACTTATCTCATTTAGGTTTTGAGTATGAATTTATATCAACTCATATGAACCTAATATGAACATTATCTTAATGTAACCATTATTACTAAAATACCCTTTGTGGATCCCTATCCACCTTGTGATCCTACTCCAGCCAGAGATTATCGAAACAAGGCAATTATAGAATCATACAAGATAACTTCCCTTAATAAATCTTGGATATTGAATCCTTTATTGATTACTTAACTACCTTCAAGTAGCTCATGATATACCTAACCTTCTAACTATGTTCACCCCAGTTAGAGGTAAGATATTTTGGAGTCAAAATATACTACTCATTACTTAAGATAACTTTAGTGATCTCAAGTCTAAGGATACTTATACCACTACTATGAAGAGATTCCTCACTCACATATATTAATATCCATGTGAGTATTCTCTTGGAAAATCTCCAATGAACATATTCTTCTAACAACCATCCACATGTTAGCTTTGATCATCTCCTATGATCATAGTTATGAGAACTGCTAGTTGAACCTTTCCAAAAGGATAACATGTGCTCATCTATCCTTAATAACAATGTCATATCTTGTTAATACTATGACTAGGGATATTTATTTATTAACATATTTTCATGTAATAGACATCTCACATCATAAATATTTTCATGATTGCCTCTGCACTGTGTTTATAATACCAAGGACTTCATTTATTAATTTAAGATTGAACAAATGAATGTAATTAAACATAGCATTAATAAATGAATTTTGCCTTCTCATAAATAAAATAAGTTCACATACATGAAATACATCTCTATCTATATGGGCTTCAGGGCATACTCTCTAACAAGTTTGCATATGGTTCTTTTACTACGGAGTCTTCTTGGTTATAGCTTAAATGAACAATGACTATTAACGATAGCATTTTAATTTTATATTAAGTTGTATTCTATTTTGACCTCATGACAATCCAAACCTTTTAAAGTAACCATTAATAATGGTTTAAAAAATAGCCTTTAAGGATAGTGTGGTTGGTGAGATAAAGTACCCATCTTGATATTAGGATTTACTATGGAAGAACCAATAGCCTACTAAGACTTATCTATGAGCTTGATATAAGACTTTTTTTGTATATTCACAATTGCAAAAGGGAGTAACAGTAAAGACATGTCAAGTTCATAATAAGTGTACTTCATAGCTTACTTCCCATCAACTCCTATGAAAAGGCATTTAACACCCCATAAAGTGGGGCAATCTTTTCTCCCTTTTTTTTTCTTTTCTCTCTTTTTTCATATCTCAAATTTACCTCACTTCAAGAGTCATAATGGATGCAATCAAGATGTTCTTTTTTTTCAAAATAAGTGAAGCAATTTATAGTGAATTAATGTCCTTAAAATGAGTAATAGTTATTGTCATGCATGATATGAATAAATAAGACATTGCAAGCATAAGGAAAGTTCATATTATTAATGCAATCAAAAGGAAAAAATGTTATCTTAGTTTAAAGACACTTATTACAACATAAAAAACTATTCAAACCCTATCTTTATCTGTATGATGCCTCTAAGGTTGGCGATAACATGAAGCTTGTAAAGGAAACCTTAATTCTCCCCCTTTAGGATCGGCACTTGCTAGGTGTCAACCATATCCTAAATATAATCTCTTAGGGGATGACAATAATCGGTTATATGCCCTATATACTGATGGTATGCATAATGCCAATCGGTCCTGTATCTAGGTTTCCCTTGGCTAATGGTTAGCTTTACTGGTAAGGGTTGCAACTTCCTCTACCTACTGAGATGAGTAAGGTACCAAAATAGTAGTTTACCTATAATGGTATAATGATTTCCCTTTGTTCTTATGACTAAAAATTCTGCAACCCTATCATTGTTTCTACTTAAGTCTCTAATCTTCTTCTTATTTCCATAATTGCCTTTTTTTAAACTCGTGGCCTAGGCCTTTTATTCCAAATATTACCCTCAGTTTTAATGGCATTATCCTTAAGAGATTCCTGGTCTTTAAGCCCCTTCATTTTCAATCCATTTCTAAGGTATGGGATCGTATTCCTAACAAAGAGTCAAATTTTATTAGGGGTGTTTAGCTTTCACTTTTTCTCCGTCACCTTATTTCTCAAATAGGTTAAGTTTCATGGAATGACTTTTCGATTTTATGGCATAATAGCTTTAGATCTTTGAGAGTGACCTTTATTGTAGTGATGCAGTCATATTGCTTCATAAAGTCCTTCATCAATAGATCCCAATCTTCTTTGGTCCTATGATCTAACCTATGGTACCAATCAATGGCAGAGCTTAATAGATTGAGGTTGAAATACTTAATCTTTTGCTTTTTAGTCAATATGGTTCCCTTCATAACCAATATGTATTGCTTCACATGTGTATATGGGACTGAAGTACCATTAAGCCTAAGTAAATCGGACATCTTGAACCTTTGAGTTAGCAACTCTTCATTATCCAAATCTCTATCCTCATAATTGATTTCTTTTATATCTGTAAAAGGCATACCATTACCTTAATCTTCTTCTCCATTTTCTTTAGGGTTGTTTCCTCTACCCCAGGGTTCTCATTCTTTACTACTAATACTGGCTTGTCCTCTTCTTAACCTTTTATAAAGTCTTATTTAGGAGTATGCATTTTGCCTCTTTTTTGTTGTATCGATGGGACTCGAGGCACTACAATATCTATTGAGGAAGTGCCCCCGACAGTGTTCAACTCTATTTGGTCTATTATAAGAGCTGTAGGCTAAACTTTAGCAGGTGGTACAAATAATCCCCTAATCATAGCCAACAATCTTTCTTCAAATTCTTGAAACCTTTTATTTAACCTCATATCTAACTCATCAAATGCTTGTAGTTCATCTACAATTTCTAAATTTGGTAAGGTAATTATCCCCTAAACCACCCGAATGAATAGCCTACTATGGCCAAAAAAATGAAGGGTTAGAATGATGCATGATATAATGAGGCATGTGAATTATATACATAATGCATGAGTGTGAATATGTTACAAATATGATGTTTGAGGGTGATACACATGGATGCCATACATACTATGTGTGACTTCATCGTTAGAATGATGTATGATGATCTAAAATATACAAGTGATGCATAAACAAGGCATGCATATGATGCGTGGATGCAATATATGTGTATGATATGCATAGGATGTATGATGTATAATGGTATGGGCATGCATATAGTGTATGATATACATATGATACATGACACATGTTTGGGATTATATAATGTTTGATTCAATCGTCACAATGATATGTGGATGTGTATTATATACATACGATACATGAAGTTTAAATATGGCATACATATGATGTGTGGTGCATGTTAGATATACATATGGTGTATTGTATACATATGATGCATGATACATTTTAAGGGTATATATGATTCATTAGTCAATCATTACAATAATGCATGAGTCAATAGCTATAATGATGTATTATGATGTATGCATATGGTATATACATAATGCATGATTTATGAGTGTGTTAGGTACACATGCAATGTATGGCATACATATCACAAATGATCTGTGAGCATACTAGGTATATTTATGATGTATGACATTGGTGTACATATGGTGCATTGCATACATATGGTGCATGACATACATATGGTGCATGGGAATGGTATGATAATACATTTGACTAATATGATGTGTGATTCAATAGATGCATGGCAATGCCTGAATGCTACACGTGTGATGCCTAATGCATGAGTGTCTTAGGTGTCAATCATAACCACATACAAGAACAAAATAACCTTCTAAACTTATTGCTCCAACACAGGAGGTCATGCTGGTCTCTCTCCTAAGTAGGCTTAACCCATGGGTCAATAGGGAACCCGATGGATGCGTATGGTGCATGGTAAAAAACTGGCAATACAATCTCTCTTAATTAAAAGCATAGACATATGTGTGATGTGCATCAGAGCCCACGTTCACTTTTAGGGTACTTTTGGAGATCCAACTTTAGGGTTCGAGATCAAAAGAGACTCACTTAACTTATAAATTGCCTACTTCACAATAAAATGGGATCAAGCCTAAACTATTATTGGTAGTTAACTCGTGAAGGTGTCTACTAATGGGCCCAAAATGGGTAGGTGTCATGGTGATCCACATAACAAAACATTAGGATATGAATCTTGAACTTTTGATGCCTAAACAGAGATTAGTGTTCGGGACATCACTCTTATTAGGCATCTTGGTAGATTTTACTTTTATAATTGAGTTTTAAATTTGATCTACTCACCCCTCTCACATGATGCAAAGCAATAGAATTAAAGAAATATCCTAAGCAAGCAAGAAAAATAATAATCAAATAAAAAGAATAAAAATCCTATTTAAGTTTTATTACATAAGCAAATCATCCAATAGTAAAAATAAAATAATATACATGCATAAATCGGGATATTCATTTGAGTTGGGAACATTGATTTCCTCATGCATATTTTATAAAATTATTCTTTTGTTTGCCTTTAGATGAAAAATTAGATATTGGTCTAAGGTTCGAAGGAAAATATGAATTAATTAATAAAAATCATTTTAGGTACCTTTTTCCTTTTAACATGCACAAAAAGCCATTTTTACTAATTATTACATCACCAAAATAAAATAAAAAAGCCATTTTTACTAATTATTACATTGCCAAAATAAAATACATACAAAAATATTGAAACTAGTAAATAAACCTAAAATAAATAAATAGAGCATCCAAATAAAGTAATCGGATGAGTTGATGATGATCATTCAATTAAAAGTACAATTTTCAATGTAAAAAAAATCTCATAACACCCTCCAAAGGTGAAAGAATTTACATACTCACAAAAATCACAAAAGACAAATAAATTAGCATTGTACAAATAAATGATAAATTACAATAAAAACCATTTATTTAATCAATATAGCATAAAGGAAAATTATATACAAAATTGAATAATCATACAAAATTAAGTATTGTACATGATAAGGCATAAATATTATAGAAATTAAATAATAAGTCTAAATACCATGAAATACATAAAAATACATATGAAAAATGCTTAAAAAAAGTAGCCATGGAAGCCCCTAGAAGGGTGGCAGATGCCCATAGTTAGATGAGAGATGGGATGAGAAAAAGTTCTTATGACGTCCCATCTATCGCTTTGATAGATGGGCATCTGTCGAGTCTTTTTCCCGTCTATCACTCATTAGACAGAACAAGATGTAGAATTTTTAAGTCAAAAATATGCAAAATAACTTGTAACCCTAGATACATAAATATCAGGTCCTAAAGCATATAGAAATAGTGTTATAATATTAAATCATGCACAAAACATGATAAATACTCACCAAATTACTAAACATAAATAAAGCTTGAAATTGTACAACAATGGAGGAATCTTTATAAATTCATGCCATCAACATGTATACTAATCCAAATTCATACTTTATCACATTTGCATCAATATAATTATGCATGGCAATTTTTGAGAGAGAAAATAAAATAGAGAGAGCCTATAATATTACCTATATGAGATATTTTGACTACAAAATCCTTATAGTCTGAATTCTTCACTCCGGTTGCATTTTTTATTTTTCCAAAATTAAATGATTATTTGTAGTGTGTGTGTTTTTTTCAAAGGATTGTTAAATCAAAGTCCTTTCTATAGAGAGTGAAATTGTCTTTCCACTTCCATAAGTTTTTTGGCTTTGTAAAAAGTGATTCCTTTATCCCTTAGGAAACCCTATAAATATTTGCTTTTATACTTAGGTTAGAGTTAAATTTCGATTCCAACTCTAACTTTCCAAATCTGGAGATATCTCCCCCTAAAAATATAATTTGGATTCCAACTTTTACTTTCCAAATCTAGAGATATCTATTTTTTTCTTTATGAATTCCTGAATTGTGGGAAATCTAAAAAAAACCCACTGATGGGCATCCCTCATCAAGAGGCAGTCAACCCATAGGTAAAATTCTAGAAATTACAAAAATACCTTTAATCTAACATAGATAGGAGACAGAAGGCCAGAGATAACCATCCCTCATGTGACAGACGATTTTCTATCACCTCTAAAGGCCAAAATTAGACTTTTTATGATTTTTTATTAAAACATTTGAAAACACTTGAAAAAATCATAAAATCTTTATTGAAGTTGTGATAAATTTACAATCAAAGCTTCGAGATCTATACCTGTTATTAATAATATACTATTTCCTCATCATCAAGTAACCCCGATCTAGGCTACCTTAGGTCACGGTGTCTATAGCTGCCCCTAATTATTGGAAGCCAGTGCACTAGTGCCAAAGTGAGCCAAAATTTAGAGTATAAAAGGAAAAAGATGCGTACCTGAGGTAACGTATCTCTTGGCTGATTGAAACACATACCTTCTGAGATAGTGAGTCTTTTGATCGATTAAAATATATATCTTCTGAGGTAATAAGTCTCTTGGTTGACTAAAGTACGTACCTTCTTTTGGGGAAATAAGTCTCTTAATTGGGTAGTTATCATTAACTAATCGATGCGTTAACCTTAGATTAATTGTCTAATTAGCGTCTGAGGCATGCAGAATTAAGATGAGTTGATTAAAATTAATTAGCGCTTGGGGCATGCAGAACCAGGTTATTTGAATGCTTTTGATTAGTACTTAGTTGGATTTGATTAGTACCTGAGGCATGCAGAATCAGATTATTTAAGTAGTACTTAGCTAGTGTCATCTGTAAACATGCTTGACCTTTCAGTTGTGGTGATTGGGGCACCCCTGTAGGTGTATTTACCCCCTTGAAACAATATTCTATCTGTAAAATTTCTGGCAAATATTCATCTATGAGGAGTCACTGACATGCTTGAAGGTTGTATTTGTAAGTACATATCTATCTTAGAGATGTTGCAACTTAAGACTGTGGTCTTGGTTAGTTTATGTACCCATCCTAATGACTATGTCACTATTTTGTAGATTGGCACCATTGTAGGGAAACCATCATTATTAAGGCTATCTACAAGTCTGATATCGGTTTTCACTTCTTATCCAATAGTTCTTTGTCATCAGCATTAGTCTTATGACTTCTTATGTACTCATATCAAAGCACCTCTTAATGAATATGGCTCGTTGTCCAAATGAACATTGACTGCTATAATGACATTATGACCATTATATAGCTCTAGCTTTAGCAGTATTCCATTTTGACATTATGATAATCCATGTTTTACAAGGTAGCCAATGGTGAAAGGTCCATGGGATGGCCTTCCACAACTTAGACCTATCACCAAAGACATTTCCAATTCATAGTGAATGTGGTTCCTCAGGCAAAAGGGAAAGTATGATCCTTCCAGAATCCTAAAATATTCTCATTTCTCTTTGCTGTGTATCTCTTTTATTCCAACCTATTCAGGCAATTTATTATGATAAGGATGGGTGTTTTAGCTCATTCTTTAGTTGCGGTGGTAGGTATATCCCCTTGATAGGGGTTTTAGGTACCTATGAGATGGGTTTGATGTTAGTGCTCTTATTCATTAAATTTGTATTTTTTTTCTTTTCTTGTGTTTATTTTTTTCATTACTTTTTCTTTTTTTGTGTCCTACCATTGTATGTTAATTATAGGTATTTTATTAATTTCATTGCATTTTTTTTTCATTTTTCTTTATAAGCATGTCAAGTATGAATAAAGCAAAATATAAGATAAGCATGTGAGGGCCCCGATCCTCTATGACGAGATAGCCTAGATAGTGGTCTGAATGTTGAAGGTTTGGGAGCTCTTGCTGGTGCTATGGCATGCGGTGCTACCGGTGGTTGCTCATCATTTGGCCCAAACCTAAAACAAAATCCTAGTAATGCCACTGTTAAAGGCTACAAAACCTATGTTATCACCTCTGCTAGTCATTCTGAAGCCGACCAACTTCCAAGATGGCCCTAGAGTGCTACTTGAGAAACCTCATCAGATCATTCCTCATGTATCCGATGTTTCTCCTTAGCTCCTCTTCTATATCTATAATGGCTTGTCTACCTCTAGGGACCTCGATTTCAATACGCTCACCCTGCTCCCTAATCTAAGTGAAAGACTCATCGACCACCTGTAAGGATGCATCCAACCTCTATCCTATAGTTACATACTTGACTCTGATACCCTATATCTCTATCTATAAAAACTACACTATCACTGGCAATGTCGGCAAAGACTACACTGCTACTAGTACTATTGATAAGGTTTTATACTGACATCTAGTAGCCTTTTCCAATGTTACTAATCTCCTAAAGATGTCATCAAATAAAGGAATTAAAGATAGATGTGCTGGTGGTACAGATGGAGATGCCTTTGGATGTGCTGGTGATGGTGGAGATGTCAATGTAGAGGCTTATAGGTGTCCAAATGGTGAAGGAGCTATAGATAAGGTGTTTCTAGATGCCCATAGGGGGAAACCTCCATATCCTTCTGACTGGAAATTGCTGGCATCTAATAGGTAATTTGGGATGTACTAGCAGCTGTGGTGGTCCATCCAAAAGGTACTGCGGGTCTTTCTATATATCAAACTCATAATCTAAATCAACCCTTGCCCTCTAGTGCTCCTATGGCTCATATGCTTAATCTGCCTGACCTTCTTACTGAGATGGCTTTGTAGGAGGTGTTTGTGGTTCTGCTATTGCCTTCTATGGTGGTTGGTCCTGCTGATCTTCCTCTACAGGTGCATATGGCACTATAAGTTCTAGAACAAATCTTTATCTAGTCTCGAGAATTGTCAGTAGCTTGTACTGCTCCTCTTGCCCCTTAATAGGCTCTACCATATTTATGGTGAGCACAACTTGTAAATCTATATATATACCTTTCAAAATAAGGTCGCTAAACCTGCTCTCATCTGCCCCCAGTGAAAGCAGTAGGTGGGTAATGACACCTCCCTTGTAAATCTTTGTGGCTGATTGAGTGGATGCCCTAACTAATGAGGCAATGATCTTATGGGTGATATCTATGAGCTTGCCCTCCCATATCCCTCAAAGACTTGTGATGTTGACAAAGTTCACTGACCCCAAATTCTCTATACATCCCAAATAAGAGGTAGATAAAACCCTTTAGATGTACCGATAAACTTGGGTTTCCAACATAGTACTCTTCAAGGTATTTGACCGATATATAACCTTCAAGAGTTTCACCGCCCTCTATCTGGTCTGATCCATACCTGAATTGGAAGACCTATGGCCGAAGTGAATTGATTATGGGTGATACTGTAATGGATGCCTAGTGCCTAGTATAAGAGTTTGAACCTACCTTGATGTCCAAATAGTTCTGAATGTTATAATACCAAGGCTTCTCATCATCCGTCTTGATATCTACAATCTGTTTATATTCAAAGCATAATTTATCAAAACTCAAAATTATCATAGGCCTTATACCTACCCCTTTCGTAATATCCTAAATTGATACCAAGGTAGCCAAAGCATTCACTGGTTGATTTTCCTTTTTAGGCACTTATCCAAAAGTACAGACTTTGAATTGGCTTCTTAAAGCTTTCGGGCACCTAAGATAAGGCAATAATCACTCATCCTTGATGGACCATTCACCTCTCACTTGATAAATTACCAAAGATGAGTCTACAAACACTTTTATGAATTTTTCACCCATAGTTAACAAGGCTTCCAACCCAAAGATGTTGGCTTCATATTTCGCTTCGTTGTTCATGGCCTTAAATCTCAGTTTCTTGGCTAATGGTATTTTCTCTCCTTCTAGGATCATTCCTACTCCTACTATTTTATTGTTCATGGCCCCATCAAAGTACATCTACCAACCCGGCATTGTTCTAGTTACAATGTGCTCATCAAGAAATTTATAAGTCGCCTTTTCACCTTTCAACGATTGATCAGCTAGGAACTTCGCTATCGCTCTCCATTTAATGGTTTTCCTAGTGATGTATTCTATGTCAAATCTTATAAGAGATTTAACCATCTTCCCATTTTCACTAAAAGCAAAGGCAATTCTTATAGGTACTTAAGAGGGTTTTCTTTAGCCATGGCTTGTATTCTATAAGAATGAAAGTAGTGTCTTAGCTTATTTGATACCCATATGACTACTAGACAAACCTATTCAACTTTTATATACTTTGCTTTATAAGGAAGAAAATTGTTGCTGAGGTAGTACACTACACACTTAATCCCAAAGTTATCTTCTTGAGCCATCATTGCCTCCACTAAACTATCCTCTATAGCCAGATACAAGATTAGAGGCTTACCTACTTAAGGTAGTCTCAACAATGGTTGATAGAGGATTAATCCCTAATGGTATCAAATGCTTTTTGAAAATCTTCATTCCAAACCACTAGCTGATCCTTCTTAAGTAGTTTGAATATTGGTTCGTAAATCGAAGTCAGCTTGGCTATGAACTTGCTTATATATTGAATTCTCCCTAAGAACCCTTTGTCCTCCTTTTCCTTTTAAGGTACCGACATCTCCTTAATAGCCCTCACTTTATTAGGATTTACCTCTATACCTTTCTTGCTTACTACAAGCCCTAAAAGCTTACCTGAGGTGTCCCCAAAGATGCACTTCTTTAGGTTAAGGCAAAGATTGTACTTATCATTACTCTGAAAGAATTTTTCTAACACCTCGAAGTGACCTTTGTGGGTAACTAATTTAATCATCATGTCACCTACGTGTACCTTCACTCCCCTATGAATAAGGTAATCAAGTATCCTAGTTTCCATCCTCTGATATGTAGCACCTGCATTTTTGAGTTTGAAAGGTATAACTCGGTAGACATATGTACCCTATTCTATTATAAAAGCTATCTTAATTTGGTCCACCACTTGTTTCAGAATCTGGTTATACCCTGCATACCTATCCAAAAGATTATACATAGCACAGGCAACTGCGCTATCAACCAGAACATCTACTTGAGGTTAAGGGAAATCATCTTTAGGACAGACTTTGTTCAGGTCCCTATAATCCACATAAACTCTAACTTTTCCATCCTTCTTAGCTATGGAAACTATATTTGCTAGCCTTATAAGGTATTGAACTTTCACTAGGAACTTAGCCTCTATCTGTTTCCTAACTTCTTCTTTAACCTTTTTAGGCTACTCTAGTCTAATTCTCCTAAACCTCTGCTTGATCAGTTTATACCCTAGATATTTTGGGATGGCATGTTCATCAATTTCCCTAACTATTTTTGGTATGTCTTCATAGGTCCAAGTAAAGACTTTTTCATATTTTTTTAATATTCTCTCAAATTTTTCTCTTTCCTCATGATTTATGTTTGATGCTAATAAAATTTCTTTTGCATGTTCTTTTGTTCCAAGATTAAATGAGCATGTGTTTGTTGAGTTAATGTCAAATATGAATGATTCATAATCACGATTATGCATATTCAAAACAAAACATACATTACAAAAGTAAGAAAAATTGTTCATAATATTAATATAATTAAAAGAGCAATAGATGTTCTCATCAAAAAGTTCAAGAACATAAAAATATCAATAAAAGCATCTTCTTCAGTCATGGCAGGATCAGATGTCTCTCCAACCTTGACCTTAGGTGGATCCTTAACCTCGACCTTCCTTTTGCCTTTCATCTAAATAGCAAATAGCTTTTGTATCATAATCTCTTCAGGTATTTACTTCTCCAAAGTATAATGGTGCAGAAGAATCTCTTCACCCCAAAAACCTTCAAATGGCTTGATAATCCCTTACTTCTAATCGAAGACATCATTGAATAGCTCAAATCCTAGGCCTATTTCACCCTTGATTAGCTAAGGTTCATTCTCTCCATAATAATGGCAAATACCTAAAGTTGATACGAAGCTTTGGAAGATGTTAGGAATCCCTTTTACTTCTTTCTTTTCTTTACCCTTCTTATTAGAACCAATAAAGCCTAACCTTTTTATATCCTTCTGATCCCTTTACAGTTATTACAATTTAAGGCCCTTGGGAGTTCTTGTATAACCTAACACCTAGAAAGGAATTCATCTTCTTTACAATGTTGATCACCTAGCAGTTGTCAGTAAAGTTACCTTTACCTTCTTCATCACTGATAATTGATACATGAAACCCACTAAACAACTGTTGAGCTATCTCAAGTGTACACAACTAATTTTTCCTAACAGCTTTAATAGTGACCACTTGACCATCATGGGGGATTTTGATCATCTGATGCAGTGTAGAAGGCACCCTGCCTAACTTGTGAAATCATGGCCTTCCTAACAACACAGAAAAATTGGTCAAAATAAGTAACACCATAAACTCAGCCAGTATTTCAACAAGCTCTACCTTTACTAAATTTTTAAAGGTCCCAATAGCTTATCTCTTGGAATTGTCATAAGCAAAGATGGTCAAATCAGATTTATTCAACATATTTTCATTCAACCCAAAAGCTGAAATTGCTAATAAATGGTAGATATTAATGGAAGAACCATCATCTAACATCACATAGGCAGTGTACTTGACATTCACCTAGGCTTTGATATATAGAGGGTCTTTATGGTTTCTTCTTTCAGTGGGTAGATCTGCATCAGAGCATACAACATTCTCTCATACCCCTCCCTTAACCAAATCCAATAGCTTAATTGGTGAAATAGTTGTAGCAACAGTAGATTCATCAGGGCTTTTACTAACTTCTAATCTATATGAGGGAGACTATCTCAGCAAATCCTAGATAAAAAAAACTACATATTTGTTTTCTTCAACTATATAATTATTTGATCCTCATTAACTTCTTTTTCTGTAGGCACTACAGCAGGGGATGGTTGCTTTTTAAGCTCTAGGGCCATCCTTTCACTTCTCGTGACCGCCTTTACGTTCTTCTGTTCTCTTACCTTATCTTCACTTTCACTAGCTGAACTCTAAATGTCAATGGGCATAAAAGCCCTTTTATCCTCAATCTCTATAGGGGTATTCCAACAATCAATCATTGAAACTAGTCGATTTTCTCCACTTGGCATTGTTACTTTGGGGGCAAAGTGAGTAATGACCATGTACTCATTCCCATATAGGTCTCTCATGATGCACCATTCAAGTAGACTAGATTCAATCATAAAGATTGGGGTGGCACAGCAATGTAACCTCCTTTTTTCTTTTTATCTTTTTTTTCCAGATCTGAAATACACTTGCTATCGATCATATCCTAAATTTTGTTCGTCAGAGTATGAAAATAGTTAGTCAGGTACTTGATATGGTAATGGTATGCACAATATTGATCTTCCCTATGGTAGGGTAACCTCTGACTCTTTGTAAGCATTGAGGGTAGTGGTTAGAGCTATACTGACTAACCCAAGTTGGAAAAATGCCTTTGACTGGCTTTTATAGCGGATATTTTTGCAATCTTTCTAGTTCCATTCGACCCATTATTGTTCCCAACTGCCTTGTTACTGCTGAAGTTTCACCTGGCGCCCTCATTATAGGATTCCCAGTCCTTCAAACCTTTAATTTTCAAACTATCCCTCAAATATAAGCTTGCATTTCTAATAAATAACCTGGTTTGATCGGCCATGTACGGCTTCCTCTTCATTTCCATTACCCTATTTCTCTACCTAGTAAGGTATTCATGGAAGGATTCATCATGTTTCTGCTGAAGTAGCTTAAGATCTTTCAAGAGGTGACCTCTATTCTGGTGCTGTAGTCATACTACTTAGGGAACTCTTCAGTCAGTAGATCTTAATCCTCTTTAGTATGCCTATCTAACCTATGGTACCAATCAATTACAAGCCTTGTCAAATGCAAACAAAAATGCTCTACCTTTTACTTTTTGGTTAGGGTGGTCCCTTTCTTTATCAATGTATACTACTTCACATAGGTCAAAGGGTTTGAAGTACCATCAAACCTTAGCAAATCATGCATCTTAAACCTCTAGGGAAATGGCTCATCTCTATCTAAGTCCCTATTCTCAGGGTTCATTCCTCAACCAGCTGACAACAATCTAGATATAGCTTTAGTCTTCTCTTCCATATTTTTAAAAGCTAGATCCTCAGCAATAGGGCCTCTAATTCTCATGTTTAGCATTGGAGGGATATATTCTTCATTTTTTTCTTTTATGAAATCATCCTCAAGATCATGCCTCATTTCTCTCTTTGGTGTGCCTCGAAGTATGGCAGCCTTAGCCACGGTAACATCCCTAACATATGTCAACTTCGTTGCTCTATAAACAGATACTGTAGGTCGAGTTACAAAGTTTGGTGCTATGGAAGTGACTATCCCATCAATCATGGCTATAAACCTCTCTTCAAAATCCTAAAACCTCATATCCAATCTCCAATCTAAATCATCCCGTACTGTTCAAGGCCTCATAGGAGTAACATTTGACCTTTCCCTCAAGAACAAAAATCTCACTACAATGTCATCAGTTACTCTCCCAGTCTCATTTACCATTTCGATCTCATTCAACTGATCATCTACCATTTTTGATCTTATTCCTCAACTACTTTCTGATAACTAACTTGAACCCAACTCAAAACTGACCTCTAAACCCAAATCTGATCCTGAACTTGATCCCAATAGCCTGGATATAAACCTTTGGGCTAGGTAATCGTTTGACCCTCTGGACCACCCAGATGAGTCTATAATGGCTCAAAGAATCAAAATGTTGGGAGTGACTTATGGTAAATGATGCATTGGCATGGTATACATATGATGCATTATTGCAATGAATGTTTTCAGTAGATTTCAATCACAATCAGACACAAACATAACAATAGCCTTTCAACCTTATTACTCTAACACAGAAGGTCATGCGATCTCTTTTCTAGGTGGGGTTAGCCCATAGGTTATTAGGGTACCCAATGAATGCACATGGTGGAAAACTAGCAGCATAACCTCTCTAATTGAAAATATAGGCGTATGGGTTTTGACCATTATATATTTTGACTAACTCATATAGATTGAGTTGGGCCTACTAGGGTATGGTAGCCTTTGATTGGTGTCGTTCTAACTTGTCGGAGTTTGGCTAAAACATATAGATCCGCATAGCAAACAAACATTATTATGGTTATACAACCTAGGGTAAATTGCTATTGTCATTACATGGATTTGAGTTAAAGGTGATGAAACTTTAAGGCTATCCAAGCATGGTCCCTACCAATAGGTCTAGCTCATGACAAGTATAACGACCAATGGGTCATCATTTTATATACCATTTGGTACTAGACTTGGGCTAATAGGTCTTTGGTACCTTCCTACATTGACTGAATGTAAAGCACGCTTCAAGATAGCACTGGGGCTAAAAAAGGAATGTCTAACTTAATTTTAAGGCTTTAAGATGTCTGTAAGAAAAGCAATTTAGAAAAGAGATAGGGTTAATTAATAAAACCTAATCATAAAAAAATCAACCAATATGCTTTTAGAAGCAAGGTCTCTTTCATCCACAATAGAGTCGCCACTATGATACACACCAAAGCCCATGCTAGTTTTCGAGTTTAGTCCCAGAGGCCTATTTTTAGGCTTTGAAAACAAAAGAGGCTTACTTAACTCATAAATTTATCAACTTCCCAATAAAAAAAGACCAAGCCCAAATTATTATTGGTAGTAAACCCACAAAGGCATATACTAAAAAGACCAAAAAAGTTGATGTCATGGAGTCGCCACCCAACAGAACATTAGGAAATGAATCTCGACTTTTTGATGCACAAACAAAGATTGGTGTTCAAGACATCACTTTTATTATACATCTTGGTTAGATGTTATTTTTAGAATTAAGTTTTAAATTTAATTCACTTTCCCTTCTCACAAGATACAAAGCAATAGAATAAAATAAACATCCCAAGCAAATAAGAAAAACAATAATGAAATAAAAAGAATAAAAGTCTTATTTAAGTTTTATTACATAAGCATCGTCCAACAGTATAAATACAATAATATACATGCATACATTGGGGTATTCATTTGAGTTTGGAATGTTGGTTCCCTCGTGCATATTTTACAAAATTGTTCTCTTATTTGAATTTGGATGAAAAATTGGACATTAGTCGAAGTTTTATAGAAAAACCCAAATTAATTAATAAAAATTATTTTAGGTGCCTTTTCTTTTTAATGTTCACAAAAAGCATCAACATAATTATTCATACTTTATCACCTTTAGGTATGCAAATCAATCAAATACAACACTCAAACATAATTATCCCAACAAGCATCATTTAAGCACTAAATACAACCAAAAATGTACAATTTCCAATTCTTCTTACACAAACTAAGCATTGATGAACAAAACCACATCTAATTATATATTTAAACCACAAGAACAAAGGGAAATTTTGGAATTTTGAACATAAAGAATAGAATCGGTACTTACTTGGTGATGAAATCCTAAAAGTGGAGTGAAATACAAATGAAAATGAGGGAAAATACTGAAATTCTAGAGGAGGAGAGAGAAGAATGAAATTGAATGCCAAAAGACATACAAAAATAGAATTTTTATACATAATCACAGCTGGAACCCCTTGACACATGGTGGAGACTAAACAATCTCTACCGTGACTCTTAGATAATCAAAAATGTGCATTTTACTTTTTCCATGGTCATGACAGAGACTAATCAGTCTCTATTATGCCTAACCATTATGGACTAACTCTATTCCAATTTTGCATTTAGTCACAGCGGAGACAAAACAATCAGTACCATGCATAACCCCTTTGTAAATAAAATGAACAAGAGTCAAGGAGGTGACTAATCAATTTCTACCATGGCTAACTCTACTAGATCGAAATGAATTCAAAGCTCACATTGATCATGGAAGAGACTAATCAATCTTTATTGTGCCTATCTATTATATACCAAAATTACTAAAAGACTCAAACTGGTCATGGTGGAGACTAAAACTTGATCAAATATCATCAAGTATACTGAATTAGCAAGTAATACAAAGGAATATTTTTAAGACCTCAAATTTATCATACCCTAAAGATTGTGTTTTGAGAATAAAATTGATTGATTATTGATATATGTAAAGAATTTTCCCAATTTTTTTATTAGAGTAAAAACTACTCACTTAGCTAAAAAAAATTAAATCAAATTAAATTGAAAGTGTAAAGCAATCAATGGCAATAAAAATAGCGTATAAAAATTAGAAACAAACAATTATTGAAATTGTTGTTTAAGGATCAAATCCTCCCAATGCACAATACAAAACATATTATTAACATAAAATTAATATGAATAACATAAAACATATTATTAACATAAAATTAATATGAATAAGATGTGGATGACCATACTAAACCTAAGTTTCCCATTTCGGAGCTAACTACTCAAACTACCAGATTTCCTATATCGGAGTCAATCGAATAGCTAGCTTAAACACGAGTCTAATAAGTCCTAGATATAGATTGACTTCCTATTTTGGAGCTAATCTACCAAATACCCATTCATTTCCCACTTATTTCTAGATCTACAATGTAATAGTTATGGATCTAAAAGCCTTCATTTCAGAGTTGCCAATAAAATACAGCTAGAATATAAAAAAATAGAGCATAATGATATTCAATCCAATAAGCACAAAACCCATTCAACTTAAAGAATATAAAAATTATATATATGTATGTGTGTGTGTGTGTGTGTTTGTGTGTGTGTGTGTGTGTTTTCATGTGTGTGTGTGTGTGTGTGTGTTCGTGTGTGTGTGTGTGTGTGTGTCAAATATGCATCAAATTCTTACTTAGGTATGGGGATTCAAAGATCCCCAAACAACAAGACTTAGGTATAGGGATTCAAAGATGCCCAAATAACAAAAATAACTACTCACTACACATTAAGTAAAATAAAAAAGATAAGAGAGAAAGAAACTCTTAAAACCATTGATGAAATATGTATCTAAAGTTCAATAAGTTCTCTTCATCAATCTTAGCAAGTTTTGATTGAAAATCACTAGAACTATGATCAACTAGTTTAAATGCTCTACTAAAACTATTAAAATCAATAAAATGTAGTGGTTATAATACAGAAGAAAACTTAAAAACCTTAAAACTATTGATGATAATTATAGAAAAAATGAAATCTATATTTTTCTCCTCCTTCTCTTGCCAAATAGAATCTAATATTTTATAGACTTGAGTGAGTCATGGCAGAGACTATTTACTCTCTATCGGGATTGAGCAATTACTGATAAACTATTAAATGGGTCATGGTAGAGATTGATTAGTATCTACCATGACTGATGATTTTAGATTGAACTTTTCCAAAACTGCCTCAATCACGACTGAGATTGATTACTCTCTTTCATGACCATTAGTGAAACGGTGTGCTTTTGGATTTCTTTTTAAGACATGATGAAGACTAAACACTCTCTACTATGAACAAATTGAACTTTCTGTATAAAAGCCAAAATTTCGCCATTAAGTATACTAAAACACAATAATTCTAAAAATAATCCATTTTGGCACAAAGATTGAGATTTAAAATAGAAAGCACTAAAAACATGCAAAATGAGATAGAAATACAAATAAAAACACACAAAAACTTAACACTAAATTAAAGTTCTCAACACTAGCCTAATGATTGTTGATGGTAGAATTCCTAGAGCATGGGTCGTATCCTTTGGTAAATTTCACACACAGCTTGAGTTGCAAGTGATGTGTGTTACCTTTGGGTATGTTAAGTGAGATTTTTATATTTAAGTTTTAGGAGTTGATATTAAAGTTTTAGTTATTTTGTGTATGAATTATGGTATATTTTATGTGTTTTGTGTGTTTAGTGTGTTTGTAGGAGAAAAGGGATAAAACAAAGGAAATAAAGCATAAATGGAGCTAAAGAAGGAACTCTTATTATGGGCGCAATGCAGGTCACGAGAATGACAAAATAAAGAACAAAAGGAAGTCAAAGCAAAGTAGAAAATTCAACATTTTAAAGGTTGTGTTCTGTTGTGGAGAGCGATAGGAGTCGTAGGCACAGTAGAGAGAGATGATGGAGAAGTTATTTTTTCAAAAGTTACTTGAAAATGCCTATTTTCTACCAAGAGTCATGTGTCTCTAGGAAGGCACTTCAAGGGACACAATTCTTTAAGAAAAAGTATAAAAGAAGATTTAGATTCTGAGAGAGGAATCTAACTTTTGAATATAAAAAAAAGTTTGGAAGAACCATCTTTACTTCTAACTTTCTAAAAATTTAAGTTGTAAATTTTTATTTTTTGATAAGAAGATAAAAATAAAAGGTAAAGATTACATTTGTGAAGAGAAAAAAAAAGGGGGTGAAGGGTAAAGATATCTCCTTTAGTAGCTCTTAACTATTGCTTTTTCTTTTTGAATATTTAATGATAATTTATGAATTTGAAAAATTTGTGTGTTTAAGTTTAATTATTATAATTCATATAATTAATTTTCCATTGCAGAATTTTCTATTAGTATTTTATGCATGATCATTATGAGGGAGAGTATTGTTCGAGAGATATATTATTTCTTATAACTAATAGAAGTTCATTATCATAACATTTCTAGAGAGATAATGATGTTTAGATAAATGTTATAAGTTGGTAAAAAATCTTAGAATATTTGTTTATAATTAACTAATTCATTAACGAGAGTTAAGAGTTTGAATTATTTATTCATGTTTTAGGAACTCTAATTCATGTCAAGAGTTTGAATTGGAACTTTAATTAAACTTGGCTTGCATTACAAGATTACATTGTAACTCAAGAAAATAACGTGAAGTTCATTGCTTAATAACTTATATCAATAATTTTATTTGTCTTCTTTAATCATTAATACTAAAGTTCATCTAATGGTTAAAATTAGTATTCCACTAATCATCTAATTTGATAACCAAAATTATTGAACATTGTTAAAAATATTAAAATCAAGTAGTAATATTGTGTAATAACCAATCTAGTCCTCATGGGAACGATATCTTAAGTACTATAATTGGTAAATCGTACACTTTCATATTTTGAGATTAAAATACTAAAAATGAATTATTTAAGGCTAATGGTTAGAGATGTAAGGTATATTTAGAGGGGAATTTTAATGGTAGAGAGGTTTCTTGTATATCTCTTTGTTAGGTTAATGAATTTGCTTAATTGATCTTTTTGTTTCCATTATTTCTTTATTTGTTTTGTTTTTATGATGTGTAATTTGATGTTTTGTTATTTCTAATTAATTTTAGGTGTGTTCCATAGGTTTAATTTATCTATAGATGTATTCACATTGTTTAAAATGTTGTTTTTCTTTCAAAATTGTCTAAATTGTACTTAGATATGTAGTCTCTATTGCGAGAGTGATAGTTCAAGGAGGTTTCAAAGATTTACTTCTGTCATGAGTGCGATAGCTATTGCAAACGAGATAAAGGGCAAAACTTGAATTTTTAGGCAAATTTTCAAACCATTACATGGATTTAGGCTGCCCTATAAATAAGTTTTTAAACCCTAACTTCCCCATTTTCAACCACTTTTTAGATTTTCTCTCTAAGGTTATTCATTTTCTTTCTTCTTTGACTCTTTTTGTATTTGTTTTTGCTCCTATATTATTTTATTTTTGTTGGGTTTTTTTGGTTATTTTCAATTTGAGGATTATTTTTTGTTTGTGTGTTGTGTATATCACCTTGGTTCACCTCAAGTCAGTGGCATCAAAGCAGAAGAGGCTAGCTGCTGGAATGTCTTTGCAGTCGCAGGAGCCTATGTTGTTTCAAACATAAATGATTGTCCCTTTTTGCTCTCTTCTTAGGATGAAGGTCAGAAATACCAATATTTTGCTAAAAAGAAATTGTTAGTTCTAGGAAATTTGACTTTGCCTTGTTAAAAACCTTAGAGATAGATAGTGAAATAAATAAATATATCAAATTCATGAAATGGGATAATTTTGCTAAATTTACCTATTTGAAGGGACTGGGCTTTAGATTTTTTTATGAGTTTAAAGTATGTTGATGATAGGAAAATTAGCATATAATTTAGGCACAATGGCATTGAATATGTGTTTTTTTAACGACTTGAATGCATGGCTTGGATTCCCTTTCAATGGCACTCAATTTATTCCTCAACATTTTATTGCATATTATACATGGAAGAAATTAACTAGCATTAATCACTTTGACATAAAGAATTCGACTAATCATTTAATTAAGAATGAGGTTGTGTTGTTGTATAAATATCTATGCCATGCCTTATTTGGGAGAGTATAGAGTAATAAAGTGCAAGTTAAGGATTTATTTATGTTATCCTTAGTTCAAAGTAAAAAAAAAAAAATCCCTATTCTATCTCTTTTATCTTTGATGGTTTGTATAATGCATCAATTGCTAAGACCAAGTCTATTGAGATAGGGCATATGGTGACCGACATTGTGTTAGGTTATTTGGGAAAATTAAGTGATTTTATGCCTACTGAGGATGAAAAACTTTCCATGCTTGATGTTAAATTTTTTAGGAACTTAAATTTGTTAAAAGGAGGAGGTAGACCTCCAATGTTTTTTTCTAATAATGAAAGTAACAAGAAATTTTTCATGGGAAAAGGCAATGCTCCTTATACTTCTACTAATGTTGAGGCAAGTGAAGAATCTAATGATGAAAAAGCTATAGAGGATGGGGAGTTTGATTTAGATGCTAGTGAGGCTAGTGGTGCAGCAAGATGGCAACAAGTTTTGATAAGGCTGGACGCTATGGATTCGGCCAACCGAAATTTTACTATAAAGATAAACACCATTGAGGCCAATGTGAAGGAATTAATGCACGACCATAAGACCATGAGTAAGAAGTTGATGATTTTTTTGGAATCAAAATGTGGAGTTCACACCTTCTCCACCCGATTCTCCTAGTGAAGCATCTTAAAGGGCAGTTTTCTTTATTCCTTTTTTCATTTTTATTTTTTTACTTATTATTTATGTTAGTTTTTCTGTATGCTTTTTGTTAACTTATTTGTCTGTGTATATTTCTTACATAATAGGGACATTGTGTCCTTTGAGTGTGAGGAATGGGTTTTTATGTTTGTATGCATGTGTTACTAGGTTATGTTAGTTTGCATGTTTATTTGTGGAGCTTTCATACTTAATGGTTAGTTAGTGGCATGTTATGGAATTACAAGCATTTTGGGACCATTGGTTTAGTTCATAAAATTCCTTGGGAATATGTTGGATTACTTGTTTTGTTATGCTATGTGCGCTTATAAAGGGTTATGTTTAAGCAAAGTGCTTTGGTATAGGTACTTTTTAAGTTGTGTTTCTTTAGGCATGTACTTTGGCTTGAGTGAATGAAGCATGATTCAGAGTGACTTTAAACATTACCTTGGTGAACTTTTGAGCCTAAAAATGCTATAATTTTTTGTGAGTGAGAGTACCCTTTTATGCCATATACTCTAGAACTTGTGATGAGTAAGTTCCAATATTACATTTAGTATGAGTTATGCATGAAAAGTGATAAGGGCAAGAATTGACTAATTTTAACTTGCTCAACTAAACCAACCTTTTTACTTTAGGTATCCACTTTTGAGCCTTTAGCCTGTGCCTTTGTTTGATGAGCACAATAAAAGCCTTAACCTACTTTTTGATTATTAAGTTTTTCTTTATGGCACTTTTCTTATGGGAAGATTAGTATTTGCTATGTCATTTGAGATGAGTTAAGTTTAGTTATAATCATGATATTAGTTTTGACCCTTTTACTTATAAGTTCACTAGAAAAAAAAGAAAGAAGAAAAAAACTAGTTATAAGAAGAAAAAACAAGAAAGAGATACCACAAACTAAAAGAAAAGAAATAAGCTCTAAAGAAGAGGAAGATAAGCTAGTGGAAGATGTGGATATTAATAAAGGATTTTAAGAATTGAGTTAGAAATTTCAAGTATCATGTTATGTTTTTAATTATACGTCTCATGTCATGTAGTAATTTCTTTTCTTTTCCATAAGAATCAAGTTACTTAACAAAAATTTATCCTAACTAATGCCTAAACCAAGTTACAACCTTTTAAAAGGCCCTTTGATTTTGTGCATTGACTTTATACTAGTGGTGGAGGTTTTTACTTGTTACAAGCTTATGGTATGTTACGGTATACTAGGGAGTGGAGAGAAAATACTACTTACTAATCATTAGAGTGATGTGAGGATAAAACTTTGTTTGAGAGAGTTATTCTTTGCTTTACGACATTCACCATTTTAAGGTAAATATTGCAAAAAATGTGATTTCTAAGGTACTTATACTCATTTACTTTGCATTCTCATGATTCATTGGTTAAGAGTACATGGGTATTAAAACTTGAATATTCATGATATTGCGTTCGAATTTATGAATATAGACTAATGGATTGTGATGTGAAGGTTGTTCCATTTTCTACCAAGTAGTTGTTGATTAAGATGAGCTCTATGATTTGTTTGTTTTATGTGTTGTTCTTCTTTGCATGTTGAGTTTTTGCTCAGGGATAAGCAAAAATTTAAGTGTGGGGAAGTGATGTGTGTTGTCTTTGGATATGTTAAGTGAGAGTTTTATATTTATGTTTTAGGAGTTAATATTAAATTTTTAGTTTTTTTATGTGTGAAATGTGTATCTTTTGTGTGTTTAGTGTGTTTGTAGGAAAAAGGGAAGAAAATAATGGAAATAAAGCATAAATAGAGCTAAGGAAGGAACTATTGTCACTGGCACGGTGCAGGTCGTAAGAGTGACAAAATGAGGAACAAGATAGAACTCAAAGCAAAGCAAAAAAGTCAACATTTTAAAGGTTATGGTCTATCATGAGCGTGGCAAAAATAGTTATTAGAGAAGTTATTTTTTGGAAAGCTACTTGAAGAGGTATGTTTTCTACCAAGATTCATGTATCTATAAGAAGGAACTTCAAGGGACATAATTCTTTAAGAAGAAGTATAAAAGAAGATCTAGATTTTGAGAGAGGAATCTAACTTTTGAATATAAAAAAAGTTTCGAAGAACCATTTTTACTTCTAACTTTTGAAAATTTAAGTAATACATTTTTATGTTCTGAGAAGAAAACAACAAGCAAATGAGAATATTACATTTGTGAAGAGAAAAAAAAAGCTTGAGATATCTCTTTTAGCAGCTCTTAACTATTGCTTCTTCTTTGTGAATATTTAATGATGATTTAGGAACTTGAACAATTTGTGTGTTTAAGTTGAATTATTCTAATTCATATAAGTAATTTTCCATTGTAAAATTTTCTATTAGTATTTTATACGTGATCATTGTAAGGGAGAGTATAGTTTAAGAGATATATTCTTTATTGTAACTAATATTAGGAACTTAAATAATTTATGTGTTTAAGTTTAATTATTCTAATTCATATAAGTAATTTTCCATTACAGAATTTTCTATTGGTATTTTATGCATGATCATTGTAGGGGAGAGTATCGTTCAAGAGATATATTCTTTCTTATAACTAATAGAAATTCATTATCATAACATTGCTAGAGAGATCAAGATGTTTAGACAGTTGTTATAAGTTGGTAATTAATCTGGGAATATGTGTTTATAATTAACTAATTCATTGATGAGAGTTGATAGTTAGAATTATTTATGCATGTTATAGACACTCTAATTCATCTCGAGAAAGTGGATTGGAACTTTAATCCAACTGGGCTTGCATTATAAGATTATAACACAAAATAAAAATATCAAGTTCCATTGCTTAATAACTTATATTAGTAATTTTATTTGTCTTCTCTGATCATTAATAATTAAGTTCATCTAATAGTTAGAATTAATATTCCACTAATCGTCTAATTTGATAACCAAAATTATTGAACATTGTAAACAAGATTAAAATCAAGTAGTAATATTGTGTAATAACCAATTTGGTCCTCGTAGGAATGATATCTTAAGTACTATAATTGGTAAACTGTGCACTTATAGATTTAGCACAACGAGACAAAGTTTCTAGGCAAAAGTGTGTCCTTAGTTACCACAAGTTTAGGAAGGGGGCATGGCTTCTAAGTAAAAGTATGGGACTACAATTTCAGCATGGCATGGCATCCAATGGAAAGAATATGTTACAGTTCATGAGGAAATGGATTTTCTTTTGCTAGAAGTGCAGTAACAATAAATCATCTACCCTAAAAGTAATAGGAGAACTCAGATTGAAGGCAATGCAGAAAAAACTAAGGGAGACAACTAGAGAAAGCATGTCTGAAGGCTAGGTTTTTTTAGCAAGACACGTGTGAGCCATTAGAATATCACATCCAAGATGAGATCCCCTAACCACCTAGGGTGTAGGCTATATATTTCTGCATACATTCTTGCATTCATGCATAAATTTGCATGTAGTCCATAAGCACGATCTTTTTGCTTTGTACACAATTTTATGTACATATTTTGTTCTTTAGACACATCAAACACAACTTTTTTTTATATTTTAATTTACATATAGCCTCACGGGTTATTGGAAGACATACTTTGTATCTTTTCCCCAATTTAACTAATTACAAAGCCTAAAGATTCAAGGATCTCCACCTCCCTAATGCATTTGAGATGGCCATTGTAGCACTATCCTTTTGCCAGTTTTGAGGACCTTTCTTATTAAAATAATTTGTACCCTAAGTTCAATTTATCTTGCCAAGCAGTGTTTAAGATTTTAACATAATTGTTCCTTGCTAATATACTTTCAATTTAAAATTTTTCTTCATTTAAGTAATTCTCAACTATGAATGGGTTTGACCTCAATCATAGAAATTTATCTCTATCTACTAAATCTAAAATAAGTTGAACAAGAGGTTTGAACTTAATTTGAAATAAGCTAAATAGAAGGTAGTCATATTTTGTCTCTATCTTCTAAATCGCATAAAAGCTTGGATCATACCATGCAATTTCTAAATCTTGAGCACTTCAAGCCTATTCTAAAAATAAGCTAAAAAAACTATTTGCAATCAAAGGGATTTGATAAAACTCATTGAAAGCACTAGAACATTTCTAATTACCCATTAAAGTGCCCCAGGATGAGATAGAATCTAAAAAATGATTTAGGCAACCCTTCTTTGTATAGCTCTCTAAATAACTTTCTCCTACAAAGATTTCATAGCTGCTTGCCAGCCTATTGCACCTTTATTTCAAGCATGTTGAATGTGTGCTCATTTCATTATTACACATATTAAGATGACCCTTAACCCAAAATGATTTAATTTCCCTTTAGGAAGATAACCACTATGGTAAAGCTGATTTCATATTTTAAGAATAGGGAAGATTAATTTCTACCAATCCTTTGTATAAATTTTGTTCATAGGGAATTAAGTTCATTTGATGAAACAAACCTAAAAAAGAAAAATAAAACTCACAAATAATGCCACAATAAGGGAAACAATGAAAGGGAAAGGGAGACCTTGAGTTATTAACCTCAAACATTCATAACTGAAAATCACCAAGACCAAATGTGAAAGTGCTTTGATGACATGCAAGTGGGCAGAGATTAGCCCTCTCGATAATTAAAGAAACATAGTGGTCACTTTCCTATAGCAACCTGACCTTTCTTAGATAGCCATTCACCCCAAGTGTAACATTACAACCAATGTTAGACCTCCTAATTTTATATTCGGTCTCATCCAACCTAGCAAAGATAAACTTATAGTAAGGTTTGGTACATAAGAAAAGACATATGGTATTTGTTGAGCTTCACACGAGAAGGCATGAATGCATTTATGCATTCGAGTTAAATCCCATCCCCAACTTTACATCAAAAACTTATTTTAAAACATAAAATTCTATTTTGGCCTTCAATACACACAAACACATAAAAGTTTTAATATACATTATGCTTACGTGTGGATTCAATAGACCTTGGTATTAACTTGTCTATTCTTCTATTATTTCATTGAGGATGACCCACTAATTTCTCTTACTAAGATTAAACTAGTTGTCAATGTGGTTCATTCAACTTATTCAATGATGAGTAAAATTTAAGTTTAAAGAATTTTATGAGTTGCAATTACTTTAAATTTTGGACACTTTTTGGCAAACAATTCTTTGCACACACCACCTATAACATTCATCACACATAGCTTACACATTTGATTATGCATACACACATGAATTTTGAACATATATTGTGCACATATAATTTCCTACAAATACTCACATGAAAATTTCTTGCGATGAAAATGCAAACAAACTTCACGTGTCAAGGTTAATCACATGATAACTTCAGGCAACCGACAATCAGAATAAAACTCCCATGAAAGGGAATCATAAAAAGAGAATATCTCAAAAAGTGAGATCATCTATGCACACCATACAAGGAACAACGACAAGAGGATGGCTATCTTGCTTAATGACAAAGTCCCCATGGAATGGAGATCATACAAATCCCCAAAACAAAAAGACCTTTTGTAAAGTAGGCTATTTATATGCAACCTTACTGGGGGTAATCAAAAGGAAACTTTTTTGTAATTTCAAAAGGACATCTTCTACCCCACTTAAGAAGTTTCAATAGGTACACATAACTAGAAACAAAATAAAATACCACTTGAGACTTGACATTTGGTCATATGTACTGATCCAACCTTTGGATTGATCAATGCCTTGACATTCCTTCCATTGCAGAAGGTAAATGACCATACGACTTACTACCATTTCATTAGAAATTTCAAGTACCCCTACAGATTTCAATTGCCCCTACAAATTCTAGCTGCCCCTACCAAAAACCAGAAAATATTTCCACAACATTCACCTTAACCTAAGACCTCTCAAAGAGAATTGAGGGTAACTACCTAAATAGAGATTTGCTACCTTAAATGGTACATGACAAGCTTGCCTTAATCTAAGATTCATTCAAAGGTCAACAAGTCAACATTTTGATGGTAACTACTCGAATAGAGATTCGCTGCTCAAATGGTACGTAACTTAAATCCTAGTTTTGCATATCGGTAAGCCAACCATAATCAGAGATTTAAAAAAGGGTTAACACATCGATAAGCTAACAGTAACTACCCGAGTAGAGATCGCTACCTCAAATGATATACATCTTAAATCCTGATTATGCATGCCAACAAGTCAACTATAATCAGAGATAATCAGAGATTTAACTAAGGGTTAACACTTTGATAAGTTGATTGTAACTACTCGAATGGAGATTCACTAACTTAGATGATATGCATCTTAAATCTTGGTTTTGCATGCCAACAAGCTAGCCATAATCAGAGATTTAACCAAAGGTTCACATGTCGGTAAGCTAATGGTAACTACCTGATTAAAGATTCACTGCATCAGATGGTACTCATATTAAATCCTGATTCAGCATAATGACAAACTAGCATTAATTAGACTCAATCAAAGGTTAACATGTCGACAAGTTAATGGTAACGACCCGACCAAAGATTTGTTGCCTCAAATGGTACGGTTCTTAAATTTCAATTCTTCATGCCGATAAGTTAGCCTTAATTAGAGATTTAAACAATGTTTAACACATTGAAAAGCTGATAATAACTACCCGATAAGAGACTCACTATCTCAAATGGTCTATGTTTTATCCAAATCAATCAGAGATTCACTGCCTTAAATGGTACGTATCTTAAATACTAATTTTGCATGTTGATAAGTCAGCCTTAATAAGAGATTCAACCATCATCAATATATAAAACCTCTTTAGAGGTAAAAATAGATTACATGATCGATCACTACCACACATTGGCATCGATCAATCCATCTACCCTTATGGTAAGCCTTGTCAAGAAGCAGCAAGGAGACCATCTCTTTAGAGATTCAACCACCACCAACACATAAGACCTCTTAAAAGGTAACTCTATCCACCCCTATGGTAAACCTTCTCAACAAGTAGCATGGAGACCATTTCCTCAAAGCTTCAACCACCACCGACATATAAGACCTCTTAAAAGGTAAAAGAAGACTGTATGATCCACCACTGCCAACAAGCTAGCATCGATCATTCCATCCATCCCTATAGTAAGCCTTCTTAAGAAGTAACTAAGAGACTGACTCCTTAAGTACATGTCTCCTTCTCTCACTCTGAACTTTAGCTTGCTTAGACACTTAGTGCACTAGCCTTCTCAAAGTTAGGGACAACTGTAGACACTAGGTTCTGACTTGGCTTTTCTCAGGGTTATCTAATAAGGATGACTTTTTTCTCTTAAATACAAGGAACTTAAAGTTTAAGGGTCTCTCTTTATTTTATGAGCTTTTTTGAAAACATTTTATTGAGATTTGACTTTAGAAAAATGGATTGGGAATTAAAGAGTGACTTAGGAGAAATTCTACTTAAAGTTCATTGTGACCAGTTTTAGAATTTGGGATATATCTCAACATACAGACCTTTCGATTGAGTTATTCCACTTCCATATGAAACTTAAGACATATATCTACAACTTTGTAGAATGAGCCAAAACTTAATTTTGGTCTTAAGATGCTCAAAACTAGGAATGAACTCTAGATACCTGAATTTGTCCCCTATTTTGGACCAATCTATACCAATTAAAGTATAACTCTTTCTGTATAACTACTTTTAAGGTAAATATAATTTTGTTTGAAACTAGGACCATATTGGAAAAACTTTCATAAATGATGTATAACATAATCCTATCTCTATTATTCCCAATAATTTTTCAAATACAAGGTAACAATTTTATCCCTAAATAATATTTGTGAGCAATCAGTGGTATTTTGGCAATAAATCATGATCTATAAAGCCAAATTGGTTATTTTTTTATTTTATGGAAAGATAAGACATGTAAGAATAATTTTGAGAGACATTTTTGCCTAAAAATGTCATTTGGAGGGCAAAAAGACCTTTACATTTTTGTTTATGAGTCATCAAGTGGGAAAGAATGAGTTTTGAGTCATGACTCAGTGATTCATGCTCGTGAATTATTATTTTTAGTGTCTTTTTGGCAACTCACGCCCAATAAGTGAGTACCAGGGGGTTGTGACTCGTCGAGTCATACACAACCTCCTAGTAATCAACTTTTTAGCATTAGTTGCCTTATTTTTGCCAATTTAAGGCCACCCAATGGACACAAAATGAGGTTTTTGGCCATTTTCAATCACAAAGGGAAATTCAAAAGAGGAAAAAAAAAGAAAGAAAGAAAGAAAGAAGAAAGGAAAAAGAAAGGGAAATAAAGGAAAAAATATTTTTTTAGTTTTCCTTTGATATTTTTCTCACTTTTTTTCTTTAAATACTCTTTTATTTTCATACTTTAAAATATTTTCTTGATAAAAAATATTAAAAAGATCCTAAAAACACTGAGTTTTTATTGTTAATCTAAGAAAATCCCTAAAGGTAATATAATAAAGCAAACCATAATTTTAACATGTTGTATATTTAGACCAAATCTATACTTTCTCTACTTAATGTTGTGGTTCTGACTCTGTTTTGGACAATTTGCTTAATATTTGACTGGATCTAGACTATCTAATATATATTAATAAGATTTAATAAATTTATATGTTAAAATGTAATTTTTAACTTAAAATGTGATTTTTAGTTTGTTTAAATTATTTTCTTTTTATGTATTATTTGGATCTGGTCTTTTAAAATATTTTAGCTATTTTTGTTATATTTTTGTGGGTTTTAAATCTCTAGTTTGGTAAGGATCTACACTAAAAGTAAAAAAAATCGATGTAATTTTGACCCTGTGGTCATAAGTTACACCATTATCATTTAATATTATCTTTTAATTTATTTTATATATTATATTTATATTTTTTATGTTCAGATTTATTTTTATTTTATATTGATATTTGTTAATATATTATTATTGCATGTTAATATTTATTATGATGTTGTTATTACATGTTGATATTATATTATATTATATTATATTATATTATATTATATTATATTATATTATATTATATTATATTATATTATATTATATTATATTATATTATATTATATTATATTATATTATATTATATTATATAACCATTTATATTTGGCCTACTTGCTTTATTTATTTTTAGTGTACCACTTGATGCATCTAACATGTCTTTATAAGTGTAGTTTGGCGAATTAGCATCGTATGCTTTTTTAGATGTTTCAGATATTTTCCTTAATTATGTAATTATTTATTTTTTATTATTTTTTTATATATTATTCTGGATTTGTAATAAAAAAGGATTTTTCAACCACTAAAAGGAAAAAAATCACATAAAACTATTTATATTAAATAATTGAAACTTTTATTAATAAAACTATACCAATATCCTGTTTGAAGCCCAAAAATCACATATGTAAATAATAAGTTTTTATAAATAATATAAAATGATTTTGTACATAATTAATTAATAGGAGATTTTTCTAATAAAATAGGATCATTCATCCCACTTTTATTCAAAATGTACCATAAAAACCCTTTTTTGTAAATATGCATGCGGGAACCATTGTTCCCACCAAAATAAATCATAAATAAATCATCCATTTTATGTATGTTTATTTATTACTTAGTATATAGTATTTTATGCCATTTTTATTGCTTTATAAACTATGTTTTACCGCTTTCCAAACTTGATTAAATGTACCTTTATTTTTATATGCATGATTATTCGCATGAGAAGATAAATCAAATAATTAATTTGAAAATCCAATTATACTTCGTTAATCAAAGGTATAAATAAGAGTGAGGTTCTAAACTCTCTCTAGTTTTGTCCTTATAAGGTCATAACACTATTTTTCTAATGTTCTATTAGGTCCCGACTCCTTTATACCTACCTTATGGTGCCCAACATAGATGCACACCGATCACTTGATTTGGAATACCTTTTTGTTTGACCAATACTAAAAGTGGACCTCAATCCAAATGAAATGGTCATTATCTTATGTGTATATCCATCCCATTCAAAAAGCATATGCATCATAAGCAGTCATCCCAGTTGAAGATAGTATGCCTTCATACAAGACAAAACTCTTTTGTAAACATAAGAATGAAGAAGAAAAAAGATAGGAGCTTGACTTATTAAAAGAAAGAGAGAGGATATTAATGCCATGCTAACAACATATAAGCAAAATGTTGTTAAATATTATAATGCCAAAGTAAAACCTAAAGCTTTCAAAGTTAAAAACTCAGTGATTATAAGGAAACAAGACATTAAGCACAAAACTTTACTCATAGGAAAACTCATGCCCTATTAGGAAGGCCTTTATGAAATATAAAAGCTATTAGTTTCACTACCTACAAGTTACAAACTTTAAAGGGACAAGATATCCTAAAGACTTGGCATACAAAAGTCCTAAAAGAATATTATATGTAATCTGATAATGTAAAATATACCCAATTAGCTAGTTTATTCAATTGGTATTTTCACTCATTCATGTATGCTTCATTTTTCATTAGTGCAATGATCATCACTTGATAATATTTTTATGCAATTTAATAATATAAGTAGTTATTGTTTAACAAATTAAGAAATTTTGAGTGTTACTTAAAGATTATACATGAAATTATTAATGCTTAAATACTAAGAAAAATTTACAAAGAGTTAGCGTATGAATCACAATTCTTTACAAGTTATCCTTGTAACACCCTCTACTAAACAACATATTTCTCTCATCGCTCATAAATCATTAATAAATTTTTATCCTATTTACTTGACCTTTGTATCAATCTAACATATATCTACACATGTTAACACACACATGCTATAACTCATTATACACTACTATATATAAACATCTTAAGTAAAGTTAAAACATATCATAATTACATACTTATACTATTATAGTTTACAAAACTGAGCCTTATACAATCCAAAATTATCATTTACATATACATTTATACTTTCATGCCATTCTTGGTACTAAAGTTATATGAAAGACAAAACAAGGACTTCATACATCCAATTTCTCTTAAGACTTATGTTGGCCTTCCCGATACAGATTATATCCCTGAGTAGGGAACATAATATTATAAATAACAACTCACAGCGGTCATCGCCAATCACTTATTGAACATAAGAAATAAAAACTTACATTTATAATAATAAAAATAATAATAATAATAATAATAATAATAATAATAATAATAATAATAATAATAATAATAATAATAATAATAATAATAATAATAATAATAAGAGCTCATAAATAAGAAGAAAGAGCACAACTTGATTAATATAATAGCACAATACATACTAGTTCATTAATACTATTTAGGTATTTTAGCTTTTAATACTTTACTTGTAATTTTGCCTACCTAAGTTCTATGGGTGTGGATAACAAAAACTGGAGATACCTTTAGGTATCAATCATATAAATAGCCAAAGGTATTAAATTCTATAGATACTTGAAGGATCAAACATGTGAACCTAAAGGGGTTAAGACTATGGTTTCAAACGAGGACACATTGTGAAACCAAATAGGGTCAGACTATAGTAGCTACATGTAATTGTACAAATATCAGTTGGTATTTCATTACTTTAATTATATACAAGCATATGATATCAAGAAGGTATAAGCATTCATACATACTCATACTATTTTAGTTAAACAATTAAAATCATGACCATTTATGTATAGCTCATACGTATATATATTAACTCTAAGTTTATAGCTTTCTATATATCATAGTACATTCATACTTTCATGTGGTTATAGAACATTGTATACCATCATTTCCTTGGTCAAATTACTTTAAAATCATACAAATGATCATGGAGAACATTATAGCATTGAATAATCACGTATAAAGCCAAAACAAAGCAGGTACATGGCTAAAATAGAATGATCTCTACTGTGTACCACACCTCATTTTTGATACAGAAGGGTGTACATGGCTAAGACCAAATGGTCTCTGCCATAAACATTAGTTTGTCCTAGAAAATCATCAACTATAGAATTCCAAACTCACTTTGCATGTCATCAAAACTTAAACCAAGGTTATATTTTGTGCAATTTACCTTTAAAACTATGTTTCTAGATATATTTAATCATCAAATCAACTAGAAAAACATCTAATTAAAACTCTAAATTCCAAACTCTTTTAAAACAGAGCAAGATGCTCATGTTAATATTTTATCAACTATTGTTGTAATATACTTGGCTTTTTATTCTCATTACTTTATTATGATAAACTTTAAGCCTATCTATAAGAAAATAAACATATAAACTAATTTTCCTTCCTTAATAAATTTACACATTATGATTCTAAGGCTCTATTTTTAGCACTCAATTTCCTTGTCAAATTAAACCTAAAGATGAACACATGTAGAGTTTATAGTTTATTCTCTTTATATTGGCTATTTTGTCATCTCAATTAATAAAATCACACACATGCAAATCAAGAATTATTTATAGTTCTCGTACCTCTATTGAAATCCAAAAATTCCTTTTAATTTCAATCCTTTATTATCTCTTTTCCCTTGCTCTTACTAGCTTTACCTTCATCAAATGACAATTACAAACATAAATACCCAATAATTCCACCCCATGTAATTCCTTTAAATTATTAAAGAAGAAGATGATGATGGAGATAAAAAAGAAGAACCCACTACTTTAGAACATCCATCTTCAAAACTCTTCTTCACAACAACTATAGTAAAATTTAAAGAGAAACTAGAGAGAGAATGTGTGGTTTTTAGAGAGAGAAGAAAAAGAAGAGGACTGCATTTTTCCTTTTGATTTTGTCAACCAACACTCCTTTTAAACCCATTGTCTATTAATTATCTCTCACGTGAAAATTCCAGAGAGACTAAGTGGATATGAAATCTCACTTAGCTCTCTCTACTTCTTTTCCATTCTAAATTCTACCCTATAAATTTCTTTTCTTTTTGTCTAAAAAACTATACCCATTTCTTGCTTATTTATTTCAATTACACCATTAATCATTTATTTCAATTCTAACTTATAATTCATCAATTAATTTAACACTCATTAACTATAATTATCTTTAATTATGCATATAATCTCCTAGGGCCGATGTTAGGGCCTCGCAATCCTTTAATAGCATTGAGCACTTGCAAAAGATTGTAATTTTCATTAAGTTATTCTTTAACAACTTAAAGTTTGAAGATCGGTGAATTTGCATAAAGGCACTTAATAAAGCATATCACAAGGAAATAAAATGACATTATTAAGGGAACTTAGTAATTCTATTCCATTAATAACAAAAAGAATTACCAAAAGGCAATAAAACTAAAACTGTTTTAAAAAGGTAATGTAAAATTACAAAGATGAAATATATAACTACAACTAATCATCTATATTCATTATCTTTGATCCATCATCCTTGGGTGCCCAATCTCTTGTAGCCTCACTTTGCTAATCGCTTGCAGCCTCTTCGATCTGATCAACCTAGTCAGGAGTCCTCTCTTTATCATTATCATTGTAATACCCTAAAATTTTATCTGATATGATCAATAAATTCTAGAGCATGAACATTAATATTGGAATAGTTTTTTATATGACTAAATTGACATAATATAGTAAAATTCAAAAGTGCGTAAGTGTTAAACGTGCGCAGCCTAAAGAAATTCTAGGATGGATGATCTAGTGGAAAGTTTATGTTAAATATTAGATGTAATCACTACAATAAAATTGCAAATTAGCAACGAAAATTAGCAATGGAAAATATCAATTTTCCATTGCTAATCAAAAATAGCAATGGAAATTTCGGTTGCTAATTTGGCAATTGCTTGCTATTTTTAGCAACGAAAATTGAATTCCATTGCTAAATTTAGCAACGAAAATGGAATTCCATTGCTAAATTCAACAATGCAAGATTCGGTGAATTGGTCAATTTTAGCAACGGAATATAAATTTTCGTTGCTAAATTTAGCAACGAAATTGATTTTCGTTGCTAATTTTAGCAACGGAAACCATTTTCCATTGCTAAATTCACCCATAAGTAAAAAAATTAATGATGGTCCTATTCATAGCGAATCCATCACTAAAAATTATGACAATTTTTTAATATCAAAAATCCATAATTGTTTTAGAAGTAAAGTACAAAACCAAAATCAAGAGACACATATCAGAAATCTAATAAATCATGTGATGACTGCAGAAGCAAAAAAACAATGCCAGGAATCAATTCTACTAATAGGTTGAAAGTAACAAGTTAAAAATTTTATATCCCAATATCTTCACATAGATAGCTTCCAAATTAAACATAGCATCAGTTTTCAACAACAATTAACTTTAAATATCTTAATACTCATCTTCTTTATAACAAGGTAGATACAATCTCAAATGCTCGTAAAATTCCAATCACTCTCTTTAAATATTAATAAAGTCTCATTTTAGTAAAACTTTCTGCAATCTTATAAGATTGATATCCTAAATAAATAATTAAAATCTAAATTTAAAGCATCTACTTCAAATCGAGAGAAACAAAAATTAATTTAAAAAAAAGAAAAAAAATGCAAGAATAGCCACATAAAATCGAGAGAAATACTTGAGATCTAAGACATGATTTGTGAATAAAAATTACAAACAATTCTGATCTGAGACAAATACTTCAAATCTTTCAAAATCATAAAGACTAACTGGAAGTAGGGGTCGACTCTAGAAAGCAGATTCTCTTCTCCTTCTCCTCCTAAATGAAATTTCCTAATTTTTCAAAATCATAAAGACTAACTTGTATCATAGTTATTACTGAATTATGTCTCATGTCATTTATGATACTCTTTAGCTCATGAAGCATCACGATTGCTACAACTGCAGCGAGATGAGGCTAAAAGAAAGGAAATTATTATTTTTTTAACAAGAAACAAACCAATTGAACAAAAAGCAATTAAATAATAAGTCGAAGAGTGAAATCAATTTAGTTAGAGTAAGATTAGCAGTAAAATTGTACTCCCATGAATCCTGTCAAGGTAATTGGAAAACAGTCAGAAAAATAATTGAGGATCTAGAAACATTAATTTCAAAGCAAAGCATATTTAGCATCTTAACCATTTGTATTACAACCAAAATATTTCATACCAATTCATCGACAAATAGAGCAAAGGTCGAAAAATAAAAATAAAAGGAGGATATTATTATGAAAAGAAGAAAAACTTACTTCCAAATCTTTAAGTGTTAAACCTACCTGAATGTAGTGATAAAGATTTGGAATCAGCTGATCCTCCCCTTGACTCATTCCACTCCTGAAATAGGTTACACCAACATCTGTCTGCTGACTATATCGAAGGTCGCTTTACGGTATCAATATGTGACCCATTGATAGCATACCAAGTCCTCCAATTTCTTTTGGTGTATAAAAAATAACAGGAGGAAATATGATACAAAAGTTAATTCAAATTAGATCTCTAGCCTCTTCATGGTTGAAATGGAACAGTAGATGCACCCTATCAATATACCTAGAATAAAATCGAATTGGGTGTCGAGTCTCAACTTTTGTATCCCACTAAGTGATGAATTCATTAGGCATCTGTGGTGGACCAGCAATCGCACTAGCTCGAGTTAATCCAAGAAGTAATAGATCTAACACAAATCATTTAAGCCATTTAAGATTAATGGTTAACATAAATTATTAAAATAAGTTCATGGTCAATACCCATAATATACACATAACCCATATACCATAACTGAAAGAAGTTGCATACCTGGTAATAGTCATTAGTTGAATCATAAAGATGTTCGACCATTATATATTGAAATATGCCTTCGTAAAACAAGCATAACAATTGCAGATCATAGTTTTAAATCTCAAGTTTATATAACTTATCAACACAATATCACTCAATTTAAATCTTATATAGATCTTGCACATTCTCGATGTGACACTTTGATTTCTTAAAAGAACCTATCATTAATAAAGCAACTAAAATAGAAAGATACTAATACTGGTAATCCAGCAGAATTACATTTTTACAACTCAAATAATCAAGTCTTTTAAATCCCATAACTTAAATAATTAATACCAATTAACCGGTTAAAATAAAATTTAACTAAGTAGACCCTGTGGCTTAATAGCTTTAAAAATTTGCTTAATTTGTTTATTTAAACTAAAGCTGCATAATTAACCCGCACATAAATCCAAATCTTCTCAACACTTCCCATTTCTAATTATACCCTTGTACTTTATAATTCCAAATATATTGAGTGTATGAATTTCTCTTCTTTGTTATAATGCCTACTCTTTAAAGAAAATATCACTTACATTTTTCAAACTCAACCGACATATATTCTATTACTGCCTAATTATGACTAGATTTTATAATTACAATCTCAGGTGGTTTAAATCCTGATTTCATCTAACATTTTTGTACCTATTCTCTTCGTGGTTCCATATCATACTAACTATAGGTATACATTAATTCAACCAATAATTTAGCCTAATAACAGTATTACTTAATAAGGAGAAGCAAGGCTATTAAAAGACAAAATAATCAAATGAACTATTATTTCGCTCAACTGTACCAAATTAAAGGTAGCTACTTAACCATTCCAAAATCATACCCAAATTTCACTCACACACCTTAACAAGTTAATTATATACCCACTCAATTCCTTTACCATATTCAACAAGGTAGATAAATAAAACAATACAGCAAAAGTTCATCTAACATTATTAATCAATGATTTTCTTTTTCACTCAAAATAAGCTATATAATTAATTCATTTTAATTAAATAATGAGAGAATTAATTTTGGTAGTCACGTACCATTCAGTGTTAAATTTTGGAAATTTTTCCATTATTCTGTCAATTATTGTGCTCGCCGGACAATCACCGGACCGATGATTGGAGCCTCACCGGTGCAAGACCAAAACCACCAGGAGTTGGATGACGTTGAGGGGAGTCCACCGGCGGTGGTCACGCGCTCAAAGGACTCCGTTCATGGCCAGGATTTAACAAAGATCGTCGGAGACTTTCTTTCTCCGATCTCTATGTTACCAGCAATGGGAAGGGAGAGGAGGATGGCGAAAAGAAACTCCTCGCTGAGGGGAACTCACTGGCCTTATTTGTGTCTCCGTCAGCCGCCTCACTTTGCCGGAGAAAAGGGAAGAAGCAAAAGCAGAAGGAAAGAAGAACGGCAAACATAAAGGGGACATTGTGATGACATTAGCAGACGAACTGGTGTTTCGCTAGTGGCCAGCAACTGGAGCAAACAGCGGTGGGCCGATAGCCTGCATCGTTAATCGGTGCTCCTTCCTCCGATCTCCCCTGCTTCTTTTCCCGATCCACTCTTCTCTTCTCTTTCTTTTTTAGATTTTTATCTTTCACTAAACAAGTTATGTTGAGCTATGCGCCAGCGCTATGCTTAAATATACTAAACAAGTTAAATATATAATTTATATTGATCATCTAATTGTACAGTCATGCGCTATGCTTAAATATATCAAATAATTTAAATAGATAATTTATACTGATCATCTAATTGTATAATGTTTAAATTATTTTTTAGTTACTGCAAATTATATATGTAAATTGTAAACAACTTAAGTTTAAATTTAAATAGAAAAAATAATAATAATAATACGAAAAGTACAAATTAAAACTTACATATAAAACTTTCACATAATTTTTCAAGTTATATATTTGTGTATTTTCACTTAGTTCTAATTACAATTACGATTATATATTTGCGTATTATTATAGCTTTGAATAAGTGTAAATAAGAAAAAAAAGAATATTATTTTTATACATTAAACACCCAACTTTTTTAGTACAAATACTTATTTTTGTTCTATTTTCATTAAACGTCTTCTTTTAATGGATAAAAGTCTATTTTTATTAAATGTCTTCTGTTGATGGATAAATGTCTAATTAAATGTCTATTTTTATTAAATGTCTTATGTTGATGGATGACTGTCTAATTACTAAACTTTTAAAACTCTTCCTATTAAAAAAAAGTTTAATAAAAGAATTTTTAAAGCTGAACGGGACTTTTTTATAAATAATGCAAACCAAGTACATTCTATTTTATTTTTGGAAAAAAAATACCATTAAACAATTTTATTTAATCAAATAATGCAATAAAATGTAACTTTAAGATCTCAATTCTTTATTAATTCTTGATAAAAAAAATATATTTATTGGTTGAGATCTTAAAAATCTCATAAACTATTGTATTTCACGAGATTAGATATTGAGATTTAAATTCAAGATCTCAGTTCTTGATGACTCTAAAATGTCTATTGATTGATTTCTAGGGACTTCAAGAAAACTTTCCCCCTAAAATATCTATGTTCCCTTCTTTTCTTATTATTATATACATTTATTTACTTTAATTCCTTATTTATTACTAAAATGTGTTTTAGTTTAAATTATAAAATCAAAAACTTAAAGATAATATTCACTAATGTTATATCACATTTTAATAAATTGACCCTAGTAAATCGGTATCAAAAGTACTATTTTCCAACTATTAATCGACCCGAGTTATGGGCGTTACAAAGCGGTTGTGTGTACATGTGAGAGAGAAGAGAAGATTTAGGGTTCCAACATGGGGTATTTATAGACAATGGCAATTATGTAAATAATTAGAAAATTAGAAATTTTTTTGAAATTGAAAATTATTTAATTGAAATGAAAATTAGCGATGGAAATCTAATTCCGTTGCTATTTTTCATTGAAAATGAAAATTAGCAACGGAATTGTATTTCGGTTGCTAATTTAGCAACAAAAATTCAATTTGATTACTATTTTAGCAACGGAATTTCATTTTGGTTGCTAAAACTAAATTTCGTTGCTATTTTCAAAACGAATTTTTTAACCTATATAATTTAGCAACCGAATTATTTTCCGTTGCTAATATAGCAACGGAAAATTAATTTCGTTGCTAAATTAGCAACGGAAAATGATTTTTGTTGCTAAATTAGCAACAGAAATTTTTTCCATTGCTATTTTTCATTCCAAAATTTTTTCGCCATCCATTGGCGCCTTATTTAGCAACGGTATAGAAATCCGTTGCTAAATTTTGGCACTAAAAATTCCCTCCACTTTTAGCAACGAAAAATAACCAAAAATATTTTCGTTGCTAAATTTAGAATGTTTAACCAATTTTAGCAACAGAAATTATTTTTCATTGCTAAATAGCAACGGAAATGCAATTCCGTTGCTAAATTAGCAACGAAAACAGTTCTGTTGTTATTTTTTCGTTGCTATATTAAAATTTTCTTATAGTGAATAATGTGAGTTAAATAGAGTCTACTGATATAGTTTGAGCAAAATTTAAGCCCAAATAGATCCCTAAAATAGATAGTGACGAATTTCTCGTATCTTTATATGGTTGACCATAAGTTTGATCGATCTGAAAATATTTCATAGACCTCCAAAAATCATACCATTTGCCTATATCTACTATAAATAATCTCAATTAATATTTGAAAGTAAAAAATAACTTTTTTGATACTGTTGGATTTTTGGAGTTCCGGACCGATGAATTTTTCCGTTAGACCTGAAAGTATATCAAAATAATGTCAGAATGATCCAAAATTTTTGACACATATTAATAGATATATTTATGCACTCCAAAAAAATATTTAAAGAATTCTAATGAGGGGAACATTGAAATCTAAAAAAGGGAAGAAAATTGAGTTTTCGAACCAATTAAAAATGTTTCGATACTCTAAGACATATCGAAATGAACTTTGATTGACTTGAAATTTAAAAAAAAATAATAATTATAATATTTAGGAATTTTTGGAATAATTTTTGTGGAGAAATAAAATAAGAATTGATGAGCCAATGAGAAATTGACAAGTGGCATAATTTTATCCATATAAAGTGGCTTGATTTATCCACCCTTCAAACAACTGATTTTAGGGCTAATATTAGCAAAATATTCACTCAAAATCCAAAAGTTTTTGGATAAAAACTGGACTAAAAGGTAGATCTCTTTCTCCTCTAAAGATATAAACCAAAAATTAGTGAAATTCCACTATTTCTCTCCCTTCCTTAATTTCTTATCTTCCTCCTTCTAATTTCTACCATAATTCAAGCTCAAATTTCATTTAAATACACTATAAATTGTCCTCTTCAACATAGTAACAAGATTGGAGCAAAAGAAAGCTTGGAAAAAGGTGGATTTCTAGTGAGAGAAACTTGACCTAAATAGAGAAACTTCAAGGTAAGGAATAGAGTTAGGGAGAAAAATGTAAGAAAGAGGAAGAATTAGTATTTTCAAATCATTTTGAGATTAGTGTATACAAAACTACACCTAATTTCGTTTATATCTTTGAATTAAACATAGATTTACATTATGTAGCTATATGAACTTAAGTGGAAATGTGAAATAAATTGAGATAACATAGTAAAATTATGTACTTATATGAAATATGTAAGAATTGAAGAAAAAATAAAGCATAAAATGGGATAACCTACCTTGGATGAATAGTAACCTATGTTGTATCATATGATAATTTGATAATTACTTGGACATTAAACATGAAATACATATATAATGATGAATGAGCATAATATGATCAATTATAACTAGAAATAATATGTGAACATAATGTTATAATAGTGAACATAATGATGTACCTTAAGTGACTGTGATTTTTTGCTAATTCATGGGAAATTTGACATAATTTAGATATCATGGTGATAAATGAATTTAGTATGCATAATTAGAGCATTAAATTTCATGTGTACATAAGCTACATAATTTGTAATGGTGAACAATTATGTAATAAAAAGATGTAAGCATAATTTGAATAAGTATATTTAAATAAGGACTTAATATGAATAAAGGAACAAATGAGAACCTTGGCTACTTTCTTCATAGCTATCTCTTGGTCCTATTATAGTAACTATTAGCAAATTTTAACCCCCATCCTTCCTTTTTGCTTCTTTAGCTACCTTTGCAATAGCCCTTGCTTTGGCTTTCTTCAGCACCTTGGCTACTTTCTTCATAGCTATCTCTTCTAATCATTTGGAAATATCTCTCACCATATCTCCTACAAAAGAATAAGAATACTTCGATCAGAGAAAAAACACAATAATAAAAAAACTAAAGTGAAAAAAGACACCCTTTACACTTTCATCCCCCGTAAGTAAGGGATCAGCTAGGGCAATTAAAAGAAAGTCATATTCAAATGGCTCCATATTTAACTCCATGGCAAAAAAAAAAACTTCTCTATGCCCATCTAGAATATAAAAATGCCATTTCCAGATTGTCCACAAGCATTACTTTCTCTAATCAGACTAAATTAATGCTAAATCCCTCTTTATATCCAACTAAGAAAATTTTTCCTTAAAAAACTTTAAAGGCTTAAGGAAATAAAATAATTTCCTATCCTTTCAACTAATAAAGTAAAAATAATCCTTTGAATCATCTCGATAGGAGATTAAAAAAACTATTATTTAGCTCTAAAAAAGGTGATGTATTATATCCAGTCAAAATATATCTTAAAACTTGTTAGACACCTTTATCCATTTAGATTCAATTGGTTTGGGGATACCCTATAAGCTTCTAAAATTGCTTGGTCAAACCCATCAAAGGGAAACATAAGGCCAAATTCTAGACTCATGCTATGGCAAATCAAAAATTTGCCATCACTAAAAGTACCATCCTTAGCATCCATAGATAAAGGAGAAGGAAAGGTGTAGAAATCATCAAAAATGTTAAAATTGGGATAAAAAACTTGCAACTTCATCCTACCCAAGCTTACTGTATGTCTTCACTATCATCCTCTTACTATAATCATCTAAGACACTAATATCTATATCATGAAATTTGACAATACTATAAGGGTTATGACAAGGTACTACCAATCTAAGGGGTACATCAACGACAAGGTTGTTGAAATAAAAAGGACTTCCTAAGGAAGAAAAATAGAGAAAAAAGTATCCTAAATTATGAACTAAACTTAGTTGCTTAAAGTTCTCGAAATTCCAAAAGAACTTTAGTAAAACCTAGTAATTTAAGAAGGAAAGGCAATGCAGAAAAGTAAAATAATGCATGAAAGAAAAAAATGCCTATTTATAGGCACACTTTTAAACATAAAAATTCTAACTACCTTTATAAACCTTTTAACACATGTCAGGGTGGTTAAAAATATTCGCAGAAATTGGAGTAATTGGAGTGATGTATGCTTTAAAAAGATGTGATATATAATGGAAATTGTCATTGCCAGCTAGCTTGGAAAAAGAAAAGACTCGTGAAATTTCAAATTTTGAAACCAATTATAAGTTTCAGATTAAGAACTTCTAATCAAAACAAATTGGGGTGGGAAAAATGATAATACATTTAATATTATCTATATAAAGGGTCTGATTTCACGGCCTAAAGCCTTATGGGGCCGTAAAGCTGAAACCTAATTATTTATGGCCTGCTAAATGCTACCATAATGACATATATGTCAATCTTCCTCTAGGATCAACCTAATCCTGACACATTAACAGATCTAACCATGCAACTATAGGTATAACTTGTACGAATACTCAATTACAAACACTTCAACATGTAAACATATGGGACACTATAAATAACTTATCCATTCCGACTCTTACATTTTATGTGACCTTCTCTCTCTACACTTCATCTCTCTAAGTGAATCTAACTTATGTTTTAGAATGCTTACCCCTGTAAGCCAAGATTAAGTTTCTTCTTTGATTATTCACTGATGGGCTGATCCGCACCTTTAACTACATCCAATCGCAACACTTTCATCCTTCCAAGTTGACTTTACTTTCTTTAATCCTCTAGAGATTGTCAATTAATATAATCATAATTTAGATATTCATTAAACCAACAAGTGGAAAATGAAAATATAAATCGAAAACAAAAATAAAATCTTGACCAATTTACAATAGGGATAATTTTTTTAATAATGTGTTTTAAATAAATAATTACATAATTTGTGTGTATCAGGAAAAAATTACAAAAATAGTACGAATTTTGAAACTGCTGCCATGTCAAACGGTATCATCAGAGGAGAGAGATGTTAGGAATTCTGAAACCACTGATAACTACAGCGATTTCAGACCTGAAACCGCCGCAGTCATCAGTGGTTACAAAATCCCCAATAATTCCTTTCTCGGTCCTCGCATCGGTGCAGAATCTCTGAAAAGTCCTCCTGACTTGTCTTGTCATGTTGACCAGAGATAAGAGTCCGAAATTTTTAGGAAAAATGCCCTATATTAGTGTGGGTCTTTACTATTTTTTGGAGCTTCTTCTTCTCTATGTTGTATCCCTTCGTTGTTTGAAATGCAGGTAAGTCTGTTCCTTTGTTGTTTCTTCTTTTCTTGTTCTCTTCTCTTTTATTTTGTTTATGTATCATTAGAAATAATTTATGTTATGCATTAGTTAGGTTTAATTTAATAAAATAATTAATATTAAAGATATTTAGAAGTTTTAATTATTTACAAATAATTAATTAATTAATTAATTCAAATTAGGGAGGTGATTAGAAAAATTTTGATTTTATTTATTTTGTAATAATAGAGTTAAATACACTAATAAAATCATAATAATGATTAGAGATGAAAAGTTTATTTGGTGATTTGTTTAGTTATTATTTTAATATGATTTTGGGAATTTGTTAGGTTAGTAATTTAATATGATTTTAGTAAATTATTTGTATATGATTTTAGTTAGTTAATTTACTATGGTTTTAGTTATTTTTTTTGTTATTAATTTAATATGATTTTAGTTGTTTGTTTAATATAAATTTAATATTATTTTAGAGTTTAAGTTATTAGAGTTAATTTTTTGTTATTTAATTGCGTTGATATTTAATTTGCAATTGTATTTTTGCGACATGTGGAGAAAAAAAAGAGAAGATTTGTATATAATTTAAATATTTTTGTAACATTAATTAAAAAAATTAATTAATGAGTATATGGAAAAAAATTAAATAATTATCTATATTATTGTACTTGTTATACCAATAGTCAATATGAAATATTAATTTGTTACATGCAATATTTATTGTAGAAAAATAATATTAATATATTGTTCTAAAAAAATAGGTAATTTAAATTGTATTATTTTACTGAATAATATTGATATGGACATAGAAAGAATTATTTATGAAAAAAATATTTACAATGCGCAGATAACATTTATTATCGAAATCACAGATAGAGCAATAAGAGATGGATCAAATTAGAAACCAAGAATACATTAATTCTGGACCCATCGTGAATGATGTACTAACGCTTGAAGGCAAACATCGAGCTGATGCCATTTGAAACGGACAAGTAATTTTTTTATTTTACCGTAATAAACATATATGTAGGTACATAATTATTTATATAATACTCATACCTTATTTAATTATTTTTAGGCTGAACATAATGTGTTGGTAACACACAGAGCTAGCGTGAGTAATCATTATAGAAACATTGATGACAGAATAATTCCATACCTAAGAGTAGCCGAATTTTATAGCGTGTCACAAATAGGTGTGATGAATATGAATAATAATTTAGTTACTGCACTGGTTGAAAGGTTGCGACCAGAAACACATGCATTTCACCTTTCGCTTGGCAAAGCGATAATCTGACTGCAGGATATTGCTGTATTGACCGGATTGCCTATCGATGGACGTCCTATAACTGGACATCTATACCACGATTGGCCTTATGAATGCGGCCATTTTTTAGGTCAGGTTCCGCCAGAAAATGAATTCAGGGGACACAGTGTAAAAATGGCATGGTTAGGGAGATATCTTAATATTTTGCCACCCGATGCAAATGAATATCAAATAGAAGGTTTTGAATGTTCTGAGATTTAGCTACATTATGTTTAGAGCTTGTTTGTTGCGTATTTCGACTAATTTCTGTATTTTATTAAATAAAATTAAAATCATTATGCATTTAATATAAAATTGAACATATATAATTATATATAAAAAATTAATAAATATTTATTGACCTTGCACAATAATACTGTAGAAATTATTATTGATCCGAGATAAACATATTGTTTACTTAGATTATTGTAAATATACGAACAAAAATTAATGCTGAAGAGTCTATAATTTTTTACTGCAAAAGAAACGAAAATGATCGGACAACATTTATATAAGGAGAGAAGCAAATTTTTTTTGAATCAACCTAGGGGCCGGTTTTCTCTATTAAAACCGTTGTTGGGACCAGCGATTTTAGACTTGAAATCGCTGACAGAAGCCCCACCAACGGTTTCATAGCTTTTTGTCCCCTCTGCCTGCCGCCGACACTCTGACGATACCACGCCACTTGTTAACGGTTTCGAAAAAAATCTCACTCCAATAAATTTTTTCTGATCCATCCCAATTTGGTAAATAGTTATTAAAAATACATTATTAAAAAAATTATCCCTTTACAATAAAGATAAAAAAATCATTTCATTATATCTTAGCAATTAAACTTCATTATATCTTAGCAATTAAACAGTAATAAAAGAATTTTATGTAACTGAAAAATACTTAAATTGAGTAAATATAGCACAAAAAGTTACTCTACTCAAAAAATCCTGCAAATTCTATCGCAAATTCGACATGGCATACTATATAAGTTTCAAATCTTATAAAATGTGACACGTCACCTAAACTCCATACTTTCATGTCACGGTTGATTATTTATCTAACATGTCATCATCCAAAGGGGTCTATGTTGATAGAATAGCCACATGCATGTCCCCTTGTAAAAGGTTTAGCAATCAATAAACTGCTATGGCATATAGGGTTTGAAGGGATTTCCAATCAAAGTAGCTTTCCGTGCAATATTTGCTTACTTCAAATATTTTATGGTTACAAAATTTTTTATAATTATTGTTTGATTACAAAGGTATAAATTTATAACTTTCAGTGAAATAAACTAGTAAAAAAAAATTGAATGAGTAAAAAAATCAAAAATATGGTTAAACGTAAAATCGATTTAAAATTGAATCGATTTTTATGGTTAACTGATTCGATGGACTCGATCACAGCTTTTAATTTTTACACTTTTAGTCAATGATTACGATTTAGATTTTTAAGTACCGGTTAAGCGTTAGTCAACGATTAACCGGTTCATGTATATATATATATATATATATATATATATATATATTTCTCTCAAAAATTTACATAAAATAATACCTTAAAATATATTTAAATTATAATTATAATTTTATACCTTAATTTTTTATATTTTTCTATAAAATTTATATAATACTTTAAACTAAATTTATATTATATCATTCTCTTTAATTATATAGTATCCGATTAACTTTTATATATATTATTTTTTATTATATATTGGTGTTCATATTTTACTTAATAGCATTTAATTATATTTTCTTATATTTTTAGATTTTATGTTATAACATTTAATATTATCCAAAATTTTATTTGACTTAGAATCAATAATACTAATTTTCAATAAATATCAAATCTATTTTATAATATTAACTATTAATTTATACAATATGAATTTTGGCTAGTAAATTATATTTGTTTCATAATTTTTATATTAAATTACTTTACATATTTGAAATTGAATTGAACTTTATCTAATTTTTTTATATAATTTTATGTTATAAATTTTAATGGTTATCCGAAAAATATTGGTTAACTAAATTGAAAAATTAAAATCGATGGACTGGTTAACCGAATGTAACAGACTGGTTAATGGTTAGTGGTTTTAAAAAACCGATATTAATGGACTAGTTAATTTTTTTATTCATAAACTGATTAGCCAATCCATGCTCATCCCTAAAATATAACCATGTGAAAAATTAGAAGCCCTTTGAACTAAGAGTGAACATCTATATATTAAGTTCACTAATCGAACTGAAAATAAGCAAATTGAATTGAAATAAATAAAATATCCAAACTAAATATAATAATCAAAATATTTAGGTTGGATTTGGAGTTTTAAATTGGGCTTCTTTAAAATATCTAAGTCCATTACCATTTTAAATAATTTTTATAAATAAATAAAATTAACATAATTTCAAAATTTAAAAAACTCCAATGTTAAGAATATAATTATATACACTAAAAATTATAATTATACATAATTTGAATTTTATAATAAAAGTTAAAATTTGATTAAGGAAAAAATACGAACCAATTAATCCAATCCAATGATATACCTTTCAAATTATATAACAAAAATAAATAAATTTAAAATAATAACATTATATTTTGAGAAAAAATTTCAAAAATATTAATATGGACATAAAATTTAGAAAACTTTATTGTATAATAAAAATCTTAGTTCAAAATAAACTCGTTTTTTTATAAATTTCGGTCAATTTTTGTATCGCCATATACTCGATCCAATGATTAAACCGGATAAAAATGTTAAAACCTATTATAGGTTGCATGAGTATATAAAATAACAAAATACATTGTAAAATCAGTAATACTCAAAATTGTTACTATTCATTTTTATAAAATTTCGATAGAATTCTTCTATAATTTTGCCTACCCTCCTATAAATAAAAATTTTGTTATCCTTTTAAAATCACATATTTACTCCAATATAAAGTTTTTCCATTCTCCTCAAATAATCGGTCATTCTAGATTCAACTTGTCATATTTAACCTAACAAAGATAACTTTTATTCATAACCTTATTTATAAAATTTATAAAATAATTATGACACATAACAATAATTTCCCATCAATATAACATAAATACTTACAAAGCTAAACCTTGTCAATGAATATGTGAAAATAAAAGCGGCATTTTTAAAATTAGTGTTGTTTTTCTAAAAAAAAAAAAAAACTACTTAGAAATTTGGCTGTTTTGAAAACCATTTAAAAAAATTGGATGTTTTATGTCACTGCTATATAGTATGTCAAGTGTGTGGAGATCAATGTGTAAAAGTTACTGCATCTAAAACTGTAGTAGACTATTGCGCTTTTAGACACTGGACGCCATTTGAAATCTCAACAGTCTGCTGCCTGCTGCCCGCTCAAGCTGCAGAGATTCAATATCCAATATTAATTTAATACATATTATTGGAAGCACTTATCAAGTGGAGCTTCTTTTATTCATAGTGGTAGAAAGGCATTTCTAAAAATATATAACCATCAAGTGGCGCAGGTTCCAATCCCGCCATCAAATTTTCTTCTATATTTTTTTCTTCTTCTTTATTATTTTAAGTATTCTTCTTAATTTAGATTTTTCATATTGCATTTAATATATTTTTTCTATTTTTCTTTATTTTGTTAAGTATATTTTTTCTTAAGTAGATTTTTCATATTTCATTTAATACTTTTTTTTACTATTTTTCGTTATTTTTTTAAATTGAATTTTCTTAAGTATAATTTATTTTCTTTTTTATTTTTTATGTATTTTTATTAAATAGATTTTCATATTTTTTAAATAATTATTTAATTTTGTACTTTTTTAAATAGATTTTTATTAATTAGATTTTTTCATATTTCAATTAATACTTTTTACTATTTTCTTTTTTTAAGTATATTTTTCTTATACTCTTTTTTATATGTTATTTAATATTTTTTACTATTTTTCATATTTCGTATTTCATATAGATCAATCCATATAACGCGTTTTTTTTTATTAAATTTGATCTAATTCACCAATAACTCATTTAAATATCTATTTAAAAAATCTACATAAGAAAATAAAGAAACTTAGTGAAAAATTATTAAATGAAAAAATCTACTTAACAAAAATTTATTTAAAAAATATAGAAAATTAGTAAAAAAAAAGTATTAAATGAAATATGAAAAATCTACTTAAGAAAAATACATAAAAATTAAAGAATAAAATAAAAAAATAGTAATAAATATTAAATTAAATATGAAAAATCTACTTAAGAAAATTAATTTTAAAAATTAAATATTTTTAAGTTAAATATGAAAATTCTACTTGAGAAAAATAGTAAAAAATATTAAATTAAATATGAAAAATCTACTTAGAAAAATAATGAAGAAAATACAGAAAATAGTAAAAAATATTAAATTAAATATGAAAAATATACTGAAGAAAAATACTTAAAAAAGTAAAGATTTTTAAGCTAAATTTGAAAAATCTACTTGAGAAAAATTACTTTGAAAAACATAAAGAAAAAAAAGTTGGTGGTGAGATCCAAACACACGCCACCTGCTGGCTGTGCATTTTGAAAAATGCCTTTGTGCCACCAAGAAAAAAACAATCATTTGATATTTGCATCCAATACTATATTTTAAATTAATATTAAATATGTGCAGTTTGTAACCCAGCAATTTCAAATCGCAATAGTCTGTTAGGTTTCTAACGTGGCAAACTCACACCAATCCCTATTCGTTACGTGTCTAATTTTGCAATGACATGTTGCAATATTGATTAAAATAACCCATAACTACAAAAAAAAATTTCATTTTTTCGATGAATATTTTCGACAGAATTGAATAAATTTTCGTAGGAAAATCAAATTGCCGACGGAATTTAGCAATGAAAAATGGCGAAGGAGAACTGGTTGTAGGCACTTTTGCTGAAAGAAAATTTTCCGTCGGTAAATTATACTGACCGTCGCTAATTCCGTCAGAAGGTCAAACTGAAAAATGTCATTCGCCATATTTACCGACGGATTAGTTCCGTCGTTAAAAGTGCCGACGGAATTGGCAAATTTAACGACGGTAAGTAAATTTCCGTCGGTAAATTTGCCTTTTGCTATGACGGAATTACTTGTCACTAAAAATATTATATATTTTTTAATAATTAACTAAGATCAGTATTTACCGTTAGGGGTGTGCAAAACCGAACCGAATTAATTTTTATCTATTTGATTTGATTTTTTCAATTTTATCAATTTGGTTCGATTCTTGAAATTAAAAAACCGAAGAAACCGATCGACAGAAGTTTCTATATATATATATATATATTTTATAGTATTAAGATTTCAAAGTATACAATATAGTTGGGTGGCATGAAACACAGGAAAAATACTGCAGGTCCTATGTTCAAATCCTAGTGAAGGCAATTGAATTTTTCTATCTTTTTTACTTTAATTTTTTTATCATTTTTTTTAACTTCAAAAGTTTTGTTTTAATATTTCTTTAATCCTGTATGAAATTCCACATTTCTATTTTTCCATAAAACATATTTTCAATTCCCCCACATAATCAGTTTGATATATTCCTAATTAGACCCCACAAGCCAAAATTAAAATAGAATTTCGAGTGGAGATGCAGCCATCTTATGGGAGCCAATTCCAGCGTGACTTTTAATAAGTTATTAATGGTTTAGGTCAACCAAGAACAATAGCAGTCAGCATTAATTTCATACAGGATTTTGTCAAACCAATATACAACCTATCTCTCTTAATTACTTAAAAGCAAAATATTTTTTGATAAAATTAGCTAACGGATTACAGCGGCTAAATAACATTTTACTTTTAAGTAGTTTGAACATAATATGCATCCTAGGCAAAGCGAGATCCATGTGCTGTTGCAACCTATAAGAATTTGACAAAAAGGGAGTTACAGAATGCACAATGTTAAACTAATCTTGAACCTAATTACTTATTTCAGTTTTGCTTTTTTCTTTTTTTTTAAAAAATGTCGTAAAACATCTTGCTCCAGATTTTATTTTTAGAGCTGGATGTAAAAAGTAGACATCTGGTATAAACACAGCAGTTCTCTTGCCCAATCACAGAATAAAAGGGATTTCCTCAATTTTTTATTGCAAAAACATTCAGCCAAAAAAAGAAGAGCAATATGAACAACTGAAAGATATAGAATAGCAATATGCAGCACTCACTTTAGCATATATGAACAACTGAAAGATATATAATGGCATTATGCGCATTATATGAGCTTTGGATCCATATGCTGTCCCGAACCATGAGTTGCGATTTGACGAGATTCCAGATTTTATATACTATGCTATGATGCAATATACATCAAAATAAGAAAAACAAAGCAAAATTATCGAATACAATGTACGTGTAAAAAGCAAAAATCCTCTAAATACAAGAGTAAAGTTATATTATCACCCAACCTCTACCTGTATTTCAAATAAGGGACTGTTAAAACAAAACTATCCAAAACTAACCTATTATTCAATTAGTTTGCATGGGTTTCTTAACAAAGTTCCTGATATGAAATATGAATAAAAAAAGTTGAGTAAATATTTTTCTAACCTAAAAAAAAAAAAAATCTATGCACATTTAGGCAACTTAAGGTATAGTTTCAATATGCATTAACAATTTTTTTCAAGTACAAGTATTCCATTAATTGAGATTTGTGCATTCCTAACTTGAGAAAAGGTGGTAGCTGGCGGCTAATGTAGAAAAAAGGAAACAAACTACTCAATGATAGTTGTTTGAGAATCCATTTCTCATATAAAAACATTCAACGTGTTCCAAGGAGCTGCATCAATACTAGCATTTTCTTTTTTAGTTTCTAGATATTTAAGTATTTCCTTAATAAAAAGGAGCTAATCTACTTCCTAGTTAGAGTACATACTTGTTTTGAAGTGCACCACAAAAGGGGGGCAGGACCCACGTCTCTCGCTTCTCTCCTCTTTTTATCTTCAATCTTTTTTGACTCTAAAAATCTCCCAGAACATTCAGAATCCTAAACCCATCATCAAAGTTAAGAAAAATCATAAATGAAATGACTAAAAAAAGAAAATCCTTCTTTCCAAATCCATATAAAAGGAAAAAGATTAATCAATCCATTTTTTAATTATAAATTATGCAAAACAAGAAAAAGAAAAGGAATACAGGGTTGAAAGAAACATTAACCGAACAGAATCATTTTATATATGTATCTAATTAACTTCATAAACTATATCCTTTGAATAATACAAAACTAATCCACCATACATGTCTATATTTCACACTATTACAAATTAGTTAATCCTCAATTTTGACAAGTACATTTTAACCATGATCATTGACTAATTAAATTAAACATATAAAAAAAATTAAATAATGTGTCACTCATTAATTTCAAATATGTTCGCAGTCACACTTATCAACTTTCTTAGAAACCTACAATAATTCATTTAAAGTTTCTAATTAATTCCTTGACAAATTTCAACATCTTAAGTGGTATTGTATAAAAGCAAAAACATATTATTGACCATTAGCCAACTGCCTAAGCACATAAAATTCCTATTTTCTTTTAATATAGTGTATAGGGTTTAAAGAAAATGTCACTCACATTTTCAAATTCAAACTAGATAAGCTTTATTACTACTTTTTTTTTTTTTTTAATCTCAATTGACTTAAATCATGACTTCACCTGTTCATTGTTCTCCTCATTATTAAACACTATACTAATTAAAAGTACAAACTAATTCATTAATCCAATCACCAACTTAGCAAGATAATAATATTACCTGGTAAAAAGAAACTAAATTATGAAGAAGAAAAGCAACCTAACTATCCCTTTGGTTCCACGATACAGAATCAATAATATCATCACTTGTGTTCCAAGACTGCATCAAATCTCAATCTCACACTTTAACAATTCATTAATGCATATATTCAGTTCTTTTTCACATTTAATAGGATCGGTAAATTAAAATGATACCAACAAATATTCATTTGTTATTTTTATTTCTTTTTTCCTCAATTTAAATTATGTACCTAGTTCAATTTAAAAATAAGAAAATAATGGAAAAGATAGATTTGCTAATCACGTACCAATTTCGTGCATTTTTTTCATCATTTTTGTCCATCTTTGTGCTCACCGGACCGTCACCGGAGCTCCGTCGATGACACCTTGATGCTGCCGCCATGGAGACCAGAACCTACGGGTCCCATTTTCGGTGAACACACGCCTTAAAAAGCCATGGTGTGGCCGGAATTCGCTCCAAAGTAGTCTGCCACACCCATTTCCAATCTACCTCTTGCAGGCATTTAAGGGTGAACGGTGTGTACCAAAATGTTCACCTCGCCTTTGGGATCTCACCGTTGTTACTTGTGTCGTTGATTAGCATCGGAGCTTACCGAAGAGAGAGAGAAAGACTTTCGGTAAAGAGAGGAAATAGAGGAAGGGGAAAATGGCATTGACGGCAGGCTGATGACTGGAAGAAGCCGACGATGAAGGGAACGGTGGCGATGTAAGCGGCAGTCGACGGTTGGGCATTCGGTGTGGCGCTGTTGATCAGCGGGGATCTCTCCCCTATTCCCGATCTCTCTCTCTTTTTTTTTATAAAAATCTATCTAGAGACATCTCTCTTCCCCCAATTACTTGATGTATTTTTTTTTTTCTTTTCTCATACACACCTATTTATATTAACTTTTTATTTTTTACTAAAGTTTATTTTAACACTAATTATAAATTGAAAAGCCTATATATATATATATATATATATATATATATATATATATATATATATATATATATATATATATATATATATATATATATATATATATATATATATATATATATTTTCCATCATCAATATAAGTTTTTTTGGTTCAGTTAACAACTTCGAAATTTTAGGGTGTTACAATTATCAACCGACTTAGGGGTGGGTAATTTTACATCTAGGGTTTCCATAATTTTTTAAATATTATTAATTAATATTACTTTTGTAAAATATTTATTATAATTTATTAAAATATTATTTTATCAATTATCTATTATTATATTATTAATTATTTTTTAGTGTATATATAAAATTAAAATAAATAATATGCAATTATTTTTTTATTTTTAAAATATATATTTAAAATGGAATAAATAAATACATTGCAGTAAAATTATATATAATCCAATATCTTAAATAGCTATTGGCAAAACTGAACAAAAATGGCAAATAGCAAAGGGAATCTCAACCACTGTCCAGCAAAAGGAGGAAGAAAAAGGACTTAGCCAAAACAACGTAAAGAAAATATTAAAATAGGATATATTTGAAATAAAATATTATTATTTAAAAAAAAGTAAAGAAATGCCACTATTTACTGTTTCAAAAAAAAAGTAAACAAATATATTTGTAGCCCAACAAAGAGATGCCATTTATATAAAAACTCGGTTTATAAAAATTATTGTGGGCAAAATTAACAAGATAGTGTCATATGTGTGTGTGTTTATTGAAAGACATGAGGAATGGGTAGCTTTTTAAAAGATTAAAAACCCTAATGTTAGGAAATATATAGTTGGTTATCGGGTTCAAAAATTGATAGCCTTTTTAAACATCATAGGTAATTTTCCTAGAAAATTACATATAATGAAATAATCAAATTTTACACATAATACTATGTATAAATCATTATTAACTTAATCATATTATGAAATAATCAAAATTTATGTTATTATTTTAAAAAAAATAAATTTATTAAAAGAAAATAAATAAATAAATAAATATAACAATTGTAATTTATAACAACAATTATTTTTTAGGAAAATTTTACCAACGGAAACATGATTCCTTAGGTAATTTAGCTACGGAATCATATTAATGTCAGGAAATGAACTAGTAACACTTAAGGTGTGTGTGTGTGTATATATGTGTGTGTGTGTGTGTGTGTGTGAAATTTAAGGATTTAACATAAGGAAGAAGATGATGAATAGTAAACCTCCAAATATGCATTAAACCTCAATTTATATAGTTTTATATACACGCGCACGTGAACACACACAAGAATAGACTTTATAGAGTTCTTCTACAAGTTCTCTAAGATCTATGGAAATAGTTGTTGTAAGCTGTCTGATTGGCCCTCATGTGTTTGGAATTGTAAGTAACCTAAATAATAGATATATAAGTCTTACTATTAAGCCGAGAAAAAGTTAGGGCTTGTCTATATATTTTTCTAGATTAGACTAAAAAATGTATAATGGTTGCTCTATTGATATTGAGCAGTATATGGGATATGGATTCATCTTGTGATGAATCACCTAAATAGATGAGATTTATGACTATGGAAATTGATCCATGGTAGGAGGTTGAGTTAGTAGGACAATTAATGAAATTATGCCTTACATATGTAATGAGTATTGCAGATCAATGCAAGGAGCATTATACAGAAAACTAGAAACTTTTATCAACCATGATGGATTGGAACTCAACCCAATCAGGTGTTATATATTCTGCCTGTCCAGAATGGAGATAACCCAGCTACATTGATTCCAATCCAACCGGGTTATATATGCATTTTTGGTACAAAATAGGGGTCATTCGATGTGATTTTGTGAGGGCCTAATCTTGACCCTAGTAGGAAATATATTTTTGGTACAAAATAGGGGTCATTCTCGAAAAATATTTCACTTTCACTTTCACTTAAAACACTGAAATTATGAAGATCAAAGATCCTGTCCATAGCAAAGCAAGTCGCCATGACTTACACCGCGGTATAAAATGTCCCTATGGCTAGCCAATTATATCCTTAATAAGAATATATTTACCTGATTATTGCTAAGGGCAAAACAATAAATTATATTCGAATTAATTTTTAAACATTTAAAAATCTTTAGTTTCTTTCTTTTATTTCTTTATACAATACATTTTTGTCAATCACACTCTTTTTAGTGCTTTTGACCATTCAATAGCTTTTTCTTTCTTTTACTTCTTTTCTTTCTTTTTCACTTTATCTTTTTTATTACTTTTGTGAATTATTCTTCAATAATTCACTTGGACACTTAAAATTTTTCAGTCTTTTATGCACTTTATGAATTATAGCGTTATAATTCACAATTTTTTATTCTTTTTATGTACTCCTTTATGAATTATTTTTTAATAATTCAATAATTTACTTTTTAACGTTTTTTCCTTTTTCTTTTCTTTTTCTGTACGAAATTTTAGCAATTCGGGTATACCAATTTTTATTCAGCTGACGAATTATTTTATTATAATTCACTCTTTTAATACTTTTTATAGACTAATTTATTTTGATAAATTAGTCAAATATTTATTTTATAGCTTTTTTGAACAATTATGAATTATATTATTTTTCAGATATTTATTTCTTATCTTTTTCAATTCTTTTATCTAGAATAAAAATTAATTCAATTTAATTAACTTTCTTTTACTTGCTAATTGAATTATTCTCAAAAAAATCAATATCTTTAATTAAACATAATTCATATTAAATTTCAAAAATTCTTCTAATAATTCATATATATATATATATATATATATTCAATAATTACTCATATGCACATTATTTTACAATTTCATCATTTTCACTCATTTTATTTATTATTTTTCAGTAATTCATTATTCTTATTTCTTTCATAGCTCAATAATTATTTTAAAAAATTCATCGGTTGACTTTTTATTCCTTTTTCATTGACTATAATTTAAATTCATATAAAATCACTTTGTTCAACATTTTTGTGCAATTATGCATTAATAATTCAATTATTTTCAATACACATATTAACATTAAAGTTTCAATAATATTCTAATAATTGCAATAAATTCTAATAAAATTTATTTATGCATTATTTATTATTTACTATCATTTTTCACTAAAATAATCAAATATTTCATAACTTTTACTATAAACATAAATGTTACAAAATCTTGAAAATTTCAAAATAAATTCCAAATATTCTTTAAAAATTCATGGACACTACACATTATTTTTATAATTAATTTAGGCTAATATTTATTATTTTCATGCAAAATTCCTTCATGTTTTCCTTAGAGAATATTTCGGCCACTTAAAGAAAATTCTCCTAAAAATTTATTTCTTCCATTTAAGCTTTCATTTCATCTTCTTTAATATCCAATTTCATTTACCCTAACAAAATTTCATCAATTGACAACTCTAAGAATTTTTACCCTAATTACATAAAAGGAATTAATTCACAATAATGGAAAATCAAAGGATTTTGTAGCCACTTACATTTTTTTCTTATTCATGGTTGCCTAAGCCTCCCTTTGCCTTACTTTAATCCATGAAAACCCCTTCCTCTTCACTTGGTCCTACCATAGCCGGCCAAATAACCTCTTTAAATCCTTTTTTTGTCCTTAAATGCAAAATTTAAGCTCATAAATAGTTTTTACATCTCAAAAGCTATGAGAAAACACTAAAAAATCAAATTAAATCACTTAATTTCTCAAGATCAAACTTACCCCTTTTTCTTTCTCAACTCGATTTCTTATCTTTCTTTGCTCAAATCATTTGATTGAGATCACTAGGGTGATCTAGAGAGCTAGAACTTCAGTTTTTATGTTGGAGTTTATGGAGAATTTGAAGTGAAAGAGGAAAAATCAAAGGGAGAGAATGAAGGGAGATGATTCGGCCACCACAAAGAGAGGGAGAGAGCTGGTGAATTCTAGAAACAATCTCCATATTTTAAACCATATTTATACCCTCTTAATGGGCCCAATATTGGGCTAAACTAATGGGCTTAGCCCAATTTATTTCTAAGGCCCATTTTAGGCATTTTAAAGCCCAATGTAATTTCTCTCTCTTTCGGCCATCAAATCACTCCAAAAATAATTTCATCACTCTTATCACATTAAAAATAACCAGCACACAAATTTTTGGCTTAATTGGAGTTTGTTATCGGTTCGATTCAAACTTATCGATCCGATTCGATAACTGCCGGTATCATCAAAAAATTCAATTTTTATCACCAAAATATTCCAAATAAAAATTCATGTAGATATATAAAATTTGGTAATTTTTGGAGTTAATTTACTATTTTTAAAAATTTATGCAATATCAAGTCTCCTTCCTTACCAGAAAAATTGACTCGCTACCTTTTTCGTACTTTTGACTTTTTGAGGTCTATTTGACCTCTATTTCAATTTAAATTTCAACCCTGGACTCACTATAACCAATAATTTTTGAGGATCCAATAAAATATTTTTGACTTTTGGGTATCTTTTCGGGCCCGAAAGCACTATTAACCATTGGAAAGCACTGTTCATGGCTGACCCGATGTTGAAGCCATTACATGATGAACATAGTGTTTAGACCATATTTGGACCAGTTCGTGGTGATTTTTATTGATGATATATTGGTCTATTCTAGGAATGAAGAAGAGCATACTGAGCATTTAAAAAATATGCTACATACCTTAAAGGAGAATCAATTATTTGTTAAATTGAGCAAGTGTGAGTTCTAGCTAACAGAGATATCCTTCCTTGGCCATGTAGTATCTTCGAAAGGTATTAGAGTTGACCTAGCAAAAATTGAGGCTATTGTCAATTGGAGATCGCCTCGGAGTGCACTTGAGGTAAAAAGTTTCTTGGGATTGGCCGATAACCATCGTCGCTTTGTAAAAGAATTTTCAGTGATGGCATCTCCACTTACTAAGCTATTAAGAAAGAATGTTAAATTTGAATGGACCGCCTGATGCGAGACAAGTTTTGATCAGATAAAGAGTATGCTAACAAAAGCTCCGATCTTGACAAAATCGGTATCTGGAAAGGAGTATGCCAGTATAGTGATGCCTCTAGAGTTGGGTTAGGTTGTGTCTTAATGCAAGATGGTAAAGTGGTGGCTTATGCATCTCGTCAACTTAAACTGTATGAATAAAATTATCCAACACATGATTTAGAGTTGACAGCAGTAGTTTTTGCCTTAAAGATTTGGTGACACTATTTATACGATGAAAAATGTAGGATATACACAAACCATAAAAGCCTTAAGTATCTACTTGAGACAACAGAGATAGCTCGAATTATTTAAGGACTATGATTGTATAATAGACTATCATTCGGGTAAGAATAATGTAGTAACATATGCTTTAAGCAAAAGAATGATGGCATCTATGGTGTTACAGCGAGGTAGATGGAGGTTTACTTCAGATGGTGCTCTAGTTACCCAATTAAGAGCTAAGCCATGTATAAGACAGATAGTGATCGATGCACCGAAAAATGATGGGAAGTTACAACGAGTTATATGATTTATGCACGATGGGGAACAATTCGGGTATTCAATCAAAGAAAATGAAAGTTTGTACTTCAAGGATAGATTATGTGTTCCAGATGACAGAGAATTAAAAAGAACCCTATTATATGAAGCTCACAACATAGTATTCACTATGCATTATAGGGATAATAAGATGTATCAGAATCTTAAGCGATGTTATTGGTGGTCGGATATGAAGAAAGATGTGGTCGATTATGTCTCTAAGTGCTTAACTTATCAGCAAATGAAAGCTGAGCATCAACTTCCTTCTAGATTGTTAAATCCCATTCCAATTCCTTCGTGAAAGTGGGAAGATATCACTATGGATTTTGTCACCGGACTACCTTCTACACAAAGAAAGCATAATGCGGTGTGGGTAATTGTTGATAAGTTAACTAAGCCAGCTTATTTCTTGCCAGTTAGAATGGATTATTCCATTGATCAGTTGGCAGAATTGTATATAAATGAGATCATTCAACTTCATGGTATTCTGGTATTTATAATATTAGATCCAAATCCCAGATTCACCTCTAGATTCTGGTAGAGTTTACAGAAGTCTTTAGGAACACGATTAAAATTCAGTATGACTTTTCATTCCCAGACGGATGGACAATCAAAAAGGGTGATACAAGTCTTGGAAGATATTCTAAGGGGTTGTGTTTTGAATTTTTCTGGTAGTTGGGACAAATACCTAGCCTTGATGGAGTTTGCCTATAATAATAGTTATGATACTAGTCTGGGTATGGCTCCATACGAAGCCTTATATGGTCGAAGTTGTAGGACCCTGGTATGTTGGACTGAGTTAACTGAACGCAAGATAATTAGGCTAGATCTAGTTAGAGACACTGAAAAAAAAGTTCAAGTTATTAAGCAGAGATTAAAAAAAGCAAGTGATAGGCAAATATCTTATGCAGATTTGAAAAGAAAGGATGTCAAGTATCAAGTTGGGGATAAGGTATTTCTGAAAGTTTCACCCTGGAGGAAGGTTTTGAGGTTTGGAATGAAAGAAAATTTGAGTCCAAGATTCATTGGTCTCTATGAAGTTCTACAAAGGGTTGGACCAGTGGCATATAGATTAGCACTTCCTATGGAATTATCTAAGCTGCATGACGTATTTCATGTTTCTATACTTCGAAGGTATCTTCAGATGAATCCCATGTACAACAAGTGCATGACATTCAAGTTCAGACAGATTTTACCTACAACGAAGAGCTTAGAGAGATTATGGCTAGAAAAATCAGGCAGTTAAGGAATAAGCAGGTTTCTCTTGTCAAGGTACTTTGGCAATATCATAACATTCAAGAAGTAACTTGGGAACGAGGGTCCAGTATCCTCAGTTGTTTAAATCAGGTATGAATTTCGAGGACGAAATTTTTTTAAGAGGAAAAGAATTGTGAGGGCTTAATCTTGATCCTAGTAGGGAATATATTTAATTATTTGATACTATGTGTACAATTAATATTTTTATGGTTATAGCCACATTGGAATAAAGCTTCTTGAAGAGCAATATGGTAATTTCAGTAAAATTTATGAATAAAAGGGTTAATTGGCTGATAAAAGTGATGTTGGGGGTAAGATTTAGGATTTAAGATTTACTTAGGGTCAAATCATAAATTAAAAGTTAGAAGGGTTATATTTTGAGAAAGAAATTGAGAATGGGTTTAAAAGGGTAATTTGGTGGTCTTCTCACGTGATCCCAATGATAAATATCACTGTCTGTTTAAGGGAAGACCATCTCTCTCTTTTTTCTCTATTTCTCTCTTTGAGTCTGGAACTAGGGTTTTGATAAGAGAAATTTCTCCCTTCTATCTCTTCTGTTAATGAAAGATTTTATGAAAGTAAGAAGGAAAATTTAGTATTTTTTTGTGGCATGTTATAGTAGAAACAAGCAAGTATAATGGTAAAGGAATCTTGAAGGAGTGAGGAAGTCACGATGTTCAGGTATGGGAGTTCTGTTGGTTTTGTTGTCTATAGATAGATCTATAGAAATTAGGGTTAGGTTATTTAGATTCTTTAATTGTGAATTTTAAGATGAGTAATGAAAAATTGTTTGCTTTAAGATGTGTTTTGAAAGATTGTTTGGCTTATGGAATTGTTTCTATTTACTTTAAGCTGAGGTCAGATTTGTTTCCTGGTAATGCACTGCCACTCAAGGCAAATGGCCTTGTGATGCATGGCCACTCAAGGCAAATGGTCTTGTGATGCACGACCACTCAAGGTCAATGGCCTTGTGATGCACAACCATTCAAGGCAAATGGCCTTGTGATGCATGGCCACTCAAGGAAAATGGCCTTGTGGTGCATGGCCACTTAAGGTCTCCCTGTGCATGATGCTCGACCAAGTAGTATTTCACTGCTCTGCACTTCCCTATTTTGCATATTTATTGAATCATCTAACAAAATATTTTCACATTAATATTGATTAAGCCAACACTCTTAATAAAAATAATTAACCCTCTAATGCAACCTAAATGACATACTTAATGAGTATTTTGCTAAAGGTAGTATGTGATTTTTTTATGCTATGCTTTTATTGTCAAGCTGTAACGATTAAGGTAAAGTAATCATGGTAAGTTTATCAAGTAGTGTTAATTATAACTTGCTTTGATATATAACCATAATGATAGTAATGGCATGATTGCATTAAATTGCTATGAATATATGTATGTTTATGCGAAGTATGATGACAATTGTCCTTAAACGAGTTTGAATATACGATATATGAGTTATGAGTCGAGGTAACAATTATTGATGTCATCGTATGTGTATGAAATATGAATTCCTATATGAATTATAGCTTGAGCAAATATTGTAATGTGTAAGAAAGAACATGACGAATCAAATATTCTTTTTGATTAAGTGGTTAAGCCTACGGATCTTAGTTCAGTTATGAATTAGATAGGCATGCCTAAAGGGATATAGTTACAGCTGTCATAGTTGACCCCGTTTGGGTCCATTGTTTGTTCCTTTGATGGAACTATAATTCAACCCCTTAGGTCCATTGTTTGATATCTTTGGTTATCCATTATTTGATACCTTCGGATATCCATTGCTCCCGTTATCCACCATTTGAACTAGCACTTAGGCAGGCTATTAAGTTTAAGAAAATTGTTAAAAATAAGAAATACATGTATCAATTACTTCATTCGTATAAGGTAACCATGTTGATTGATTTATTACCATGTTTTTTATCCATTTCCTTTTGGCTATAATCGTCAGTTTGAGATGAATTCAAGCTATAAGTGTGTTGATATTCTTTTTGCAATGGTCGTGTGAAGATGTTTACCTTCGACCGTTGCTAGTGATCGATCATGTTATTATTTTTGTATGTTATCTCCTCGCTAAGCTTTATAGCTTAGCACGCTTGCTTTACATCCGTGTAGGTTTGATTGAAGGTCACTCAGGGACTTAATTCTGCATCGGTTAGCCAACAAGAGTCGGTCCAGACTTTTAGATGTAGGATATTTTGTGGATAGTTCCTTTTTGTCTAGCCTTATATTTTTGCCATGATTTAATTCATGAATTGTAATATGGAGGACTATAAAATTTACTTAAATTACCTTTGCTTGCATGTCCTTCCAGGTCGTGGGTGGATAATGTGTGATTGTCATATTATGACTATTTTTGCATGACATTACAGGTTAATTTATAGGATATGCATGCATTAGATATGTATACATATGTTAATAGGCTTTGTACACTCGTTAAAAGTGTTACAGTGGAACCTAATATGACCATGATTAAGGTAGCACCTAAATTATATGCATGATGATTATGTTGTTGAATTATTTGTGTGATTTATTTTTGCTAAAGGCATGATAGATGCTTTTGGATAAAAGACGACATTAGGGTGTCACAGTTAGTGGTATCAGAGCGCCCAGATTTATCCTTTTCTTGACAATAGAGGTCTAGAAATCTTGGGTATTGTATCGTATCTTGTTGGCCTAATGCAGTAAATCCTTGTTTTCATATAGATCGGAGATGGATGATTCTAGGGATGCTATCGAGGAATCGGTGGAAAGTAATTTACCAGCTGCAACGGGTTTCTCTAATATGAGATCCTTATCGTCAAATCAGAATGAGATCCCTGCTGCTATTCGTAGAGAGACATTATTAAAAATTTCTCAGGATATAACACAAATTCTGTAAAGGATGACAACACCTAAGGTCCAAATCTCAGAGGTCAGAAAGTATGGCGGGGAAGAATTTTCGAATACCACTTTGAATAATTTTCGGTATACAGTATTTTTTTTTTCTTTTTAATTTTGATCATAAAATTATATTTCAACTAATATTAATCGTGTAACTTGTGTTTGGTTCGAATAGAGAGATTGCTTGGTTTTGTAAAAATTCTTTTTCTTTTTCAGTCTCACTTGGGAGACAGAATGATGGGGATTATTTTGAGATTTACTATAAAGCCCTTTAATTTCTGCCTATTTTATGTATTTTCCTCATAACAAAAAGAAATTCCATCGTTTTTCACTTTTAAAATTTTCTTTTTAGCTCCTTAATATTTAATTTATCAGTCGCTCATTTTTTGACAATTGAATTTCAATCATGTAAAATTTGTTTTCGATTCTTCTACTACATGAGATAGTAAATAAGTGTTTTTGTTTAAGCAAATTTTGTTCTATAAGTACGAGACTTTCATATTTTATTGTACATGAAGTCCAGTGCTTTACAATACTTTGAAAAGTGAACTTTATAAATACCTACTAGTATAGGTGTGGCAAGCAAATAGCATGGGTAACAAATTATATTTATGGGAAAAGTGGAGCATTAGTTTATAAATATATTTATGGATGTGAAAATAATATTGTATTTTTTCAATGATTTTTATCTTCATAAATGCGTTTGCTAAAAGAAATTTCCATGGATATTGAAATTTGATAATTGCCACATGTAATTGTACCCGTGATTTTTTAAAATTTAACTAGTAATTAATTTAAAATTTATTTAATATCACATATTAATTTATTTAATACATGTAGGAGAAATAACGACGGAGTAGAAGAGGAACCAAAAGATGGTTGGATTATACAATAATCCATAACCTATCTATATATTTTTAAATTTTAGAATAAATTATATAGATTATAATAATTCAATAAAATTATAAATAAAACGAATTAAATGGATTGAATTCAACAGATTAGATGGATTACACCATTGTTGAACAAGCCTAAACCTGGCTAAATCGAACTTTAATCCAACTGGATACCCTCCTACTTTACTTGTACAAGTTGAGATCCCTATTTTTATTTCCTCAATTTATTCCAATGCTCTCGGTTGGATTAAAGTTCAGTGCTTATTAGTTATAGATATCTATACCTAATAAGAAAGAAAGTATAATTTAAATAAGAAGAAAAAAAATCGAATCAAATAGAAAAAGAGAAAAATTATAAAAAATTAAATTTATTTTTATAAATATTTTTTAAATATCACATGCATGTTTAATTATTTTTAAAAAACTTAAATGTACATAAAAAAAAAGCTATATAATTAACCAAGACATTCCCACTCGCACCGAAAGGTCGTGATAATCAATTGTCCAATTCTATCCATCCAATTCATTAGTCGGCGTTGAAAAGAAGACCACATGCTTTTTTTTTACAAGAAGACCACATGCTTTTTGAGCATGGAAATCCCATTATACGACAAATTATAAAGTCAGGTTGCCCTGTCCTTATACGGGAAGAATCTGACTTTTCTTTCACTTGCTTTTTCAAAAACAGAAAAATTGCAGGGGAAAGAGACTGGGCGTCACAGGTTCCACATGCATATGTCCATCTAATCACTTGCGCAACCAATCGAACGGTTTAAAATGTGTACATAATATACGCACATCAAATTATTTTTAAGATATGCCATGGTTATTAAAACCGGACCGGCCGGTTGAACCGTGAATCGACAGGTCAATTGATTGATTTAACTGTACAAAACTAGATTGACAAAAAACCGAATTAAACAGAAAAAAATCGAATTAAACCGAAAAATCAAACAAAATCAGAGTTTTGGCTGAAAATTATAAAAAATTATATTATTTTTGTATTTTTTCACCCCATATATATATTTATTTATTTATTTATTTTTCATTATTTATTTATTTAAAAAAATTAGTATTTTAAATTTTAAATATGTCACTTTATAATTTAATATATTTATTATATATTTGATTTATTGTAATCAAATATTTGTATGTATATATATATATATATATTAAATTTTTATTATTTATTTATTTGAAAAAAATAGTATTTTAAAGTTTAAGATATCACTTAATAATTTAATATACTTATTATCTATTTGGTTCAGTGTAATTATATATATATATATGAAATTTTCATAATTTATTTTTTTTGAAAAAATTAGTATTTTAAATTCTAAAAATATCACTTAATAATTTAATATACTTATTATCTATTTGAATTTATTGTAATTAAATATAATTATACTCATATATGCAAGGTTAATATTTTCTGTATTTGCTTCATTAATACTCCATCTAAAAAGAAATTTTTTTTCATAATATGATTGTATTTTTATGTTTCTAATATATAATATTCAAAAATTCATAATTAATTACTTGTAATAATAAAATTTAAATTATGTTTTGTAACTTATTATTAGGATATTTGTGACATATATTAATATTTGATGGTTATTTTTTTAATTTTTATATAATAGTATTTATAAAATTATAATAATTTATAATATTTTAAAAATAGAAAAAAATTCGGTTGAATCGATCGAATCACGAACCTCAAGCCTCGCCAGTTCTTTATTCAATCCGATTTTAATAACATTGGATATGCAATGACATGTCTTTTTCTTTTCTAAAGCTTTTAAATGCTATTTTTGATAATAAAATATTTTTAAATATTATTATTATTTTTTTTATGAACCTATATGCTGGAATCTTAACCAAAAAAAAAAAAGAAAAAATGGTAATCAAGTATGAGAAATTACAAGGAATTTGGATACCCAAGTTCACACGCTTCATAGATCTTCAATATAAAGCTCTTAATTTACATATATCATCTTCAGCTGTGGCTTTCGTTTCATCTTCTTGTTGTCCAAATTAAAACACAAATCTCATGGCTTATGCTTTCTTAGAAAGTACAATGATGTTTCCTTCAACATCTTCTTTACTTTCATTATATGCTTCTTTTTCCACTTCTTTAATGCTTTTAAGGAATGCATATCATGAACTGGTCCCCAAGACGGTTCAATCTTTTCTTCTTACGAAGTTCTTGAGCTTTTTCTCTCATTCAAACTCCAAATCTAAAACTTCTTTTATCATTGATGATTTATGGGATGGTCTTCATCGAAACAAGCTCATTGATGCTTCAAGATTATACTTATCCTCCAAGATTGGCTCTAACAACAAAGTCATTAGAGTTGGAAAATTCCGAGGCCAAAAGACTGTCATCGCTGCCTTAGTCGAAGGGGAAAAGATCATCGATGAATTCGAGGGCATAGAGATTACATGGCTGTTTGCTAAGCCACAAGATGATGATGGATCAACCAACAATGATAAATATGGTAAGAAAAAGGGTTATTATGAGATAACATTTGAAGATCAATATAGGGATAAGGTGTTTAATGATTACTTAACCCATATTATTTATACGTTTAAGGCCTTGACTAAAGAAGAGAAGTCTTTGAAGCTATATACAAGGTCTCAAGACTATTGGGATTGTATCGATTTTCGACATCCTGCAACTTTTGATTCAATTGCCATGGATTCTGAATTGAAGAAGACCATAATTGATGATTTGAATAGGTTCTTGGGTAGGAAAGATTTCTACAAGAGAATTGGGAAGGCGTGGAAGCGTGGATATTTGTTGTATGGGCCTCCTGGAACTGGGAAATCAAGCTTGATTGCAGCAATGGCTAATTACTTGAAATTTGATGTGTATGATTTGGATCTGGGGAGTATCAATTCTGATGCTGATTTAAGGAAAGCAATGTTAGAAATTGAAAGAAAATCCGTAACTGTGATTGAGGATATTGATTGCAATTCATTCGCAAATAAACGTTGTGATGATGATACTACTAATTTTAAGGTTGGTTTATCCAAAACATATCTTACATACTGATAAATATTTACTTGCAGTTCTGCTCTGTTTTCTTTTTCTTTTTTTTTTTTTTTTAATATTAGTTCTTTCAATTCACAAGCATATTTTTTGGGTATGAGCAGCCATTTTCTCTTTCATCTCTATTAAACTGCATTGATGGGTTATGGTCAAGCTGTGGAGAGGAGAGGATTATTGTGTTCACAACTAATCATAAAGAAGTATTGGATCCTGCGTTGCTTCGACCGGGTCGAATGGATATGCACATTCACATGTCTTATTGTACTACTCAAGGATTCAGAGTTTTGGCCTCTAATTACCTTGAAATTAAAGATCATAAATTGTTTGAAGAAATTGATGGTTTGATTCAGAGTGTAGAGGTCACGCCTGCTTCTTTGGCTGAAGAGTTGTTGAAGAGTGATGAAGCTGATGTTGCTCTTGCTGAAGTTGTCAATTTCCTCAGGCAAAAGAAAATGGAGAAACAACTTGAAGAAGGAGAGAATAGCTCTTTGCAATGAAATATTTAACTCTTTTTGGTTAGGTACAGAATGTTAAGACTCGTGAGCAAAATTTGGCTTTAGACTATTAATTTTTTTTATTTTTTTAATCAACTCTTGCTGTAGGGTTAAAATAGCATTTAAACATCTGATTGGATAGATGCACGCGATCGACGGTTTAGATCATGTTCATGCACATTAAATTACCAACCCTGCTGAAATGTGAAGAGATTATTTCCAGCAAAATAACACATGCAGTCAATTGGTACATCGGAGAATCAAACCCAACATATTCTGTTTTGATTATCTTGTCCAAATTGGATTATTGTATTGAATTGAATAAATTATCTTGAAACCAAATTGGACCGAAAAAATTCATATTTATTAGTTATTATATATAATACTAATAATTTAACATAAATATTATTTATAATATATATTCTATATTAATCATATAAATTTGATTTCACAACTGTTTGTATTTTAATGTATGAAATTAAAAGAATAAATAATTAATAAATGGAATTAAATATTTTAATTATTATAATAATTGTTATATTTTATTAAATGTTTAACAGATAGTTAACTAAGTATTCATGAGTCGTGATTTATGGTTATAATAAAATCTTATATTTAGCTATTCATATAAAAAAAATTGTTATAGTAAATCCATTAATCATCTAAATAAACACTTTTTTTACTTAATTACCTTACCGATTTAGTTTCATTTGTTCTTAATGTCTTTCAACTACTTTGCCTCTTTTTTTTGGAATTAGAGTAATAACTTTAGATAAGTTTAGGAATTTTTTCTTTAACTCCGATTATAGCTAAATTTCTTATTTATCATTAAACCTTTAACACATTGATTGAAGAATTTTAAAAGTTTGAATTATATAATTATTATATTCGTATAAATTTTTAAATTATGTATTCAATGTATCGATATTTTTGATTAATTACATATTTTTTTTTCATTTTATATATTGCTCAAAGTTCTTAAATTAAGGTAAATATAATGTTGATGAAGATCGGAAAATTAATGTTACAATTAATTTTTAATGTGTATTTATTGAAATATTTTAGTTGTACATGTATATCTTACAAATTTTTAAAAAATATGAAGATAAAGTAATTTTTTTTATTTAAGTTGAGGTTTTATTTTTTTAAGTTGATTCATATATATTTAGTTAATTTGAAATTTGTTTATATTTTAGTTATATTTGTTGATAATATCATAAATTTTATCAGAGTTTTTTTTTTTAAATTAAATTATCCAAAATATTAGATTGTTTTATATTATATTATTAATACCAAAAAATATAAAAATCAAATAGAACTGTCCCGAACTTTTGGAATAATTGTACGGAATTATTCATCATTTTCAAAATATTTATAAGATTTAAATTTTAAAATATATGAACTTGCAAAATAATATTAAACGTTATAAATATATGAATTGTAGCGGATTACGTACTCCTAGTTAAGGAATTTGTTGTTACCTTGAAAGAGATAAATAAAAGCCTGGTTGAGGGATGAAAGCAAGTTGAGAAATTTATTTATTTATTTATTTTTTCATGGGAGCCTCGTCTGTTTAAAAAAATAAAAATAGTTTTATATATCATGAAATATTTCTATTTAGATGACTTTTCATATTGATTATTTTTTTATTACTTAATTTATTTTTTAGATTTATTTATTTTTTAAATTTATTTATTTTTTATATAAATTAAGTTTTGTGTCTATAAATACTCTCAGTATTATTGTTTTAGACACATAATAATATAACCGAGAAATCATTCTTCTTTATATTTTATTCTGATTTTAATTTTATTTATAATATGTTATCAGTACGATAACATCTATTGATTATTGAAAGTCGATGGTTTATGACAATCCAGCTCGAAAAAATCAAGAATTATAATTTACAAGATTAAACAACAAGTAGATTTAATTCGTAAATTGGAAATTATTTTAATTCTCATGAGTTAACGAGATTGATTAAGGGTTGAGTAATTATTTTCTACAATAAATTTTAAAAACTTCAATATATGAAATTATTAAAAAAATGAGAATAGCATTTTCCGTTGCTATGGACATTAACACGATTTTACCTATTTATTTTGCATAATTACAAATTGCTCATTGCTTAATTATATTTTAATTCTTATATTATATATATGATGAATATATTTTATGTGAAGCCATATTTTGGTTTTCAATTTACTATATATACATTTTTGTTATGTGTAATAACATTATTTGAAGGCTCCTGAAGAGTTATAATGCAATTATCTGCATATAATTTGTTATGAAATATATTATTTCTCCTATATGTCCCGCAGAAATTTATTTTTAAAAGATATTCACCGAAATAAATATCATTTTGAGACTAAGAGAGAAATACTCAAAATCTATTTTGTATAAGATAAGTAATATATTTTTTTAAAGATAATTTGATTTTATTTTGATACAAATATTAGCAAACTAGAAATTTACTAATATATACAAATATTAGTAACTTGAAGTTTACTAACTGTTGTACAAATATTAGTAACTTATTGTTTACCAATTATACAAATATCAGTAAACATAGAGTTTATTGATTAAGTGATACTAATATCAGTAAATTTGAAGTTTATTGATTATAATAAAATTGAAAATTAAAACAAATACTAATAAACAAGAATTTTATTAATCATCACAAATATTAGTAAACACGACATTTACTAACTATTTGATATTAATATTAAGAAACTTGATGTTAATTTGATATAATAAAAATAGTAAACCTTAAGTTTACTAATTAATAATTGATTATTTGGTATGATCGGTTTAATCAGTTCGGATCAATTATACTGCATAAATTATTGAGAATTCATACATATATATTTATTAAAGAACTAGAAAGATTTTTAGTTCAATTTAAGAAAATCTCATAACCTATGTGTTCTTAAAAAATATTACCAAAGTATTACTAGCTAATAAATGGAAGTCGGTCCCTTCATTTTGGAATGAATAAAGATAATATATGTGGACCCACTATCAACCATGTAAAATATTTAAATACTTTTGAAAGATGTATCAATAAAATGTTCACATATGTGTTTATTATAAACTCACAACCTATAGTTTGTGAGATTTTTCAAATTAAGTGCACAACTTCAAGATTATGCAATCAAAACATTTTTCTTAATAATACTAGTGATCATATATCGTGGGTAAAAGATAGTTATAAGCCCCTTATACATGTTCATACTCAAAGATCTAGCAACAATGTTTACTAAATTCCTTTGATTAATTTATAAATATTTTTATGAGAACAATAGTGTCATTTTTATATATGGATATGTAATATTGATGTAAGTAATAATTACATGCATTATGCCAATAAAGATCATAAAATTCATTAATTGCAATTTTAGTTGAAAATTGCATTTTGATTAATAGCTTTCCTAATATCAGGGGAAGAAAAGCAGCTAAAATAAATAAATAAATAAATTATACATATTTTAGATCCTCAAATTGTGAATATAATGTTGAAAAGATCAATTAATTATGATGCCAATGTATTTGTTAATGTGTATAGATTTATTAAATCTCATATGTATTAGCAACGAATGCTCCAATTTAAAACAAGATTCCAGTAAGATAATTTATCTTGTAGGGTAAATTATTCGATTCCAAATAAGAATAAAATTTTTTAATGGTAATGAGCAAATAAATTCATATGGTTATATTATGGAGGTAGGTACTTTTGAAAATACCTATGACATAACCAATTTTTAAACCCTAGAAGTGGTTCGATATCTAAAATTAAATAAAAGATCTCAATATATCATTTGTCATTAAAAGAAACTAAAAAGGATAAAGTTGTTAATAATATTTCCATATAAAAATATTGATGTTGATATTTTCAATCAAAATTAAATTTATTGACCAATACAGATATTAATTGCATTCAATATGAATTTTTAAACTTGCAGTTCAAATTATTGAAAAATATGATGGTAAAGGAGTACAATTGATATTCATGCAATAAATAGTCATAAAGTATGATTTATTTTTTGACATTTATTACAATGGACTAGTATTAATTGTAAAAATACACATTTTCTTATAATGAATGCAATAAATTTTTACTGTTTGCCAATTTGGTGATATATTAGTATGTATCTAATTGATACTATTTGCCTATTTGGTAATAAAATTACATATAATTTCTGAAAGATTGATCATGCTTAAAATATATAAATATTTTTGAAAAATTTTATTTAATACAAATATATGAATTGAATTTAATGTATATGATTTTGAAGTGTTACAGTTTACCTATTGTCATAATTTATTTATGATTTTAATTACTAAAACTCTTGAAGTGTTCAAAATGGTTTAACAAATTTTGTAAACTAAATTTTATGTTGATTTAAATATCGAGTATTATTTGATTGAAAGAATTTTTTTTTATAATGTGATTATATGTTTATAAATTATCTTCCATTGAGTATTTCAATGGTTGTAAAGATACTAGATACAACATATTTTATAATCATATATTATTTTTGTTGACACATTATGTAAACATGCATTATATGGTAATTGTCAAATTGTTACTTAAAATTACATATTATTTTAAAGATTTTAGTTCTCTATATAATCATATATATTTTATTTGTATAATTTTATAATCTTTAAGTAATTTTTTAGAAATATTTAAATTAAGTTATTAAATGAATTCATTTGTTATAGCTATTATACGATTATGTTGTATACATGTCATGAAATTATTTTATTGCATTTGTTTCATTCCTTGAAATAAATGAAGCAATATAGAATTATGGCCATGAAAATGGTATCTTTAAGAAATGATAATTATTACTATTGTATGATTAATTTTGACTCCTAGAAGTGGTTGATAATTAAGAGAAAGAATAAGAATGGTTAAGAAAATCATTTGAAAATATATAACTTATTTATGACATGGTATAAAAGTATAATGATCATGTACCCATTGTATGTATGATTATATTATTAGATTTTATAAAATTTCTCATCTTAAAGAAATGAAAGATATGTAGATAAATTTGTACATAATTATGTATAACATGCAATTTTATAAAATAAGTTTTAGTTGTTATTTTTCAATTCATGCATAATATATCCAAAAGATATATGATAAATATATCCAGAAGATATGTGACTCATTTTTAGGAAAAAAAATTATAATATTACATATTGAAACTCTACATGCACAAATTTAAAATTGTATATCAATATTTTTATAAAAGAAAGAAAAATATACATTGTACTCTTCTTTCCTTAACTAAGATTTTTTTACTAGATTGTTCTGTTAAGATTTTTAATGAGAAAATTTATAATGTGTATTGAAAATATTGTGTACTTTTTTTCCTTTACTGGATTTTTATCCCATAGAATTTTTAATAGTAGGGTTTTAATGAGGCATAGTACGTAAGGGTGTGCATCGGTCGAGTTCGGCTCAACCCAACCTGAACTTGATTAACCCAAAATTTAAGGATTATTCTTACCTAATCCGATCCTACTTAGTTGTGGGGCCCCTACCTGATTAACCTAATATTTTTCGAGCCTCGAACTGACCCACACAAACTAACAATTTAAAATTTACACCAAACATATATTGCATGATAATTAAACAAAAACAATATAGGGCATGGAAAAGAGAAATAAAATTAGATTTTTTTGATTTATTTTTTTCATTAATCGGGTTATCGATTGGGTCAAGGTTAGAGGGGTTTTCACCCTACCTGAACCCGGTTAATCCCTAATCCTAACATCCAAACAAACCCTATTAATTCGATTAACCCTACCCTAATAAATCGGATTAGATCGAGTTGGTCGGGTTAATTGGGCTAGTTTGGATTTTGCATACCCCTAATAGTACATATTAATGGATATTCAAGGAAAAGTGTGTACTATAAATTCTATGATTATGAATGTCCATAACTCTTTAAAATTTATAGCATGACTTATCAAATGGAAATGGCAAATAATTATTATCTATGTAGGACATTTTGTAATATTGTTAATGAATTTAAAGTTTGCTGGAAGCATGATGATCTTTTAATGGAAAAAATATCAATTTTTGATAGAAAATCTTGAAATAATTTTATATGGATAAGTCTTATCCATTGAGTATTCCAATGGTTGTTCACTTTCTTGATGCCAAGAAAGGTCCTTTTCATCCACAAAAAGATAACAAAGGGATTCTTGATTTTGAAGTACCATATCTTAAAGTAACAGTGCACTTTTATAACTTACAAATAGTATTATAGACCAGATATAGCTTTTTACATTTAATTTGCTAGCAAGATTTAGTTTTGCACCAAATCAAATGCATTGAAATAGAGTAGAACATGTTTTATGTTATCTTCATGACACTTCTGACATGGGTTTATTTTTTTTCAAAAAGAGTAAATTCAAAATTAGCAAGGTATGTTGATGCTAGATACCTATCGGATCCTTATAAAGCTCGATCATAAATAGGTTATCTCTTCACATATGGTGATACTACTATTTCTTGGTGATCTGTTAAGCAAACAATCACTGCTACTTCCTCAAATCATTCAGAAATATTAGCCATCTATGAAGTAAGTTATGAATGTGTGTGGTTAAGAACCATGACTCAACATGTTAAGGGAACAAGTGGAGAAAAGTCAACAAAATTGTATGAGGATAATACAACATGCATTTCACAACTCAAAGGTGGCTATATCAAAGGAGATAGAACCAAACATATCTCACCAAAAATTCTTCTATACTCATGAACTTATGAAAGAAGGATAGATCGATGTTTGCAAAGTTTGCTCAAGTGATAATCCAGTAGATTTGTTCATAAAGGCCTTACCAAGTTCAATTTTTAAGAAGCATGTGCATAATATTGGAATGTACCAATTAAAAGATTTAGAGTGATTCATTCTATTGTTGAGGGGAAGTATATATGAATATTGTACTCTTTTTCCTTTGCTAAGTTTTTATCCCACTGGATTTTTCTTAGCAAGGTTTTAACGAGCCATGTTTATAATGTATAGTCATCCAAGGGAAAGTGTTGTGAAATATTCTTATTTGGATGAATTTTCATATTGATTATTTCCTTTATTACTTGATTTATTTCCTAAATTTATTTGTTTCCTAAATTTATTTATTTCCTATATAGATCAAGTTTTTGTGTCTATAAACACTTTTAGTATTATTATTTTAGACACATAATAATATAACATCGAAATCATTCTTTTCTATATTTTATTTTGATTTTAATTGTATTTAAAACATTGTAATGTTATTTATCATGAGAAATTAATAGAGAAAATGATAGGAAAAAAGCATTTAACGATCCTCTAATAATTACATTGTAATGTTGTAATTTAAAATTTGGCAATGCATTAATACAACTATGGAAACACTTCTCATGTCTAATACATATATGCCATGTTTAGTTTACTGTATTCTATATGAATTAATATGTATAGTTAATGTTAATATAAATATAATGCTTAAAAGATTTTTTAAGAAATTAATGTTGGATAATATAATATATAATAAGTCCTATGATTTCACATACATTCTATAAAATATTACATAATTTACTTGTTATAAAATAGAAAGACAAATTTTCAACACCTTTCTATCTCTAATTTCACTTTTATTTTTTGCATTTTTTAGTTCAATTTTTTTCTATCTTTTTTACACTTTTGTTCTGAAAATTAAAATAAGAAAAGAAACACATGTTTAGTGGTATGCCTTACTGGAGAATTTCATTTTGTTTCATTCTATATTTGTTATTTTAGTTCATCAAATTTTAAAATTATACACACACACACACACACACGTATGTATGTATGTATGTATGTATGAATGTATGTATGTATGTATGCCATATTTTGCTCTCTCTCTTTCTAGTTATTGTTTTCATAGCAAATGACCGGTGTCTAGCAAGTGTACTAGATCGGCTAGTAATATAGGAAAATATAGATTAAGACCCCAAATATCGTACCCAAGGGAACATGGATTGCTAAGGATAATACCTATATATGAATTAAATTAATCCGAGATTTTTTCCAAATGTTTTTGTGTTAAAAGCAAAAATTAAACAAAATAAACAATTAAACAAAACAAAAGCTAAAACATGAATTAAAAAAATAATAACTGGAATTCTCTTGCTAAAGAAACTATCCACCTTAACTTTCATTGTAATGACTTAAATTCAAATAATAACACCAATGATTATGAAGAATTCAGATAAATAAACCCAGATAACTTTATTCAAGATTATCATTCCAAGCATTAAACTCCCTTATTCAGAACAATTCAATACTTGGCATAAAAGTCTGAATTAATCCTCCTAGATGTCTATTAAAGCCTTTCTCAAGAGATTTAACTTTCACCTATTCTTAGTTCTTCCTCTCTTAGTATTAACCAATAAAATTAACACATAATTATTTCATATTTCGGATAATAATCATGAATAAACATTAAAGAGTTAACCCAAGAACATGCAAATCATTAACTATGTCAAAACCAATTCTTAGTTATTTATTCAATAAACCAACAACCAATCTCAACACAATCAAAGATAAGAATATGCTTAAAACCAAGAAATAATCAACCGATATTGAAATTAAGCTCAAAACAAAGTCATAACAATGAAAATTCAAGATTTCAAGAATCCATTAGCAAAAGAAGAAAAACTACTTCCTAAACATAATTAAAGATTAAAACAAGGTTGAAGAAAATAACGTAAAAACAAACTAAAGAAAAATGCCCTAATTAATCTAATTGCTAAACTAATTTCTAAAACTGGATCCTTTCTTTGGTGTTTAAGCCTTCTATTTATAGGCAAAAAACGTGGTAGATTTCTTCCAAAACTGCAGAAACCAAATAGGAAGTGAATTCTGCTCAAAATAGGAAGTCGAAAAATCCTTCGCGATATGGGAGTATTTAGTCACGTGGCCACGCCTTCATCAGTGCCTTTCCTACACGTGACCACGTGTATACATGCCTCTTCTCCACACGTGACCACGTATGGTCCTTCAATGGAATCCACGTGGTCACGTGGTCTTCCTCTTTTGCTTCTTCCTTTCATCACATGGCCACGTCTTCTTCAAGATTTCTTCTTCACGTGGCCACGTATCTGATTCTTCAATATTTTCACGTGGTCATGGCTTAAAGCTCTGGACTAGATGCTCGTTTTCTTGCTTAATTTCTTCAAATTTTCACTTTTGGCCCAAAACTTTGCACTTTTTACACTTTACGCCCTTTTTTGTCAATTTGACCCTAAAAATCATACAAAACACAGAATTAACCTTAAAAACATAAATATTAACTAAATAACTCAAATTAAACCTAATTAACACGAAATTAACTTAATTAAATACCTAAAAACACATTAAAAACATCATATAATTCACTATTATCAAATACCCCACACTTAGACTTTGCTCACCCTCGAGCAAGTTAGAACAATCCAACTTCTCAAAATAATCAAACTCAAATAAAGAATCATGCATTTCAAAACCAAGTTTAGCAATTAACAAGAGCACTTAATAAAATTTTCAACTAGAATAAATTCAATCAAGACAATATAAGTTAGTTTCCTTGTGTGGGTGCAAGACCAAAACAATTTAAGTATTTTCAAAATCCAAAACACCAATGCAAATTCATAATCAAGTTTAGAATGAATGTACACATAAGTATACACATGATTTCGTGCTTGAAACTCTAGAAACACCATAGGCCTCTCCTTTAGCACCGGAACCTGAAGGTCATCTCCGTTAAACAACTCAAAAACAAAACTTAGAATCACTTAGGTCTTTTAAAGGTTGTAATGGGGTTAAGGTATTTGTTATCAAAGAATGGATAAAAGATCAACAATAAGAATAGCCACTCTAAGATAAAATAGACTAATAATTCACAAATTTCATCCCGTTAACTTATTCAATAAATAACTTAGCCAAAATTTCCCAACCCTTCACAATTCAAAGTACAATCTTAAAATTCTTTCAATTTCACCATTCATACCCTTTTAGAAGTCATATCTTTCCCTTGTAACTACCCCACACTTAAGATTTTGCCATACATACTAACTTTATTTGTAAATTTCTTTCTTTTTCTTTCACTTTTTCTCTTTTTTTTTCTTTCTTTTTTTTTCTTTTACTAGCTTTGATGTTGGCAATACAATAATAACATAGGTAATCACAAAATCACAATTTACTATTCACTTGACTTCCACAATAGCCCTTGATAATAAAATTCAAAATTATCTACACTCATCAATATACTCAATTCCCATTAATCCATCCAATCCTAGAGTGGCCAATTCTAGAAGGGAAGCTAAAATCTTTTTAGGCTATATGGTAAAATAAATGAGTGTAACAAGAAAAAATAAATATGGCACGCATTAAGCATACCTCATTAGGCTCAAAATTGGCTAACAAAGGATAAATATGCATATAAGGTAGGAAATAAGTTAAGATATGGCTTAACAAGAAAAACATTGCCTAGATCACTTTCCAAGTTGTTTTGAGTTATTTTTATGCTTTGAAGGGTGATGAGGAAGGTTCTAGTGTTCTAAAATTCATTACTCAACTATTTCAATGCATTGTTTTTCTTTAAAGTATAAAAACTGGTCTTTTAGTGCTCAAAAATATAGAAACTAACAAATATAAGTCAAATTGAATGTTATACTAGCTAAAAATTCATTAAACAACATGTTTGTTCTAATGCTAAACAAGAATTTTAAACATTGCACATTCTAAATTCAAGTTCAAAATGTTCAATTTTTTTTTGAGAATAACTAGGGCGAACTAAGTTAAATGTACAATATATGATAAATGAATTAACATACAAAATAAAAACTAAACATGCAAACTAAAAACAAAACTAGACAACTAAAACAAACCGATTAAAACAACATAATTCATGAGTAAGAAAATGAGTAAGGTAAGAAAAACTCCCTTAGTTGGATCTTCAATTTCTAGCTCAGCTGAGCTCTATCCCCCTTTTTAAAATCTTGTTGTCCTCAGCAAAGAATGAAAATTTCAGCACACTTCATCACTTTTGAGAAACAAGTTAGTGACAAAAAAAAATGTAAGCTCACCATATTTAGAACCATAAACAAGTCAAAAAGAAGGCATGAGATCAATGGAATTAAGTTAACAAGCCTACATACCTCTAAAACCCATAAAGTGCAATGAACAAGACTTAATAAACATGGTAACTAAGTGAACAAATGTAACTAGGCTAAACTTGCTTAAGTGCTCAATGCATACTATCCATATGGTACAAGGCGGACAGTGTATGAATGCATAATCTCAAGTTTAAAGATAATTGGTGATGGTTAGGCTTAAATCAAAGGAAGAGAAAATTTTTTTAATTTGTCATGATAAGCACAAAAGAAAATAAGCCAATTCAAATACAAACTCAACCTATATGAAGCCACAATGAAATTCAATGTCAAAAAATAAGTAGCTAAGAGTAAATGCAATGCATAACTAAAAATCAATCTCTAAGCAAACTTATATTCAACACTAATGAAACCTATGCCAATTTATGTGAATTAAGTATATCATGCAAATGAAAAACTAAGTGTGTGTGCCTTATGGAAAAGGTGTGTGCTTGAAATGTAACATGCTTCATCATAAAAGTCTCAACTAGCCATGCCATGCATCATAAAGATATTAATGAAAATCAAGTCATCCATAATATGCTCAACTAAATGTATATATAAACATTGATGTATCAAAATTGCAGATAATAACTTGAATAAAATTTAAGGCGCTAGGATTAGATAACACGGCGGTCCGCTAGCCGGTTAGCGGGCAGGGTTAAGGGGCGATGCCCCTTACGGGGTTCCTGAGGGGTAGCGCCCCTGGCCAGGGTCGAGGGGTAGCGCCCCTCGAAGCTTTGAAGCAACGAGGAACTCATGAAAAATTTTCTGCACAAAACCTTATTATGAAGCAGTAAGGGATGAACTAATGCATAAGTATAATTAAACTTTGATCCCTTTATGGAAAGTGTGTGCTTGAGTGTATGAGTAAGTGAGTGTGTGAGGTAGTGCTTTGATTAAGTGAGTGAGTGTAGTAATATGAGTGTGTGAAGGTGTGGTGGTTGATGTATGAGTGAGGAGAGTGGTAAAAGCAAAAGAAATGCAAGTGTAAAGGAAGAAAGAAAACAAAACCGTGGTCATTTTGGCACGTGGTCACGTGTAGGTAAAGGCATATCCACACGTGGGCATGCATGCGGGCATATGGGCAAGAGGCAGCAGGTGCGTGGGCGTGTGAAGGCAAAGCCATCTGGACCACGTGGCCACGCGAGAAGCGTCTACCAAGCAAAATTCCAATACTTGGGCACGCAAGGAACTATGGCCAAGCAGACATTCATTCACGTGGGCACGCAAGAATCCTTTGCAAATTCGTCACGTGGGCACACAAGAGGTTACTGCCAGGAAACATCCATTCACGTGGGCACGGGTGAGCCTTTGGAAATAGAGGATGTGGGCACGCGATTCTTGATGGAGCAAAGCATTTGCCTTGTGCGTGGCCACGTGTGTGGCTTTGAAGAGGGAGGACGTGGGCACGCGAGAGGCTACTTCCATGCAGAACTCCAACACTTGTCCACGCAGCTACTGGCTTGATTCCTTCACGTGGGCGCGTAAGGGTCTTCCTTCTGCATTCACAAGCTTTCTTTTCTTGCACATTAAAGCACAAAATTTACTTTCTTTCACCTTAATTTCTTTCAACCAATTTAAATTCAATCCCATTAATAATATTAATCTTTCACTCATGTAAATCAAGAATTTAATCAAGGTTTGTTAAAATGCCATCAAATTTGATTTTTGAACCATATAAACCAATTACAGCTCATACTCACTTAATTATGCATTTCCTTTTTTTCAAGCTACAATTGAATTATGCCAACAATATGCACATCTATCAATTAATTAAATTCCAATTGTAGTCCACTCTTAACTCAACATACGCAAAGTTCATGAAACTTAAAATCAAACTCACATCTAACCAACTCATAAATCTTTGACAAGTTCAATTTTACTTACCTCAAAAATCACATTAGCTCTTTAATTCCTTTAAAAGCACTTACTAATCCAAATTTAATCATGAAGCATAAAAATCATTAGAAGTAGCTTTTTGTTCAAACCCATATCTTAAACTCATAACTTAAAAGACACAAACTAAAACATGCATTAAACCTTAAACTAAAAAAAACAATAACATGCAAAACATAAAAAAAAATAGATGACAATTTAAAGAGAAGAGTTAGAGAAGAAGTTCTGGTTTATTGAGTCCCAGCTCGACTCATTTTACTCTCGGGCGGTCGAGCTTGTGATCCAAACATAGGTCTCTCCGGACTTTGCTCCTCATTTTCTCCCATAAGTAGAAGAAACTTGTCATAATTTATCAAAGCCGGAAACTCCATATCTTCAATAAAATATGACTCCTATTTTGGCTCATTTATCACGAACTCCACCGGCTCTTCTAGCCTAAATAAATCCTCCAAGCAGATTGAATTTGGTATCCCCATTTGAGAATCCTTTCCTTCTTGCTCCTTTGGTGATAAATTCTCTACTAGAGATCCAACATCCTCTAAATAAACACATGACTTATCCTCCAATATGAATTGTTCCTCTTGTTCCTTATCCTCCATGAATGAATGATTTGATTCCTTTTCCTTACCACCATCAACTTGAGTGCTCAAAAGTTCTAGCTTAGATTCCAACTTTTCAATTCCATGCTCTTTATCCCTTAATAAATTTTTCTGACTTCTAATTGTCTCCTCTTGAGCCCTTATCTTTTCTTCTTGAATTCTAAACTTTTCCTCTTGAGTCCTTAATGTAGCCTCCAACTCCTCCTTTTCAGCATAATATTCCCTTTCCTTTCTTATAAGCAAGTCACAAACATTTTCAGTTTCGGAGAGAATAGCTTCTTGTGTGGCCTTTCATCTTTCTTTTTCAACCCTAAATTGCTCGTCCTTACATATAAGCTGGGTATGAAGACGTTGATTCTCGGAGATACAGGCCTCTTTTGAGTAAAGCAGTTCTCGATTCTCTCTTTTCAATTCTTCCATTTGTGCTCTTAAAGTCCAAAGAGAATAAGAATCTTCAGCCATGGATAGTGATGAATAAGGATTGTGTGATTGTGCACGCAATCGTTCTATCTCCTCTTTTTCTCTTAGTAGATCATTCGTTCGTTGTTTCAAAAGAAACAATTCATAATCTTGGACCTCATCTTGCATCATCTTGAAAGATGTTTAGAATTGTTCCTGCAAAGAACAATCACCAAATTAAAAACAAAATAAAAATAAAAATCTCAGACTAACTCAATTAAAGATATTAAACAAACAACACCGCTGTCCCCGGCAATGGCGCCAAAAACTTGACCGGTGTCTAGCAAGTGTACTAGATTGGCTAGTAATATATGGAAATATAGATTAAGACCCCAAATATCGTACCCAAGGAAACATGGATTGCTAAGGATAATACCTATATATGAATTAAATTAATCCGAGATTTTTCCCAAATGTTTTTGTGTTAAAAGAAAAAATTAAACAAAATAAACAATTAAACAAAACAAAAGCTAAAACATGAATTAAAAACAAAACAATAACTGGAATTCTCTTGCTAAAGAAACTATCCACCTTAACTTTCATTGTAATGACTTAAATTCAAATAATAACACCAATGATTATGAAGAATTTAGATAAATAAACCCAGATAACTTTATTCAAGATTATCATTCCAAGCATTAAACTCCCTTATTCAGAACAATTTAATACTTGGCATAAAAGTCTGAATTAATCCTCCTAGATGTCTATTAAAGCCTTTCTCAAGAGATTTAACTTTCACCTATTCTTAGTTCTTCCTCTCTTAGTATTAACCAATAAAATTAACACATAATTATTTCATATTTCGGATAGTAATCATGCATAAACATTAGAGAGTTAACCCAAGAACATGCAAATCATTAACTATGTCAAAACCAATTCTTAGTTATTTATTCAATAAACCAACAACCAATCTCAACACAATCAAAGATAAGAATATGCTTAAAATCAAGAAATAATCAACCGATATTGAAATTAAGCTCAAAACAAAGTCATAACAATGAAAATTCAAGATTTCAAGAATCCATTAGCAAAAGAAGAAAAACTACTTCCTAAACATAATTAAAGATTAAAACAAGGTTGAAGAAAATAACGTAAAAACAAACTAAAGAAAAATGCCCTAATTAATCTAATTGCTAAACTAATTTCTAAAACTGGATCCTTTCTTTGGTGTTTAAGCCTTCTATTTATAGGCAAAAAACGTGGTAGATTTCTTCCAAAACTGCAGAAACCAAATAGGAAGTGAATTCTGCTCAAAACAGGAAGTCGAAAAATCCTTCGCGATATGGGAGTATTCAGTCACGTGGCCACGCCTTCATCAGTGCCTTTCCTATACGTGACCACGTGTATACATGCCTCTTCTCCACACGTGACCACGTGTGGTCCTTCAATGGAATCCACGTGGTCACGTGGTCTTCCTCTTTTGCTTCTTCCTTTCATCACATGGCCATGTCTTCTTCAAGATTTCTTCTTCACGTGGCCACGTATCTGATTCTTCAATATTTTCACGTGGTCACGGCTTAAAGCTCTGGACTAGATGCTCGTTTTCTTGCTTAATTTCTTCAAATTTTCACTTTTGGCCCAAAACTTTGCACTTTTTACACTTTACGCCCTTTTTTGTCAATTTGACCCTGAAAATCATACAAAACACAGAATTAACCTAAAAAACATAAATATTAACTAAATAACTCAAATTAAACCTAATTAACACGAAATTAACTTAATTAAATACCTAAAAAACACTAAAAACATCATATAATTCACTATTATCAGTAAACTTATTTAGATTTTATTTTTTATTAAAAAATTAATGTATGTATCAAAAATTGTATTTTATAATCATAATTTTTAATCTAAATTAACAACACAAGTAACAACTTTTGATTATTTTTATTTTTTTTACAAAATTAATATAGTACGATATTGAACATAAAGCACAATATAAAATATTATAGATTATTACAGTTTTGTACCAAACACTATATATAATAATACATGCTAAATAGTACAAACTAATATTATACAAATTAATTTTGTAATGGCCAATGTTATATTGCCTAATACGATACACTTATCCATACATGCTCGTAATTTCTATCATTTCCATTATTATCAATAAAATTTAAATAAATCTCAAAAGGATTGCCATACAAAAGTTTGGTCACTAATCATAACTTAAAAAAAGTTATATTTTCTCGATATTATTTGAACATGATAATTTTATATTTTTTCATATGCTTTAATGTTTTATTATTTACTTTACAAATAATAATTATAATAGTTCCCAATCATATAAATTTTCATAATCCAATTTTAGTTTAAGATTGATTTATATTATGCATAATGTTTAAAATGAATATATGATTTTTCTTTTTATTTTTTTCGAAAAAAGATGATCTTTTATAAAAGAAAGATCAAATACTAGAAGGCGTTGCAGCCTAAAATTTAAAGGGATCAAATAACCATGAAGCTCTAGCTAACTTATTAGCATTATGTTATCATATCTTTTAATCCAAACAACATCAACATCTAAACTGCTAGAAAAAACTCTTTACAATATGAAATAATCAAACCAAAATCTAAAAAATCATCTAAAGAACTATTAAAAGCAAAAGAAACTTCATGTGCATTAGTATAAATGATTCCTTAAAGCCTCTACCATACAAGCATTAAAATGCCTGAAAAGTGACCTAAAAAAGCAAATAGAAGCAAACCATCTCCGTTTAGACAAATAACTCCATATCCACTCCTTCCTTGGGTTGTAAAAATGGGAGCATCAATATAACATCTCCATAAGACATTAGTAGTGATAGTAGAGGAAGGAGAAGGAAAATCTCTATTATCCAAAGGCATAATGATAGAATTAAAAATATTTTTAATCGCCCTTCATTCACCAAGAAAAAAACAAAGCCATATTAACTACACCATGAGGAGCAACTAAAACATTATTCCAATTCAATTTGTTCCAGACATTCCATAATTGCCAAAGCACCATAGAGATTTCTTCAAATTTTTCCTTACCATCAGCCTTTAATAATTCAGCAAAAAACTCATCTAAAGCCATCTCTCCAATGGAACAATTTGGCCTAAAAACAATCATATACTTGTCAAAATGAAAGCCAAAAAAGATATGAAAAGTAGTTTCCTATTTATGGCATAAAAGACATGATGAGTTAACATTCATTCCACGATCAACAAGCTTAGATCGAACCGAAATAATACTCCAGAGCATTCTTCACATGAAATTTTGCACCTTAGGGGGAATGTTAAACTTCCATAAAGCTTTCCAAATACTACTCGGTTGAAATTGAATATTGCTAGTCCACCTTAATGCCACTTGATAGCCACTTTTCACAGTATAGCTCATTCTCTTATCAAAATGCCAAAATAACATGTTCTTCCCTACTAAACATTAATAAAGGAATTTTTAAAATATCATTGACATCCTTCACATTACAAAATTCCATAACTTTATCCACATCTCACTTTTTGCCCTTATTTTTTTAAAAAAGCGCTCACCCTTACTTCATCATCCACAAAATATGTTCCCTCACTAATAAAAAAAATTAAAATCTATATTAATCTAGGAATTTTTTTTAAAAAATTGAATTTCTATCTCTTACACTCCACGTAATACCTTATTTTAGAAAATCTTTTGCCTTCAAAATACGTTTCCAAATAAAATAGGGGTTAGACCCCGAGTGAGCATCCAAAAAATTCCCATCTAAAAAAATATTTAGCTTTGAAGATTCTAAAGGTAAGAGTATTCCTATTAGATAAAAATTGCCACCCCATAAAGCAAGCATGGCTAAATTAAAATAGTGGAGATCTCTAAAACCTAACCCCCTATATCCTTACTGCTGCACATTTTATCTCAGGCTAACCAATGCAAACTTTTTTTCCCATTATTATTCTTACCCCACTAAAAAGAGTTCATTATTCTTTGAAGCTCCTCACAAATAGATAAAGGGATAAAAAATACACTCATAAAGCCACCAATTTCAGGAGCACTTCTTTTCCAGTTCTAGGGAGAAATTTATTATTCTAACCATTAATTCTTTGAGAGAGTTTATTCTTAAGAAACCCAAAAATAACCCTTTTACTACATCTAATCAAAGAAGGAAGTCATAAATATCTACCATGGTTAAGAGGGGCATTAACACCAAGTATAGTAAAGACTACCTTCTATCCTCAGTATTGACACTTGGACTAAAGAAAATCCCAAACTTTTGGAAATTTTTAGATTGATGCAAGGCTTTCTTATATTTTTGGAGAATATCCTTAACTGCATTACTTTTCTCCATATTTTCTCTAAGGAGAAAAAGGGAGTCATATGCAAAAAATAGGTGAGACACTCTAGGACCCCTCACCCTAGCTCGAAAACCTTGAATATCCCTCTACGATTTGCATCTCTAAATAAATAAGATAACCTTTTAGTAGAAATAATAAAAAGGTAAGGAGAAATAGGATCTCTTTGGAAAAGTCCTCTGCTAAGGATAATAAGACCAATTTCCTTGCCATTAAAAAGAAATCTATAGCTCACATTTCAAACACACATCAACTACAGACTAGTCCATCTCTTAGAAAAAACCAAGGCCAGCAACATCATCTCAAAAAAGGTCTAATTTACCTTATCATAGTCCTTACTAATAACGATCTTAAGAGCAGTTAATCTTGAACTACCCCTTCTATGGTTTTCATGCTGTGAGTACTTTCAGAAGTAACTAAAACATTGTCTATAATTAATCTTCTAGGAATAAATGTAGACCGTGAATCAGAAATAATTTTAGGGAGAACACTTTTGAGTCTATTGGCAAGCACTTTGGACACAATTTTATAAAGCACATTGCACAAAGCAATAGGCCTAAAGTCATTTATGGTATCTGGACTATCAATTTTTAGTATTAACACAATAAGTGTACTAGTAAATTATCGGGGAACGCACCAGAATTTAGCCATTGTTGACAATTATCTACGACATTTGGTCCAACAATGCTCTAAAATTTTTAAAAGAATGCAGAATTTAGGCCATCTGGTCCTGGTAACTTGTTTGGATGCTTTTGGAATGTAGTAATTTTGATTTCATCTGCTCAAAATAGGAGGTGCAAATTAGCATTATCCTCATCTGATACTTTAATCTCTACTAGTTCGGTAACCCAATAACAATCCACCAATTCTCTTTAAAAAATGCTAGAAAGATAATGCCCAATAATTTTACTAATTTTATCACCATCAGACACCCACTCACCCAAATCATTCTTCAATATGCTATATGGTTCTTTTTTCTCCTAGAGTTTGCTTGAGCATGGAAGAATTTTGAGTTTTAATCCCCAAATTTCATCCAAAAAGTCTTTGCTCTTTGTCGCCATATAAGCTCCTCCTATTCAAACATCTTATTGTACTCATCTTTCAATGATTTCACCTACTCTAAACTACCCATATACACTCTATTCCTTGCCTAACTTAACATTTTCTCAATAACATCCTTTTGTCTCTTTAGTAAGATGTTTCGATTTAAACCCTACTCTTGAAGAATCTAATAGCATTGCTCTTTGCACCTTATAATATTCGACACTCTAGTATACATCCAACCCTCCATCACCACATTCACCACATCCGGTTCTATTAACCAGCTATTCTTAAATTGAAATCTCTACATCTCCATATATTAAAATTTTTATTTAAGTCAATCAGACAAAGGGAATGGTTTGAAACAGGGGCCACCAAATTGTGCAAGAAATAATTTTGGAAAAAAGAAAAGAAATTAGAATTACCTATACCTCTATCAAGCTTCTCTCTAATCTAAGTGTTTGGAGATAAAAAAAATGTTCCTAAGTAAAGATAGAATTACTGGTGGAAAGATCTGATAGATTACAGTCAGTAATTACTAACTTGAATCATTTAATTAAATAATTTGGGTAGGTTCCATATCTTATCTTTTTTGTAGAGTTGAGAAAATTGTTGAAGTCACCTACTAATAGCCACGGATCATTAGATTCTCTACTCAATGCCATTTGTCAAAGTAATCTCTATGAATCAACTCTTATATTTCTCTTTAAGTAGCCATAATAACCCATTAAATCCCATTTTAAACCAATTGACTCCAAAATAGAGAGATGAATGAAGTGTTGATGGTAGCTAATAACTTGGGCTTTAATAGAATCAGCTTAAAGAAAAGCAAGCCCTCCCTCACAACCCAATTTTAAAACCACAAAGCAACCCAAAAAACCCAAAATTTCTCTTATCTCCTCAATCTTATTTTTATGGATTGATATTTCAATTAAAAAAATTATGATGGGCTTTTTATGAAAGACTAACTCATTCAAGTAACGTATTATTTGAGGATTACCCCTAGGTAGTTCCAACTTAAGATTTTCATTATGTTCAGTTGGCCTACCTAGCAGCGCCTGTCGATATAAAAGACCAGTAAGAGTCGGTCACCACAGTTGAAACTTCACCTGAATCAAAGTCCATTAAAATAGATAAAATTTGGTTATTTATTTTCCCGAGATATTTTTTGCCTCTTCAAAGCCCATTGAAGTGTTTTCAATTGTTAAGCCCTATCTTTCCATTTCTCCACTTCCCTAATTATGCTACATCTTTTTAAATTCAACCATAATATTCTTATTCCCTAATATCCGTTCCTTATCTCCTCTTTCCACGTTATCTATGTTTGAATTCAAATTGAAGCTCTTACTAAAAATTATATCACTATCCCCAAAGTTAACCCCTAAACGAGAAAGTGATGAACCTCTTTCATCTCTCAATTAACTAGTGATGATGAGGTTATTCCGGTTAGGCAACACCTTGATCTTGTCACTCCATTATAATGGCAACTTTAGACCATTGGGTCTTGTTATAAGGATATAACAATTGTTAACATAACTCAAATGCCCATATAGATAACCAAAAACTGTTAGCCTCTCATATTTAAAAGTGACAAAATGCTTTAATCCCTCATGTTTGATGATATTTTTAAAATGCATTAGAGGTTTTTGAGTATCTATTCATATACAAATTTGTATAAAAGGATTAGCTCTTCTATTAATAATCTTAGCATCATAATCTGTAAATTTTCCTATCAGATTATCGAATTTTGAGCCATTTTATTTGACCAAAACCCTGATGATAAGGCATACACCTGCACCCAAAAATCATACTTAATCAAGCATAATTAAGATGGATTTGCCCTATCTCTAGTCTGTATAGAATCAGTCAATGTTGATTGAAGGTCCATGGTGAACCTGATATAATACACACCACATCACATTGAAAAAAAAGCAAAACAAGTATCCATTTTATTTTACTTTTGAGATATTAACACCCCTAATAAGATGCCATAAATCTGCCATTGTGTTTCTCATATAATCAAAATTAATCATAGCCTAAGTAAGAAATTGACCTACCAAACAAAGTGAAAATGGATCTCTGTTTTCCTCTACAACCTTTTTAAGCTGCCATCCTTCTTTTTCTGCCCCCTGTATATTTGACTAAGCTAAAGTATCCTTCATCGTACCTTAACACTGAAGATTGAACAAAAATATGTCACTAGGATAGATAAATAGCTACAGAGAGCATAAATATAACATTGAATATATGATTTTTATTAAGAGTAAATAATATGGGTTTTTGAAAAAAATGTATTTTAAAAAAATTTGATTTCTAGGACTACAATAAAAAATTTAAAAATGGATCATTGATGGGTATAAATGGTTGGGTGTTAATTAACTAAGTGGCTAGTTTGAACCAAGATCTCTTTCAAGTGATCTTTGATGGCTATAAAAAGACAAACTATATGCATGCTAGGGAGTGATCTTTACACACCCTTAGGGTGGCATAGCTACAAGTAAGGTCCTTTAGGCTAGTTCAGCACAGGAGCCCTCTTTAAACACCAACAACTTAGCCTTATAGTCGATTAGCCCCTCTTCGATTTTTGCTTCCTCAATTGCCTCTGTATCCCATATGATCACTAGATGTGTTTATAGAATTTATCGCTCTGTAAGACTAGCCACCTAATCAAATACCATATCTTTCAGAAACCATTCATTAGAGTTAGGTAGCTTTAGCAGCACATGATGCATTAACTTCTGGTATGAGGCAATCAAAATAATAATGATATCAGCCATATCCCATTGGACCTTCCCTACCTATAAACATCTAGATATGTCAACACAAATGCACACAATAACAAGGAATTAACAAGTTATTTAAAATAAGCACTTACCTTCTCCTATGGGAGGACATTTAGCTCAAAGTAGAAGTCAACAAAATCCTTCCTCCTGAAAAAGATATTTTATTAAGTTAACTTGGGTACATAACGCTCAAGAGTAAGGTAGTCATGATGTAAGATGCACACTGTAATAAGCCTACACCTACAAATTAGATCAACCATCACAATGTAGTCAATTACAATGAAAAGCAAATAAGTAATGAAAATGAAGATAAAAAACTACAAATTCATTTTGTGGCTTGGGCTTCCAAGAATGGCCCTCTTTTATGATGCTCAATAACAAGGTAGTCACGACGTAAGATGCACAATGCATAAGCCCACACCTATAAATAAGATCAACCATCACAATGTACTCAATTACATTGAAAAGAAAATAAGTAATGAAAATCAAGATAAAAAAACTGAAAATACATATTGTGACGTGGGCTTCTTGGAATGGCCCTCTTTTATTATTCTTTTTGGGTGAAAAAGGAGAAGAGAGAATAGGAAACGCTTGAGCATAGAGAGCATTTCATCTTTTGATTAAGATCCACTTTTAGGATCAGCCTGACTAAAATCTCCTTCCTGAATGATCGATCACTTTGCAATGGTCAAGGGATTCAACCCAATTCAGCTAATCTCAAACCTCAAAAGGTATAAAATAGTGTCTTAAGGTATTGCTATTTTATTATTATTGGGTACCATAAAGCAGGTAAAAAAGAGTAATCATCCAATATAATATTGGAAAATAGTGTTCCAACATCATTATGATGCCAAAACCAAAGAGGGTTTAACTTTGGTCTTATTTATATCATTGATTAGCGTAATACAATTAGGCTTTCAAATTAATTGCTCTATCCCTCTTCTCACATGGATAATCATGCATAAATAAAAATAAAGGAGCAGTCAAATACATTTGAAAAGCTGTAAATCGTGGCATATAATTAAAGTAGTACAACATGGCATAATATACACACACACACACACACTAGATAATAAGAAAACATCAATAAAACAGGTGGTTCATTTGTGATTTCTTTTGGTGGGAACATTTGCTTCTATATGCATTTTTATAAAAAAAAGCTTTTATTGTGCAGTTTTGAATAAAAATAGGATGAATGATCCCTATTTTATTAAGAAAAAATTCCATATTAATTAATTATGCATAAATTTGTGTACACTTTTATTATTTTACATGTAATTTTTATGGCATAAAATAGGATATCGGTATAATTTTATTAATAAAAATAAAAAATTTTATTAATTAATATGAATATTTTTACAGCATTTTCCATTTTAATGGTTGAAAATTTCTTTTTTTTTTATTACATCATGAATCTAATGAATAATAATAAAAATAAAAAAGAATTAAGTACATATATAGAAAAATATCTAATTGGTTAGTTATGCTATGTGCTTTGAACTATAATCATGAACTTACATTAATACATGATGTGATATAAATAACATTTATGAAATAAATAAGTAAATAAAATAAGATAAATAAAAGGTGTGTATATATATATATATTTTCCACTTATTATATTATATTATTTTATTTGTGCTTGTTTATATATATAAACAAGCACAAATAATATAATATAATATAATATAATATAATATAATATAATATAATATAATATAATATAATATAATATAATATAATATAATATAATATAATATAATATAATATAATATAATATAATATAATATAATAAGTGGAAAAACATATAATATAAATGGCATAATAATAATAATAATAATAATATGAGTAAAATAAATAGATAGGAATGTAATAGAAAAAAAACAAGCACTATAAATAAGTCTTATAATCTTATTATGTAGTAAATATTCCAAATATGAGTGAATCATAAATAAATTATGCAAAAATAAGGATTAAATCTTGAACATATAAGAGTGAATGTATAGATTTAATACAGGCAGAAAATGAGTCAAGAAATATAAATGGCTTTATAATATTACCTTCAATGAGTTTTTTGAAATAAGAAAAAAACACTAATGTTTTGAAAATTTTTCTTTATAGTTTTATAAGAAAAATACTTCCAAAAAAGTGAATAATAAATAATAGATTCGGGGAAGAAGTGAAAAAGGAGACAAAACTTGAAAGCCTTTTTTTTCTTTTTTCTTTTTTTCTTTCTCTATCTTTCTCTCTCATTCATGAATTGAATATGGACATGTATTAACTAATTTATGAACTTATTGTATTCTTATACTTTATCTTTATTCCCAAAATGCCCTTATGAATCTTATTCACCTTGCATTCCACTTTGACCAAGATTTTCTAAATAAAGATGTATAGAAATACTTGAGATAGAGCTCCTCACTATAACTAAGGTGGTGGATCCTTTATTGATTACTCAATTATCTCTAAGTAGTTTATATTTTACCCAATCTCTGAGCTATGTATACCCATTCATGAAGTAAAAGCATAGGAGTCAAGTCCAAGGATCTCTGAGCTATGTATACACATTCCTTTCATGTCGATCTTCTTCTCAAAGACCCATTTACACCCTATGGGTTTTATCCCTTCAGGTGGATCAACCAAATTCCATACTTTATTGTCATCTATGGAGTCTATTTCTGACCTTATGGCTTTAAACAATAAATCAGATTCGAAACTATTTAAAACCTCTTCATAACTAGTAGGCTCTTTATCTTCCACCATAATTACATTATTGTCCTCATTTATGAGAAATCCATATCTCTCTAGGATTGTACTAAATCTAATAGACCTTCTAGATGCTTGTATACTAGTAGGTTTGACTATCATCTCATCTTTATGAGTTATAATCTTAATGTGAACCGATTGATATGCTTTTATTTGAGGATCATGAACTTCTTTAAGTTTAACTCTACTCCCATTATCTTCTTTTTAGAGAAACTCTTTCTTTAAAAAGATAGCCTGCCTTAAAACAAATACCTTTTGGTCCAAGGTATGATATAATTAATATCCAAGTGATTCTTTTAGACATCCTAAAAATAAGCATTTGTCAGACCTAGCTTCTAACTTGTTTGACATTGTCCTCTTAACATAAGCAAGATAACCCCATACTTTCATATGAGAGAGTATAGGTTTCTTGTTATTCCACATCTCATATGGAGTAATATCAACCGATTTACATGAAATTCTATTTAATGTATAAATAGCTATTTCCAGTGTATATCCCTAAAAGGATTTAGGCAAGTCTGTAAGACTCATCATTGATCGAACCATATCTAATAGTGTTCGATTTCTCCTTTTAGATGCACCATTATTTTGTGGTGTATATGGAAGAGTCCATTGAGATAATATCCCATTATCTCTTAGATAAGTCTGAAACTCTTGGCTTAAGTACTCTCCACCCCGATCTGATCTCATTGTTTTAATACTTTTGCCAAGTTGTTTTTCTACTTCATTTCTGAATTCTTCGAACTTTTCAAAGGCTTTGAATTTAAACTTCATTAGATAAATATAACCATATCCTGAATGGTCATCTATGAAAGTTATAAAGTACGGATAACCTTCTCTAGCATGCATGGACATTTGACCATATACATCTGAATGTATAAGTTCCAAAGTTTCATGACCCTGTACACCCTTACAACTAAAGGGTACTTTAGTCATTTTGCCCAATAAACAAGATTCACATTTTTCAAATGACTCATATTCAAAAGACCCTAAGTCATCGAATTTGTATAACTTAGTCTTGCAATTCTCATTTATATGACCTAAACAACAATGTCATAAATAAGAAGTTTTTAAGTTATCTTTCTTAGCTCTCTTAGTATTTATGTTATGCATTTCTTTTCCAAGATCAAGAATAAATATTCCATTATTAATGAAACATGAATAAAAGAATAAATTATTCTTAAAAATAGAATAACCTTTGTTAATATCTAAAGAAATATCAAAACCATGTTCCAAAAGACATGAAATAGAAATAATGTTTCTACCTAATGCTGGAACATAATAATAATTATCTAGATCCAATATAACCTACTCGATAAAGACAACTGATAGATCCCAATCACTTATGTGGAAACCTTTTAACAATTGCTAACTATAGATCCATCTCTTTTTTTTAAACCCTTTACTGCTCCTTAGGCCCTGCACATCATTACATAAGTGAGATCCACATCCGATATTCAATACCCAAGATTGCCTAGAATTAATAGAATATTTATTTATTTCTATAACATAAATACCTAGATTAGAAGCTACGGCTTGCTTCTTCTCCTTAAGAGACTCCATGCAGACCTTATAGTTTTGCTTTTAATGGCTCACCTTGTAATAATAGAAGCATGCCCCTTTGGAGTCCTTATCCTTTTTGGTAGCCACTTTCTTAGATATTCCACCATGGGCTTTGGTTGCCTTCTTCTTTTACTTCTTACCCTTTTTCTTTTTAGAGCGATTGGAAAAGATAACTATGATCAATTTTGGACCCTTCTGAAGAGATATATCAATAATTTTTAGCATGTTAATAAGCTCAGGGATGATAGCCATAATCTTATTCGTATGGAAATTAAGCATAAAAGGTGCAAAACTAGGTGTCAATGAATACAAGATCAGGTCTATGTATAGATCATTATCCATAACATAGCCCAACCTACCAAGATGTTCAATGTACCTATACATCTCCAATGCATGGGCAGTAGTAGAAGTGCCCTCTACCATCTTGCAACTAAAGAGAGCTCGAGCAATATCATATTACTCAGTTCTAACTTAGGAAGCATAGAGTTACTCCAAATGCAATATGATAGTTCTGGCATCCATCTTCTCATGCTGATTTTGTAGCTTAGGAGACATAACACCTAGCATCACACATGTTGTTGCCTTACTATCATCCATAAACTTTTGATAAATGCCCTTGATCTCATTATTGGCATCATTAGATGGAAGCGATGGTAGATCTTATCCAAGACATAGTGGATTTTTTTGGCTCTATGAACAATTCTTACTTGCCTTATCCAATCTAAGTAGTTGGTCCCCACCAACTTATTATCCATAATTGAGCGAAGGTTAATACGTGTGGTGCTCATGATGCAGTAACCTAGATGTGAAGAATTAAGCATGTTAGAATATGTCCACGCATATGAATGTATTAATAAGGTCTTTTATTAATCCATTTTACTCCCACTAATTTATTACGAACCAATAGCCCTCACTATTGATTTGAGAAAACCCGACGGTTTTCTTTGTGGGTTAATATTCAATCCTATTTAGAAATTTGACCTTAAATTTGCTCAACAAGACAAACCCTAACTTGAAAGGTAGGTATCATATACCAATTGGATCTTCATGCAACTATTAAATCATTAGGCATCAACTCTTGATATATGCATATATTGATATGCAAAACCCAATCTTGCCTATAGATCCATTAGTCTTGAGTTTCCTTAACAAACTAATGGAGTTAAGATGACCCATGAATAAGATTCAAACATATTCGATATAATATGGGCTTGAGTTTTCTCAGTAACCCAATACTAAAAAGAACTCTAGTTCTTCTCTTATTAACAGAAGGTTATATGCCTTAATATTAAATGAGGGGTTTTTTCCTTTTAAGTCTCATCATTCATGATTAGTATGTATTGGCATGTGTATGTATATACATTAATCTAATTAATCATGCATATTTAACACTTAAATACATGAGCTAGTTATGGACTTTCTACTTTGGTTTCCTTAAGCTAAGAAGGAAACTAGGTCATAACTCTAGGTAGAATGCATGAATTATAAAACCAAAAGAAAATAAGAATATTATAAAATCTTCTTCTCTTTTGGGTCCACCATTTGGCCCATCTTTCTCCTGTGGTCTTAATGTTCTTCTTTCTTATTCTAAACCAATGTAATTTAATTATATAACTGAAAAAAGTTTATAAGATAAATAGACCAATATAAAAGACCTTATGGGCTAAAATAAACCATGTATATGCTCAATTACATTGGCCATAAGTCCATAACTAACTCAATATGCTAAGACATACATCCTATCATACATCTAATGCATAAATGAAAAATAAATTTTATTTAGTGTAATTAGTGTATGTTTCAACTTCTTGAAACTATGTTCTTTGTATATTTCATATCTTATGTTATAAATATATTGATTTCCTAAATAGAACAAAATTAGGAAACTTTCCATTTTATAAACTATTTCAAATTTGGAAACTTTTTGACTACTTCAAAAAGTAGTTTCCCGAAAATGTTGCTAAGCTTGTTTTGTTTCCAATTATTAATCTCATTAATAATCAATTACTAGATTTAATTAATTCATCTAATTAAATAATTAAATAGGTTTTAATTTCATTAATTAATAAATTTTAAATCAATTTCAAATTTAAAAGTCAAATGACCAAAAACTAGGTCAAGCCTAGTATCCTTTGATGGATTTTTTGGCCTATTTAGCTAACCTAATGGGCCAAATGATTTTTGACTCATTCCAGCCCTTAAACAATTTAATTAAACTTGTAAATAATTAATATTATGAATTCAAATCTTCTAATTGGGCCCACCAACTAAATGCTAACTTAAAGGATAAAATTGACATTTATAGTATTTGGCTTGGTATGCTAAATTTTAGCTAAATGAATCAAATTCATTAAACATCAAATTGAATGACTTTAAATTATGAAAACACCATTTAATATCTCATATTAATGTATCTTAGTTTCTAGATCTGAAACAAAATAAATTAGGCCTAAAAATTCCGCCCATCTGGAAAACCCTAGGTGCTAAATTTAGCTAGTCAAAATTTTATCCCAATTAAATCAAATTTTCATTTTAATTTTAATTTTTAAAATTCATAAGTTATAGTAAGGTTTTCAAAATACATGAAATTAATTTTTCATGAAAAATTAAAATGCCAAAAAATTTATTTAGGGCCTAAAAATACTCTTAATGGCATAAAACCCTTGAGTTGGCTTGAAGGCCTATTTTCGAACTTCTACTTGCATTTCCATGGCATATAAGTCAAGATAAATTCATACATATAGTAATATATGATATATTACATATTTTTAAGAATTAAAAATATGAACTTTATATGGCATATACAATAAAAAAAAATAAAAGAACACCAATAACATTAAAAGAAACATAATCAAACAAACATTAAATTTTTTTGACATAGCCTTGGCTCTAATAGCATTGTTGGTTTATAAACACAATACATCAGATGTAAAGGGCAAATTGTAAAATTTTTATAAATCAAAATATCATGATCTAGTCAAAAGAATTGTATTTCCTAACTAAAGTTCAGAACTTTACCATAGATGTATGCTGAATAATTGTTTAATCATCGCACTGGGTTGTCGTAAACCACCAGTATCTTTAATTCAATGAAACTCCAAGGCATCCAAAAAAAAAAAAATCTAAGAACCTTCTCAAGGTGTAGCAATGGCCAAAATTGCCTTAGGGACTATTAAAGCCAATTTGGGTTAGAGAGAAAGGGAGAGGCGGCTAGCGTTTGGTGGCTAGAATTTCTTTTTCTCTTTCCTTTTGCTTCTCTTACCCTAATTCCATTTTTAATATGTATTTATACCCTTATGGTTCATATTAAGGTTGTTTTTTAATGACTGTATCTTTTAATTAAGCTTGGACCAATTAGAATACCTTAAGTGACACTCACGGCCCAATTATCCAACTCTACACATAGGGCTTAAATAAACTGGACTTACGCATTTGAATGGGCTCTAAACCCATTCAAACTTTATATACAGCCTTATAATATGTTAATGAAGCCCTATATTAATTATTAGGTAAATCCAATACCAAATGGGCTCCAAAGAAAAATCTCTAGCTCATAAAAGTCGTATTGAATATTTTAGGCCTTATGGACCTTTTTTATGCAATAGACTTTTCCACCTTTTATCGAACCCTGAATTTTATATTAATAACATATCAAATAATTTTCCATGACATCCCATGTATTGTTTATATATTGATTTTACTTTAAACCTTAATTCTTATATGTGTGTGACCCTTTGGATTTCATGTGCATGTTGGAAGTATAATATGTAACTAAGAGTTCCAATCGAACTAGAACTCTAAGAGTTCTAATCAACTTGGACTCTAAGAGTTATAATCAAACTAGAACTCTAAGAGTTCTAATCAAATTATAACCTTTTAAAAATCCTAGTCTAAGAGTCCTAATCGAACTGTGACTGTAAGAGTCCTAGTCAAACCATGACTCTTATGATTTAAACTCTTTTAAATCATTATATCAATTTTTAGTTGATATTATCCATACATAATTGTACATGTCATGAGAGGCATCTAGTCAAGTATCATTGTAATACCCTTATACCATTGTACTGTACATATAGTGATCGAATGTTAAAATACTATGCTGGTTACAATTGCTATAAAAAATAGTTCGGTAAATTTCTTCCAGCATTCAACATCATTCAAATGAGCAATCCATAAATAAAAATATTTACAACTTACACCGAACATACATATATAACCTACAAAAACTTGTACATATAAATTACCGTCTATGCCCACTGTAATCACATATATGCCATGTCTGCACTATCATTCTTGCTTTACATCATTGTTCTTGATCAACACAAACTTATGACCACTTTAACTCCTACTTCCACAACCTGCATACGGTAGTAACACTACGTGCTTAGCATTAAAAATGTCCAGTAGTGGATACAAATCCCAGACTTTTCATTAACAGATTCATTCATGCACAGACAATCATACACAATATTTTCTTATTATATAATCTTATTCATTCAATATTTTAGCTCACCTTTTTCTTTAACCTTCGGCATTACTAATTCTTTACTTAACAGGTTCTTTATATACAATATTTATTTAATCCTAGTTATGCCTAGTATTGTTCTTTAAGCTACTTTTTATCTTCATCTGTATTTTTGAAACATTTACTTAACCTTTATTTTACATTGTATTTTTAGTCTATCATTACATATATTGGCATTTATCTTACTTTACATTTCAATCGATTTTCAAAATATTTTCAGTAATTATTACTTTTCTTAATAATTCAGTTGGTTATTACACTTGGATCATTTTACATTAATTTCAACATATTCAGTTGTAACTATTTTTACTCTATTTTAGTTACACTCAATATGTTACATCTGTTATATTAATAGTAATAGTAACTTTTGTTAATAGTACTTTTGTTACGGTTGTCATGATTAACTCTAGCGTTATTTGTTTCGATTAAATTTTGTTCTTTAAATTAATTATACTTTTTATCCTAAATTACCTTTATTTTCTTTATATTGCTTTCGATATTAAACTTTATTTGGTTCATTAAACAATTTACAGTTTACATGCATTTGTTCTTCCCTTATCCTACAGTACCTAGGCCCTTTACACTTCTTCTATTCATTTCTTGGTTTAAATTCATATATCATTTTTGTTATTAGTTCCTTCATTACTTATACCTTTAAACATTAACCTTTTCCCTATATAGTTACATTATTTAATGTTTTCTTATTTCGATCTTTGTGTTTGTACTATACTCATTACTGGATTTTATCTATATCTTATTCTCTTAATAAAGGCCATATGATTATTAGTTTCATCATTACAATTATTATCTACCTACACTGCTACATTATTCAATATTATCATTAACCATTATACTTACTTTCCTACTTTTATTTCACGCTACATTTCAATCCTTTAATTAAGGTCAATTTACGATTCAGTCCCTGAAGTTTCATTAAATTACATTTTGGTTCAATTTTACTTTAGTATTCGCAGTTATAATATTACCTAACTGATTTTATTATTCCTTTTTACTTTCTTCTCTCTCTTTTCTTTATTTTCGTCCAGTTACTTTGGTACAGTCTATACAATTTGGTTCCTATATTAAATCTATAAGGTGAATACCAGTCTATTCAATGCTAGGCATAATGAGTATAAAGACCTTAAAAAAATTCTCCTTTCGTGTTATCCTATGAAATTTAAGTTGTATGAAGTTTCATATTTGATTCTTTAAGCAGAAACAGAGCAATGGAGCTTCATTCTATTTAACTTAGGTTGATCTAAGCCAAAAGTAGACCTACAACAAGATAACCCTTCTTTGAAACACTTTGGTAGTACTCTCGGATCAGAATCCAGAAATAAGAGCATATAGAGCCATCTTCCTGAGAGTATTAATAATATTGTAATTAAATTCTTGTACCAATATTGTGTATACATTTTTTAGTCAGTATTTTTCCAGTCATTTTATGTATCTAGTTCCTTTAACCTTTTCATTGTTATCAAATTTCAATTCAGACTCTTAATTCAATTAAACTTGTGATTTATATTTCTTTTATGCTTTTAGCCTCTTATTACGTCAGTATTTAATTATTTTCATTTTAACTCATTATTTTGTGTGCACCATTTTCGATCAGTTATCTATCAATCATTTTACTATCACACTACTGTTGTTGTACCTTTATTTCGTTATTCAACAATTCAGCAGTTTATCAGACATTCCAATATAACATTCATACTTGATGATTGATTTTTCTTTTACTTTATTATATTTCATTCCTTTATGAATAATTCAATTCAATTTTTTTCTTTGGTTTGCCCCTAGTATCAATCTAGTAAGAATTTTCAAACCAGATACATGAGATCAATACATTTAGAATGATTCCGAAGAACCACCCGAATATCTACATTCCATTGACATTTCATTTTTTAAGATTTTAACATTTCATTCATTCAGTAGACCATCATTGGCCTACTGTGGCTATACATTTAATATCTCTATGGCCAGCATACTATATCCTGTACTAGATTTATCTACCAGTTTACTACTAAGAGTAATTCAATTGTCCACTTTTCCGATCATTTTTCATTTTCAATTCATTTGCCGATACATCCTTAATCCAATCATACCATTCATTCATACAACTTAACAAATTTGAAATTTCTACTTGATACATAGTATAATATTTTTGTTCCAATCATTCAATACTCATTTAAAAATTCCAAATAGTTTTTATACATTTGATCAATTATCCATTCATTCATTCTGTAATATTTATTTCCTTTCAGTCTGATTTATATCATTTTCTTTTCCACTTGACTTAACATTTTCACAGTATTAACTTTAAACAATATATATACAACTTAAAGTTCATTTAAATATTTTCTCTCTCTCTCTCTCTCTCTCTCTCTCTCTCTCACACACACACACACATATATATATTGCTTATTTATATCCAATACACTCAATATTTTGTTTATTGATTATTATCGTTATTGTTCTAAATTTACAATTTTTCTTCATTAGTATTGGTGTAATCATTAATCTTATTATTATTTATTATTTAGTGATTTACTCTTCAACTTTTCTAACAATTACTTTAATAACTTACATAAATATTTTTAATTATAATTTAATCCTTAAATTAGACACTTTAATATCTTTTTATACTTTAGTCCCTAAACTTTCATTTATTTATAATTTCATCATTCACTTCTATTAAACTTACATAAAATCAATATTTTACTATCTTTTTACACTTATTGCATTATTTACTTTAAAATTACTTTTTAGTCCTCTAAGCTAGTCAAATTACCATTTAATCCACTTTTTGTTCAATAAATTACTAAAATACCCTTTTGTTCATTTTATTTATAATTTTGCCACTAGTTATACATTTTAACTATAAATTCAATATTTATTTTGTAAAATTTTTGTTTAGTCCCTAAACTTCATTTCATGCTTAAATCTCATTTCATCCTCATTTAAATATGCATTTTACCCAGTAATCTTAACTTTGCTTAAAATTACCATTTTACCCTTTTGCTTCCATATTTTGTAAAATTACCATTTACCCTTTCTACTTTCAAATTCTTTCATTTAAGTCTTTTTATTTTTTTTCCAATTGTGCTAACTTTCATTCTTTTTTTTTATCATTAACATTTCATATTTTACTATCATTTCACTATAAATACTATTCAATCATGGTATAAATTTCATATTTAATTTATTTATACCTCTGAATTCTTTAATTCAAATTCATACTATATTAACTATTGTTAATATACACTAACATTCAAAATACACTTCAATTACACTTAAATATTCATTCGGTCACTATACATATTCTTCACACATAAATTTTTCTTCCATTATCAATTACCCAAATCATTAAATTTCATGTTATTTATTATAGGTCCATACTTAATTCACATAAAGCCTATAAAATCATTAAGAACCTTTAAGCTAACAATTCGACCATTCATTGTTCATCCAATTAATTTTATTTTATTCCATATTTAATCATTTAAAACATCTCTTATACTCTTTCGAATCATTTTTATAACAGTTATTTCAATTATACGAACATTAATCACATACATACATAAAGTATATAACCCTAAACAAATTCAATTAAATGAAAAATAAGGAATTTTGTATCCACATACCTTGAATTCAATTCCTGCATACTTTAATATTTCTCTCATTTGCCTTAATCCATAGAACCACTTCTTTTTTCTTAAAATCCTAAAGTGGCCAAAATTACCATGATAAATACATATCAATTCCTCTCTTCTTTTATATAAAATAATCACTTATCTAGGCTTTACAAATCTAAAACTATCCACTAAAATTAATAAATCAATTTAAAAACTTTAATTTTCCCTTACCTTAATTTTAATACATAATCTCTCTTCTTGGTTTCCTTCACTTTTTTCACTTTAATAACCTCAAATGAAGATTGAAGGTTGCCATAATCCACTAGAGAAGCTGGAATTTACTTAAGAAACTTGAATTTAGAAAGAGAATTTGAGAAGAATAAAGAAATTAAGTGAAATAAAATCTTTCACTTGGCCAAAATGAAAAAAAATGGGAGAAGAGGAGATGGTTGCAGGTTTTTATAGAAAATTCAGATATTTAGGCTATTTATAGGTGGCTGATGGGTCAAACCTGGTCCAATCAAAGTGGTCTAACCACTTTTAGCCTAATTTTTATTTTAAGCCCATTATGCATCCAAAAATTATTTCTCTCATTTTCAAAATTAAAGTTCACTTAAAATTAATTGTATAATTCTTAAAATATATAATATAGCCTCCATACAATTTTTTGGCTCAATCGGAGTTTATTTTTGATTCGGTTCACTAAATCTGGTCCGATTAGGTAATTTTCGGTGTTATTATAAAATTATTTTTTCATCATCGAATAATTATAAATACTAATTAGAGCCCAACTAGAACTTTCTAAAAATTTTGAAGATCATTTGCTATTTTTAAAGTTTTGATCAAATCAACGGTCAATTGATTATTATTTAAATCGAAATTATTATTTTCTCTTACTTCCTATGTTTAATTCCTCCTAAAAATACTTTTAAAATTATTAAAATATATTCATTAGGCTTTTGAATATTTTTGGATCAATTGAAGGCTATTTTTCGATTTAATCCGCTTTTGCCAATTTGATAGCCTGATTTTTCATGTCATTGAAAAATTACATTTTTCTTCACCATATGATTCTACATCTTATTTAATTATATCTAAAAATTCTAGTAATTTTTTGAGGTCATTTACTAATTTTAAAGTTTCGATCAAATCTTAGTGAATCGGGACACTATTTGAACCAAAATTGTAACTTTTTCCTTATTCTTGACTTTTGATGACAAATTTTATCTCATTTTCAGTCCAAAATTACATTCTTAGACTTCTTCTAACATTATATTTCTAATTATCTAATAAAATATTTTTTAACTTCAGGAGATACTATTCACCCTGGTATCACTATTAACCATTAAAAAATAATATTTTCGACTAATTCGGTATTTAGGCCATTTCAATCATGACTACCTAAATGATAAGAATTTAGTGGTTTTCATTTTTATCCTTCCATATCAAGTTTCCATGTAATCACTTTCATCATTCTTCTAATCGCATTCATGAATTAAATATGGACATGTATCAATTCATTTATGAACTTAGTGTATTCTTATGCTTTTATCTTTATTCCTAAAATGCCTTTATAAATCTCATTCACCTTGCATTTCATATTAGCTAAGATTTTTTGAATAAAGATGTATAGAAATACTTGAGATATAACTCCTCACTATAACTGAGATGGTGAATCCTTTATTGGTAACTCAACTACCTCCAAGTAGTTTATATTTTACCCATTCTTCGAGCTATGTATAACCCTTCGTGAAGTAAAAGCACGTGAGTCAAAGTGTAACACTTGCTACTTGAGATACCTTAGTGATCTCAAGTCCAAGGATACTTATGCAATTGATATAATAAGATAACTCATTAATATAGTATAAGTATCCATGTGAAGTTTCTCATGACAAGTCTTTATTGAACTTGTTCTTCTAACGAGCATCCATATGTTAACTTTGACCATCTCAGTAATCACAGATAATGAGAACTAATGCTTGAACTATTCAAAAAGTGTAACATGTGCTAGTCTATCCGTATTAAAAATATCACTTCTTGTTAATACTATGACTAGGGATAATTTAAGTATTAACATATTTGCATACAATAAATATCTCATATCATGAACTCTTCATGATTATTTTTGTACTATGTTTATATACCAAGGAATATATTCAATAGTTTAAGTTATATGCATGAAAATGTTGTTACACAAAAGCACTAAAGAATCTATGAATGCCTTATTATTATTCAAATAGAATATTTTATACATGGATAAAAATCCTATTATATATGGGCTCTGGGGCATATCACTAACAAACAAGACAAGAAGAAGTGGCCATGCAAAATAAGAAAAAAGAAAGAGTTAAGTTATTAATTTTTAAAAAATGTGAACGTGCAGAAGAATACTAAGCAATTAAATTAACAACAATTAGCTTATTATGAACATCCATAAAATAAGGGGAATAAAATAACAAAAATTAAAGTATAAAGCTTATCATGTTATTATCATATTAATGATAATAATTATAATATTAATAATAATAAATATCATAAAAAATAAATAAAAAATAAAAGAATTAATGTAATTAAAATATTATAAACAAAATACAATAAACTATATTATTATAAATTTTTTATATAAAATGTAAACAAAATAAATTAGCAAAGATATAATTGGAGTATACATCAAATAATAAATAAATAGAACAAAAATAAAATACAAAACATATGAAATGAAAACAATAAAATGTGGAGAAAACCAAATGCATGTATGGGTGATGTCATTATCATGCAGTAGAGACCAAGCAAAGAAAGAAAAGAGATCAATATGCAGAAGGTAACAACAACAAGGAAAAGGAATAAATGAATAAATTCTTAGCAAAATAAAAATAATATTAACATAAAAATACAATAATATTTAATATATTGCATAAATATAAAATAAATTAATTAATGTGAAATATTGATTTACGTGCCTAATAAAAATTAAGTGAAAGAAATCAAATTAATGTAATATAAAAGTAATGAATTAATTCACAAAAAAATCTATGTGATTTAATTGATTTTTGTTGATTAATGAAAAAAATCAATAAATCACCACGAATACAAGAATAATTAATTCACAAACTCGAAATAATAAATCAAAAAAATAAAAATACCAAACAAACTAAAAATTATAAAAAATTTTACACATAAATTAATATTAGCCTAAATGGGATTTAGGATGTTAATTTATTAGCCTAAATGGGATTTAGGATGCTAATGAATATTATCCTTGGAGTGTGTTGCCCTAAAATCGAGAAAATCTTATCTTAAAAATTGCCCTTTTCCTACTTTCTTCTTTGCTTTTTTTGTGGAAAATTAAAGAAAAAAAATATTTGCTGTGTATGGTTTTGTGTGTGTGTGTGTGTTAGGGATGATCATGGGGCGGGGATTCCCCGGCCTCGGCGGAGACCCGCCCCGTTCAGGGCCGAGAATCCCTAAATTTTCCCCTCGCGGGGACAGGGATGGGGGAAAAAATTTTCGTTGTAAATTCGGGGGCGGGGACTGGGAATGGGGTATCCGCCCTGCGGGGATCCCCGCCCCGTAAATAAAATTACCATATTAACCTTAATTTTATAATTATTTACGTACATGCCATTGGCTATAAATATTCCACTCAAAACCCTAAGTCCCTAATCTCATATCCTTTTCCTTTCCTGCCGTTTCCTTCTTCTCTAGACACAACTCCTCTCTCTCTATGATCGTTGACTGAAATTGAAATCTGGTTAGTCTTCTTCTTTCTTTCCTTCCTCTGTTTTCTTTGATTCTAAAATAAAATGTTTGATTTAATTTAGATCTCTCTACAGACCACAGCATCTCTTCTTCTTCTTCTTCCGCTTCCCTTGTGGGTTCTATAGTTGTCTCGTGAAAATTGAAGCTTTATTGAGAAGTAAAGCAAGGTTTATCACCTCCAGAACTTGAATGTTGATGTTGCCGCTCCTTCGTCTCCGATCTTTGAGTCCATTCCTACCGATGTCTCGCAATTTGAATCGGTAGGTGTTTTTTCTTAAATTTCTCTATTTATGTTGTTTCTGTTTTTTATGGAAATCCCCTAGTTTATGGATAATGATTTGCTTGAGTGATTACTGGGTTTGATTCTTTTACTTTATCTGCACATGGGCATGTTTATAGCTAACTATTCCATGTATAGATTTAGCGTTGATAATTTGGTGAGAGTTCTGATCTTCGATAGGCTCTTTGCTGCGCTATTGTCTTTTGTTGATTTGCTAAATGGGTGTCCTTGTTTCTACCTAGGTGTTTGCTATTGCCGTTTATTAGAGTATCTTGTGTTGCCTTCTAATTCAGAGACTTTTAGGTAGGGTTTTTGTTATATTAGAATCGCTGAATTTTCCTCATACGATGTATCTATTATATGATTCTTTTTGGGTTTGTAGTACCATTGGCAATTCAATCTCGAGTTTTGCAGCTTAAACTGATGGCTACTGCATCTCTCTCAATTGATGTCCGAGTTACATTGCTCTAATTAACAGGTAATGAATCATGTAAATGTGTTTGCATGTGATATTTAACTTGTTTCATGAGTGAATTATCTGACTCTTTTTGGGTTGGTAGTACCATTGGCCATTTGATCTTCAGTTTTTCATCTTAAACTGATGGCTACTACTTCTATCTCAATTCATACGTGTGTTAGATTGATCTAATTAGTGTGTAATGAATGATGTAAATTTGTTTGCATATGATATTTAACCTGTTTCTTGAGTTTTACATAAGTTATGTGGGGTGTTGAGGATTTTCTTGGTATGTTTTGTTAAACAATTGTAATTGATTATGTTTCATCAAATTACGAGTTGGTGGCACTACATGTCCATTATTAGGGATAAGCCCACAAACTTGATAGGAAGAAAGTTTAGGAAGTTAATAAAGGGGACAATAATGGTAGCTTTTGTTAAATGATATATACTATAGCATTATTTTATTTGAAATTCGATAAAATTGAATGCATCCTAAAATAAAAATTTTAAAAACTTAGGAACGCATAAACTTTGCATACAATTAATTGCAAGAGATGTTTTGGCAATTCCTGTATCCACTGTGGCTTCTGAGTCGGCTTTTCAGTATAAGTGGAAGGTTTATAAGTTCTCATCGTAGTCGATTGCATGCTGATACGGTTGAAGCATTAATATGTATACAAAATTGGATATTGGCTTCAAATAAAGGTGTGTGAAATTTGCTTATATTATTTTATTTATTAATTTACTTTGTATTTCTGATTATAGTTCATATGCATCATAATTTATAAATAATAATTAATATATTTAGGATCTTCTTCAATTGATCATCCACGGTGCTATACAATGATTGAAGATATGGATGTAGATGAAGAGGTAAATTATGAATATATTTATTTTGAATATTCTAATAATAAATATTGTTATTAATTGAAATTTGAATTGACAATTTAAATTTTTTGAGAATTGAGATTACTTATTCTACAATGTCAGGTGGAATAATGACAAGTTGCACTGAAAATTTGAGATTTGCACTTGATAAATTATCTGTTTATGATATCAGGTAGCAATATGGTGGTGACAACTTTAATTTACTTTCAATCTGTATACGAGTATATAATTAATATTTTTATATTTGATTAATTTGTATTTCAGGTTTATATTTTGTTAGAAATTGAAAAAGAAGTGGTTCAACTGAAATTTTTGGTTATTTGTATTATTGCAACTTTATTAAGTTTTAATTTCTTGTATTATTGTAATTTTATTAAGTTTTGGTTACTTGTTTTTAATTTAGGATTATTAAGTTTTAAGTTATATTTAATTTTAGATTTATTAATAGTTAAAATTTATGTTAATTTAAATTGTGATTGATTTTGAATTTTTTATTTATTAAACGTTATATTTTAATTTTAATTATTTATAAAATATTGTATTTTAAAATTAAAAAAATTATTTTTTTATGAGGGTTGGAGATTGCCGCGGGGGACGGGGATTCCCGCGAGGTGGGGACGGAAGAAATTCTCCCCCCCTCCCCTCCCGATATTGGAGGCAGGGGCAAAGACGGGAAATTTCTACTACTGACGGGATAATGAGTGGGAGTAAATTTTCCGATCCCGTCTCATTTCTTGATCATTCCTTGTGTGTGTGGGTGAGTGTGTTTTTGCTCCTTTTTTATTGTTAAGTGCCGCCGCCCAGCTGTTCCAGATGTAGCTCTACTTTTTTTCTATTGTCAAAAAGCTGTTCATCTATTTTAGGTTTCTCTTATTCTTTTTATAGTGTGACTTGCTTACCCTACCTTACATCATTAATTTTCTTTTTTTTTTTTTCACGTAATCTACTTTCAATTTGCTTTTTACTTTTCATTTGCTTTTTTTTTTCCACTTTCTTTCTACTTTTTTTTTTTTACTTACTTTACCTTTGGTTATTTTGTCCACTTGATTTTCATTTCACGTTTTCTCCTTTTCTTGTTTTACTTTCTTTTTTTTCACGTTTTCTTTTCTTTTTTTTTTTTAATTTTCCTTTTTTTTGTTTTTTGTTTATTCCTTTATTTTCTAATTTTCTTATTTCTTTTCTTTTTTATATATTTTTTTATTTATTTTATTATTTTTAGAAAACAGAAATCCCGAGAAAAATCTCTTTTAAAAGCACCCCAAAATTTCAAATGAGAGTAGATAAAAAATCATTTTTTTTCTAAAATTAATTTTTTCTTTGAAAACACAAAATCCGAAGAGAGCATCATGATTTTTTTATCTGGCTATTTTGAAGCAACATAATCTCCATCTAGTAACCCTAATCAGAAGCCACCTCAAGATTAAGTGTCTACAATTGTCCTCAAGCTTGGAAAAACTATTGCACTAATGCTTAGATTAGCTAAAATTCAGAGTAAAGAGTTAGAGATATATACTTGAGGTGGTTGTGGTCTTCTTATTAGTTGATTAAAAATGCATATTGGAGGCAACAAATCTTTAGATTTGATTAAAGACATGTACCATTTGAGGTAGTGAATCTCTTATTGATTTAAAGATGCTTAACATCTGAGGTAGCGAATCTCTAATTTGATAAAAGATGTTTTCCATCTTCCAAGGCAATCGGTTTCTTGATTAGATAGTTATTGTCAGGTTATCGATATATTAACCCTAGTTCGGATAGTTAACATTAGTTAATCGATGTGTTAACCTTGAATTGACTATTCAATTAGCGTTTAGGGCATGCAAAATCGAGATGAATTGATTAAATCTGATTAGTGCTTAAGGCATACAAAATCAAGTTGTTTGAGTATGTCTGATTAGTGCCTGAAGCATGCAGAATCGGGATGACTTGATTGGATTAGATTAGCACTAGCTTGTCAGCATGCACAATCAGGAAGAGTTATCTTAATTGATGCATTTTTATCAGCATGTTTAACCATTATAGATAGGCTAAATGGCTCTTTAGAGGACTTTGGTACCTATGAAAAGGACTTGATGTTAGTGTGCTATTACAACTCAAAGAAGATACTAACCTTATGGAGATGTAGATTTATCTTTAAGCAAGATGGTCATCCTCTAGTAATTGCCCCTAACACAATGCCTATAAAAAGGACTTTATCATTTATAGAAAGGACTTTGTTGCTTGAAGGACTCAAAATGCCTTTACAAATAACTTAATGATCAATAATCGCTAGGAGACTAGAAATGCTCTGAAAAAGGATTTAATATTTACTGCTCACTAAAAGACTCAAAATGCCTTGAAAAAAGACTTGAAGACTTAATGCTCGCTAAAAGATTCGAAATGCCTTGAAAAGGGACTTAAAGACTTAATGCTAGCTAAGTAACTCAAAATACCTTGAAAAAGAATTTAAAGACTTAATGCTTGCTAAGAGATTTGAAATACCTAGAAAAAGGACTTAATACTCGCTAAGAGACTCAAAATGCCTTAATAAATGACTTAAAGACTTAATGCTTGCTAAGAGACTCGAAATGCCTTGAAAAGGACTTAAAGACTTAATGCTCACTAAGAGATTTAAAATACCTTGAAAAAGGACTTAATAATTTAATGCTCGCTAAGAGACTCAAAATGCCTTGAAAAATGACTTAAAAACTTAATGCTCGTTAAGAGACTTGAAATACCTTAAAAAATAAATTAATGGTTAATGCTCACTAAGAGACTCAAAATGCCTTAAAAAATGATTTAATGCTCAATGCTTACTAAGAGGCTCGAAATGCCTTGAAAAAGGACTTAATAACATGTGGTCTAGACTTGCAGGTCTGTATAAAAAAATACTTAGTTAGCTTGCTATTTTATCATTCATAATAGAGAATATTACCTGGCGACGTAGGCATAACATCATCTGGCACTTTAAGGTGAGTGAAAATTATCCTAGATTTTGAAGCATCCTATAAATGGAGGCCTATTAGCTTACCTTTTATTGTGGGATGATGATTGAATTGAATGCTTGCAGCGTTAATTAAAGGAGTTTGGTACATCGATCTTTACTTGAAAAATCTATTTAAGCTTCTTCTTTTTCTTTTTTCAAAATTGTGAGTGCTGGAGTACATGCAAAGGATTATAGTGAATGATCTGTGTGTAAAGAACAAAATGTATACACAGAGTTATACACGTGAAGTGTATGCAAAAGAGCTATGTATAATGGAATTCATGGGCTATGCATACTGTAGGGAAATCTATTCATCCAAGTCAGTTAGGGGTGAATGATGGTTTGATCTTGTTGTATTTTTGTTTGATGAACCTTTATTGCTCTAGGTCATTATTTTAAAGGTAGTGTGCCCCTCGTGGGATTTCATACTAGCTTTTCTCAGTAGAAAATATATCCCGTTAGGGATTTTCATATAACCCTATGTCTAACTTTTTCCTGGAATGGATCCAATCCGTTCCAACAACTTTTATTCTTCTTTTTTTTAGAACAGACTACATGTTTTAAGGTTTTCACTCTATCCTTTAGCCTAACTTTTGCTTAGAGAGCTAGCTACAGTTTTCATCTCTAATGGCCTCTTTCTTTTTTTTTAGTTTTAGTTTTTATTTATTTATTTTATTTTTTTGAGGATCTGCACTTTTAATTTGCACTTTAACACATATCTTTGTACATGTCATAAGTCTTTCTTGATTGGTTAATCATACTTATGCTTAACTTATGCATGCATTCTTATTTACATGCATCATATATGATGACAGTAATCATAACTAGACATGCAATGCAAAAACACCAATTCCATTTAATCTCAAGAAGCGACACTTTATGTGTATCTGACTCCTATTATCAACCAGTGCTTTCAGGATTTCTTGATTGAATATTTTATCTCAACCTTTAATTTTTACTTAGTATGCCTTTTTTGATTTTCACCCTAACAGGGTGCCTAATTTTAGCAAGACAATATTTTCCTAGTTTTTGACATGTAGGGCTATTTTTTCTTCTCTTTTTTTAAGCAACGCCAACTATTGACATGCCTAAATGTCTTTGTAGTTAATGCTCATACTGAAAAGCTCTCGGGATAATAGCTGGGCACCATAAGGTACATTGACCCTCGCTATGTCATCCATAAATTTACCACTAATGCTCCTATTGAAATGTTCTCATCACAAAAACTTGGTACCATAAGGTGTATTGACCTTTGTTATGTCATCCATAACATAATTCTTTCACTTATCACTGAAAGTTAAACATCTTCTAGATCAACCCTCTCACAGTGTACTTTAATTTTATTTTGTGATCTTAGCTGAATTTTGTACACTTTCTAATGACTATGTCACTACTCTGTATATTGGTTCCAATGTGGGAAAAATCATTATTAAGGTTGTCGAAACATCTATTTGGTTCTATATCTTTCCAAAATTTACATTATCATCAGAGTTTCATCTCTTATCCAACATTTCCTTATTGTTAATGCTAGTCTTATAACCTTTGATGTGTTAAACTTGTGTATAGTTCTCTCACTAAGGAGCCTTCTTAGTTATGGATCATGTAATGCCCCTTATTATACCTAGGAGAAATTTCAATAATTAATTATTAGGTCTAATGTTAAATTACATATAAATTCTTAGAGAGGGACCCAATTAAAAAGTGAAAGGGTTAGTTTTGGGGTATAATTAGAAATAAAGGAAATTGAGGGCCAAAGGAGGGTAGTTTTCTAGGTAAGTGACACTTGAGCCCATAGGAGTGAGGGAGAGGGAGATATTTTTAAGAGAGGTGGCTGACTAAAGGGTGAGTGGTCTTCTTCTTCTTTCATCTTCATCCTCTCTCAAACCTTAAAATCTCTCTCTAAAGCTCTCTCTCTCTAGGACCTCTTAGATTTTATAAGAAGAAAGAAGATTTAATTGGGTTTAATTATAAGGTATTGTTGTCTTTTTATTTGGTGTGTGTGTATTGTTCATTGAATATAATGATGAGTGTTCATGGTGATGTTCTTTTTATAAAAGGAGAAGCAAGTAAAAAGAAGGGAAAGGAAGCTATCCAAGAGTGAAGAAAAGTTGGAGCTCAAAAGGTATTGGAACTTGCATGTTATTTGGGTGTGCTTGAGTTTTTGGACATGAGAGATGTCTCTATTATTGCTATTATATGTCTTATATATGGATCTTGAGCTTGAAAGTGATTTAGAGATGAAAGATGCAAGTTTTGTTGAAAGATATAAAAACTCTGTTTTAGGGATTAAAGGACCAGTCGATGCCTTTTTGGCCATATCTTGAATTGTAGTTATTCAAATGGAGAAATTCTAGTTAGTATAGAAACTAGACATCCATAGCTTGATTTTGTTAGAGGAACCGAGAATTGATTTTCACTGTATGATAGTGAAAACTTATGTTGAAATCTAGTTATGACTGTTACTATGTGCTTGTGAATAGTCTGTGGTTTTCCTTACATATCTTGAGATTTATAAGTCCATTTTAGATGATTTATAGTGTTTTGGAAACTAGAAACATAGGGTTAAAACTTTTTAGAAGATAATTTTGTCCGAAAAAGTCTTTGGTGTACCTAAATTGTTGGGCAAGTTAAATTCCTTAATTAGATTACAGGATTTTGTGAGCATGAGCATTGAACATTTGGACCATCGCGGTGCGTCATGAGCACAATACCAACGAACATTCATTTAGGCAGTTGCTTGCTGTCGAGAGTACGACTAATATCATGAGTGTGACTCATACCGTGAGAGTGACTATTGTTGCAAGTGCGACAACAAGCATTTGTCTCCTATATTTTTATTTTCGCTTTTCCAATATAGTAGGCTACTCTTTCCATGTGTTGTGTCTATATTTAAACATAATCGACCTTAAAATTCAAGTATGTATGAAATTATATTATAGTTATTTATAAACATGTATGATTTACTATGAATAATGCTTACGTATATAAACATTTTGCATTACCGAATTAATATGCTAATAGTTAAATTATACTATCTTTATTATAATGGATATTCACATGTATGATATTTCTATATGATGAAATATGATAACTTAAGCACCAAAGATGATACAGTGATATATGAAATAAATAATGCCTGGTTTGAAAGTTGTTTGTGGATAGATAAGCGTGCCTATAGGGTTATGAGTACACAATATGTCTCTAATGGGACCACAGTTCTGACCTGAATGGGTCTATAGATTTAATACCTTCGGGTATTTAAAGATTTGATACCTTATGGTATCCAAAACACCCGTTATCCACACCTAAAGGAATTAAGTAGGCAATTTATACCATGAATGATATGTATACATAGTTTGTGATCTTTTATTACTGTGATCATATGGTACAAATATTTCTTCCAATAATTTATTTAGTATTTTTTCTTAATGAAGTAAATAAAATTTTATTATGTAATATTGTTGTCTGCTTGGTGATAACCACTGTGAGTGGTTATCAATTTATTATTTCCGCTCCCCACTAAGCTTTATAGCTTAGCACTGATATTTATCCATGTAGGTTCATAGTTTAGACCTTTTCTTTAGGGATAAAGCCAACAATTTTAGAAACCAACATCAGTCTAAAAAGAACCATTTTGAAGTATTAAATTCAATTTTGTATCTTTTTGGATATAATGGTGTCTTCTGTATGAAAATCGTGTAATTATCAAGTTTTGTAATTAATAACCCACTAGTATTTTTAATGTAACCACTTAATCTTATATGATTTGTAAAGTATATATGTATGTATGTATGTATGTATGTATGTATGGATGTATGTATACCTATATGCACCATTAACAGATGACTCACAGGATTAATGGAATGTAGTTAGTAGCAGAAATTGGAATTATCTAGTATAGTCGTTACATTTTTGGTATCAGAGTGCCTTGGTTTAGGTGGTTCTGGCTAATAGGAATTTAAAGATTCATAGATATAGAATTCTTGTTGATGTTGGCTAATTGTTATTGTCCCTGCATTTCTTTTGACATAGCTAGAATAGAAGGACATCGTAAAGTGATAGATGAATCGGCATAAAGCAATCTACCTGGACAATCGAATCCTTCTCAGCCTGAATCTTCTGCATCTACTAGGGGTGGTGTAGCTGTTGTAGAGCCAGAGGAAGCACTGTTGAAAATTTTCCACGATATGGCTCAAATTCTACAAAGGATGACTGCACCAAAAGCTCCTATTTCTGAGATCAGGAAGCACGGTGCAAAAGAGTTTCTGGGCTCTACCTGGGAAGAATTTAAGAAAGCAGAGTTATGGCTTGAAAGATTGGAATGGGTATTTACAGAAGTTCAGTGCCCAGTTAATCAAAAGGTGACCTATGCTATGTCCTTGCTTCAAGGAGTAGCTTATGATTAGTGGAAACTGGTTCATACATAACCTCAGCTACTTGATTCCCTCTCTTGGGAATTCTTTGTGGCAGAATTTAAAAAGAGGTATGTGACCAAAGCATTTAAAGATGAGAGGTTGAAATAGTTTTTGAACTTAAAGCAGAAGGGTATGTCATTAGCTGAGTATGAATTAGAATTCAGTCACTTGAGCAAATATGCACTAAAACCTATACTGACTGGGACTTTCAAATGTCGTCAATTTGAAGATGGGTTGAATGACTAGATCTGGGAACATTTGATAGGACCTATTTCTTTACACCCTGTGGATTATCATCAACTAGTTCAAGCAGCTATTTGAGTGGAGAAAGAAGAGAATGCCGAAAGAGAAAGAGAACAAAGAAGAAGAAGCTTTTCTCGGGGTGGTTTTTTATCAGGGAAAAGATCGAGAATGACTCCAGGAGATCAACCAATGGAGTCTAGTAATCGCCTTGCCTTTAGAGGTAGACAACAGGGGACTTTTACTTCAGTTGGATCTGGTAGAGGCACTGCATCAGGATAGGATAGAGGTCAAGCTCCATAATGTACCTATTGTTTTAGATGACATTGGGGCACTTGCAAAATTCTTACTGGTGCTTGCTTCAGATGTGGCAGCTCAAACCATTTTATGGCAAATTTTCCTATGAAGCAGGAGCAAGCCTCCAATCAATAAAGTAATTGATGAGCCTCTAATGCACCCTCTTTAGGTAGAGGTCGTGGTAGAGGTAAAGGTGGATCGAGTCAGTTTAGAGCTTAGTCCAAAAACATTTCTAAGATAATGGATCAACTATTTGCTCTTATACATCCTGTTAGAGCTTATGCTATGAAAGCTCGTGAAGATGCTGATGCTCCTGAGGTCATAGCTGGTACATTCTCTCTCTTTGATACTGATGTGCATGTACTTATAGACCCAAGATCTACACATTTATATATTTGTAATGGGGAGTTGAGTAGGAATGTATTTGCTGTAGATCATCTGAGCTATGATATATGTGTAATCAGTCTTTTGGGCCACGGTATATATGTAAATGAAATCTATAGAAATTGCCCTATTATGATTCAAGGGAGAGAGTTTCTAGCTGACTTAATTATTTTACCTTTCCATGAATTTGATGTAATTCTGGTATAGATTGGTTGTCTAGATACCAAGCTATAGTGAACTGTAAAGCTAAAATTATAATAGTTAAGGATGCCAAGGAGAAAGAGACATTGATTCAGGGTATTAAGTCTAAACCCTTAACCAATGTTATATCTGTTATGAAAGCAAAGCGATTTCTTAGGAAGGGATGTGAAGCATTCTTGGCTTTGGTTCTTGATTCTAAAAGGGAAACAGTTAATCTTCAAGATATTCAATTAATCAATGAGTTTTCTGATGTTTTTTTTGAAGAACTTTCGAGTTTGTCGCTAGAGAGAGAAGTAGAGTTATCTATAGAAACTCTACTTGGAACTGCTCCTATCTCCAGAGCACCTTACAGAATGGAACCATCAGAATTAAAGGAATTAAAGGTTCAGTTACAAAAGCTGCTGGACAAAGACTTCATCAAACCTAGTGTGTCACCTTGGGGTACACCGATATTATTTGTCAAAAAGAAGGATGGCACTTTGAGGATGTGCATTGATTATAGACAGCTCAGCAAAGTAACGGTGAAGAATAAGTATCCTTTAACTCGAATTGAAGATCTATTTGATCAGTTAAATAGTGCTGGGGTATTTTTTAAAATTGATCTGATATCAGGATACTGTCAACTGCGGGTCAAGAATGTAGATGTTCAAAAGACTGTTTTTAAAACTCAATATGGTCATTACGAATTTTTAGTAATGTCTTTCGGGTTGACTAATGTACCAGCAACATTCATGGATCTAATGAATAGGGTGTTTAGACCCTATTTAGATAAGTTTGTTGTGGTGTTTATCGATGACATCCTGATCTATTCTCGCAATGAAGCGGAGCATGCAGAACACTTGAGAAATGTATCGCAAACTTTGTGAGAAAAATAGTTGTATACAAAGTTAAGTAAATGTGAGTTCTGGCTTAAAGAAGTCTCTTTTCTTGGGCATATGGTGTCTTCAGAAGGCATCAGGGTGGACCTTAAAAAGATTGAAGCTATTGTTAACTGGAGGCCACCTCGAAATGTGCCAAAAGTCAGAAGTATTTTGGGTTTGGCCAGCTATTATAGATGATTTGTGAAAGGCTTTTCAGTTATTGCCTCTCCACTCACTAAGTTACTTCGGAAAGAAGCTAAATTTGAATGGATAGATTGATGTCAAGTAAGTATTGAACAACTAAAAAAGATGTTGACGGAAGCTCCAGTTCTTACCCAACCAATATCGGGTGAAGAATATGTTATGTATAGTGATGCATCAAAAAATGGATTAGGATGTGTGAGATGTAAGAGGGTAAAGTAGTGGCTTATACATCAAGGCAGTTAAAGCCTTATTAATAGAATTATCCGACTCATGATTTAGAACTGGCAGCAGTTGTATTTGCTTTGAAAATATGGCAACATTATCTCTATGGAAAGAAATACAGAATTTATGCAGATCATAAAAGTCTTAAATATCTGCTAACCCAACGAGATCTTAATTTAAGGCAGCGTAGATGGCTAGAATTTTTCAAAGACTATGATTGTATAGTTGACTATCATCCAGGAAAGGCCAATGTGGTAGCTGATGCATTGAGTCAAAAAATGATAGCGACCTTATTGTTACAAGATTGCAAATGGAAATTTTCATCTGATGGAGCTTTGATAGCTCAATTACGAGCTTAACCTAATCTAAGACAAGCAGTAATTGATGCACAGGCAGGTGATAAAAAGCTATAACAAATGGTTTAATCAATGTATGAAGGGGGTCCAGTAGAGTATTCAATCGGGATTGATGGTGGACTTTATTATCGAAACCGGTTATGTGTGCCAGATGTTCAAGAGTTGAAGAAAGCTTTATTACTAGAAGCCCATAATACTGTATTCACCATGTATCCTGGCGGTAACAAAATATATCAAGATCTGAAATAGTTTTACTGGTGGCCAGGAATGAAGAGAGATTTAATGGAGTATGTTTTCAAATGCCTAACATATCAGCAAGTAAAAGCAGAGCACCAACTTCCTTCAGGATTGTTGAATCCTCTTCCTATTCCTCAGTGGAAGTGGGATAATGTTACAATAGATTTTGTCATAGGTTTACCCACTACTCAGAAGAAGCATGATGCGGTGTGGGTCATAGTAGATAGATTGACAAAGGTGGCTCATTTCATATCGATCTGAACTAATTACTCGATGGACAAGTTGGCTGAGTTGTATATAGATTAAATTGTTAAATTGCATGGGGTACCCATTTCAATCATTTCAGATCAGGTCCAAGATTTACTTCCAGATTTTGGAAAAGTCTACAACAAGCTTTGGGTACAAAGCTCCTTCTTAGTACTGCTTTTCACCCTCAAACTGATGGGCAGTCAGAAAGGATTATACAGGTGTTAGAGGACATGCTGAGAGGACGTGTTTTAGACTTTCCTGGGAGTTTGGATAAATATGTGACCTTGATGGAATTCGCATACAACAATGGCTATCAAACTAGCATTGGTATGCCACCTTATGAGGCACTCTATGGTTAGAAATGTAGAACTCCCTCTTGATGGACATAGTTAGTTGAAAGCAAGTTGATAGGTCCTGATATTGTAAAACATACCGAAGAAAAGATTCAACTTGTAAAGCAAAGATTAAAAGAAGCAAGTGATAGATAGAAGTCATATGCAGACTTGAAAAGAAAGGACATTGAGTATCAGGTTGGTGATGAAGTGTTTGTCAAATACAGTAAGTTCAATTTTTGGAAATATAATGAAAGTTCTAGACTTACAAGATATTCATATTTCCTCTTAAGATCACCATACGTGCTAAAGTCGACACTAACGACAGAATCAACAATCAAGAGTGAAGCACGCAGTCAACGTCCTAAAGTCGACACTAACGACAGAATCAGCAGTCCATGCAGTAGCAGAGTTAGACAACCTTGCATCAATGGGAATAAACATTCAAATGAGAGAGGAAGCTCCATAACCACAGTCACAGCCGCAGCTGCAGCAGCAGCCCCAACCACAGCAACTGCTACCGGTGCAACCACAGCCAGCAGCTGTCCAGAATTAGAAAAAATGGCCTTGACAAGAATCATCAATTTATTTGCGGTGTTGAAAGAGCTTCATTGTGACGATTGATGAAATTGTAAGAAGTTTTCTGACCATGGTAGACGGGCTAAAGACAAAAACCTTGTAAAGAGAATCAATAATGCAATTATTAAAAAAATCTTTTATTGTTAAAAATAAAAAATTATTATAGACCAAAATGAAGATTATAGTTCCGTTTTTGGATATATATTGATCTGGCTCTTTATTACTTCCTAGAATTAAGCTTGATTGATTTTGCTTTTTAGACATTCTAAGGGGGACTACCCGAGGCATTAGATTTTATGTCCCTAATTTGTTTATCAAATTCGCCAGTGCAATAAAGTGACTGGCTAATTTGTATGTAGTTTTCCAATTAATCATAGTTGAATTGTCTTTCTGTTTCGTTTCTCCTTTCTGGTCGGCCTACTAGGTGTTTGTTTGCTGTTTTGTTCATTTCTCATTTCGATTTTTCTCTCCACAACTTGATGTATATTTTATGCAATGAAGAACCTCTCTGGATGAGTTTTTGCCTTAATCGGGTGAATGGTCCGCTTCAGTATACAGGCTGCTGGAAGAAAACTACGTTACATTTGTATGTCTCAGATTTATAGTTCTAATTTTCTGGTTGAAATCATTTTCTGTTTAAACTTTTTTCTACCCCTTGAGTGGTGTTTTTATTGATTTTTCTGTGCAAGAACTTAGCATACTGGATAATTTTTTTACTTTATCACTTCCTATTTCATGTAGTATAGAGGTTCTTTTTCTTTCTTTTTTATTTTTATTTGTTTTATATGCAGAGAAAATGTGCTTGATAAATATGAAGAACGTCCTAAAAAACCACTTCATTTTGATGGTAAGAATCTTGTGGTACAGTTTTCTGAGTGGTTTATAGTTTCTTATTATTAAGTAACAACTAACATTAGAGAAGTTATTAGATTAATTTACAATGTGCCTTCCAATCTCATATTTCTAATCCTATTTTAATAATTCTTGTCTGTAAAATGGAGTTATGCCAATTTTGTATACATAATATGAACATTGTAATCGTTTATTGTGTGCAATATAACTTATTTTTTGTTATGTGTATGTCCATGCGTAGCATTGATATTGAATTGACTGCTTCCTAAATCGCTTTTAAGTTAGCTTGAGCGATAGTGGGTGTTCAATCAATAAATAGGTACTATCATATGTAGTTAAGAGTTTGTACATTTGTCTTACATATGTAGTAATTTAGTTGATATTATGCTTTATTTCTGACATTTGTCTTAAGAGTCTGTACAGTTATATGCAAGAGTTTGATATTCAGATATTTTGCTATATGCAAGCTGCAAATATTATCTTGAAGCCTCTATATGTATATAAATCAGCTGCCTTGCTATTTTTTTATCTTTTATTTATTTTGAATGTGCTAAACTTATTATGTTGCTTGTGGGGGCATTTATCAAAATCAACAATAATTTAGTGACGGAATAGCGACGAAAATTCCGTTGTAATTTTTTTTATAATTTTTGCTGAATTTAGCAACCGAAACTTCAATTCGGTTGGTAGAAATAGCAACGAAAACTGATTTCGGTTGCTAAATATAGCAACGGAAATTCTAATTCCGTTGGTAAAAATAACAACATAAAATAATTTTCGTTGCTAAAAATACCAACCGCCAAATTTACAACCGAATGTTCCGTTGCTATTTTTCGTTGCTAATTTTTATTAGCAACGGAAATTCAACAAATTCGGTTGCTAATTTCCGTTGCTATTTGCTGATTTTCTTGTAGTGAAAGGACCAGTTAGTGCCTTTTTGGCCATATCTTAAATTGTAGTTGTTTAAATGGAGAAATTCTAGTTGGTATAGAAACTAGACATCCATAGCTTGATTTTGTTAGAAGGAGCTGAGAATTTATTTTCACTGCATGATAGTATGATACTCTCCCCATATGTTGTGTTTATATTTGAAGACAATCGACCTTAAAATTCAAGCATGTATGAAATTATATTATAGTTGTTTGTAAACATACATGATTTACTATGAATAATGCTTACGTATATGCACATTTTGCATTACCGAATTAATATGCTAATAGTTAAATTATACTATCTTGATTATAATGGATATTCACATGTATGATCTTTCTATGTGATGAAATATGATAACTTAAGCACCAGAGATGATACAGTGATATATGAAATAAATAATGTCTGGATTGAAAGTTGGTTATGGATAGATAGGCATGCCTATAGGGTTACAGTCGCAGCTGCTATAGTTTGACTCTTATGAGTCCACAGTATGTCTCTAATGAGACCACAATTCTGACCCGAATGGGTCCATAGATTTAATACCTTCGGGTATTTACAGATTTGATACCTTACGGTATCCACAACACCCGTTATCCACACCCAAAGGAATTAAGCAGGCAATTTATACCATGAATGATATGTATACATAGTTTGTGATCTTTTATTACTGTGATCATATGGTACATATATTTCTTCCAATAATGTATTTAGTATTATTTCTTAATGAAGTAAATGAAATTTTATTATGTAATATTGTTGTCTGCTTGGTGATAACTGTTGTGACCCTAGCAAGTATACTAGATCGAAAAGTAATAAAGTGGGTTATAGTTACTCGTAAATATTGAACCCAAGGGATAAGGGTTGTTTTAAGCTATATATCTAGAGTTGAGCGAGTTAATCTGAGATAAATTCCCAAGTTTTTGATTGAGAGAATGGCCTAAATCTAATTAACAAATAAATAAATAAATAAATAAGATAAACCTAATTAAACTAGAGATTAAAACATTAGTTAAAATATTGCTCGGGTTCACTCATCCATCCCATACCCAATGTAAATAAATTTTTACCTAAAAGATACATGAATGAATCTGGGATAACCCTTTTAATCCAAGCGTCCCATTCCGGAGCTAGCTATTCTAGTTGCTAAATGTCCCATTCCGGAGCCAGTCCAACAACTAGCCTAAGCACGGGTTTAACATCCTAAGCTTGGCTTGCCGTCCTATTCCGGAGCCAAGCAACCCAAAACCTATCTATTTCACTCCACACTCTAGTCTTAAAATCACAAATACTGCACATCTAGAGTCCCATTCCGAAGCCATCCAAAATAGACAACATTCATGATAGAAAATATAAGCAAAATCATTAACAACATCCAATCCACTAAGCTCAATACCAACCAAGACATATGATAAAAACCATTCATCCATGCAAGGAAGATAACTTGATAGATTGAAAAACCATGAGATACAAATAAGTAACAGTGAAATAGACTATTCGTTCATGTATAAATCAAAATATATTCAATATTCACATTATGATTAGGGGATTCAAAGATCCCTAAGCAACAAAACTACAAATTAAACATAAATAAAGTAAAAAGAGAAAGGAAAGAGGAAACCCATGAAGCCATTTGTAGCTTGAAAAGCTTTAATTTGAATCCAGGCCTCCTCCTTTAAAGCTCTAGCAAAATGAAGAACATAGCCTAAAGTAAATGCAAAAAATTGAATCTAACCCTAACTTAAATTGGAAATAAATCTAATCTAAGGTTTACATTAAATTAAATCTAACCTACAACATAAAATGAAGGGAAAACACAAGAAAATTGGAGGAAAAAAACCTAGATTTAAGTGTGGCGACTCTCCTCCCTTTTCCCTTCTTCTTCTGCCAAAAAAACACAGCTTTAATAGAGATCTGCTAATGGCCACGACCAAGACAAAAGTGTCCCAGTCGTGCCCAGTCAGGTTAGGCACAGTTGAGACACTTTTGTCTCAGCCGTGTGCACCTTCTGGACTAAAAAACTCGAGTTCTACATTGGCCACGACCGGGACAAAATGGTCTCGGTCGCGACCCCTTAGAGAAGAAAAACTAGTCCCATAAATTTATTAGTTTCTAAATATTTCATCATTGGATCGAGCTAAAATTTTAACCATAGCTTTGTAACATCTTGATCTACATTTTTAATGGTGAAGATTGGATTCTGATGTCTACAAATTATTCCAAAAAATGAAATGGTGAGGATTGGGGATTCTTCAAGGGGCACGGCTGAGACCATTTTGTCTCAATCGTGCTCTTGCCTATTTTTCTGCACAAGAGTCAAAATTACCCCATTAAACACAAAAAACATTGTAAATATCAATATAATGTCATTTGGCATAAAAAGAGAAATTTATTACACAAAACACTAAAAATCATGCAAATTAAAACATAGACATAAACAAAAATATACTAAAATTAAACGATAAAATTGAAGTTATCAAATACCCCACACTTAGCTTTTGTTTGCCCTCGAGCAAATGAAAAAACCACATTCCTATATACTCAAACTCAAAGAAAGAAAATACAAATTTAGAAAAAGTAGAACAACACTTTAGCAGAAGTCACTAAACGAAGTCTTAAATCGAAAAGACTCAATTAGAGCATACTAACAAATCTCTTTGTATGTGTGTGCTAGGCAAAAATAAAAAAATTAAAACAACTTTTAAAACCAAAAATTTCCAGTGTAATCCAATAATTGAGAAAAGAATTTGTGTACAAAAGATTGCACATGCGGTTTTACTCTCATAACTCAAGAGACGCCATAGGCCTCTCCTTTAACACCAAAACCCAAAGGTCATCTCCACACATAACTCTTAATAAGAAAAGATCCTTAGGACTTAAAAGGTTATAATATTGCTAAGGTATGGCTATCAAGAAAAAGATTAAGATACACAAGTTTGAACTGCCATTTCTACCTCAACTCACCCTTTTTCTTCTAAAAATAAGACTTCATCTCTACCTTTACTCACTCATCATCATTGCCAAGCTTGAGGTATAAAAAATGTAGAACATTTCTCAAGGAAATAGCACGAGGAAGAAGAAGAATCTTCTCTAAATATTTTACCAAGATTTTAGCTCAATTGACGTTTAAAGAGCTTAGAATCCTTCTCCTTTATACATAGAGTATCCTACACTTAGATGAAACCAAGATTGCTAGCGTTACTCTTCTTTTTTTCTTTTTTTTTTGTTTTTCCCTTTTTAATAGCTAAAACAATCGATTTTACAATTGATAAGTAGGGACTCACAAAAATTCTTCTTAAAGAGGAACTACATTCTGAAATTTTTCAATCTCACTCGATATTGCCAATGTATCCCCAATACTAGAATCTAATAATTGAAGAACAACCCTTTACTCACTAACACTTCCCAAGAAAAACTTATCTCACCTACTTCTAGAATGGCTAGTTCAAAAAGGGTAAGACAAAGGCTTTTTAGGCTTAAGGGATCAAAATGTAGGTATAAGCAAAAAATATAAAATAAACACGCATTTAGCATGCTCAAATAGGCTCAACGGGGCTTGCAAGGGATATTATAAAATAAAGGTTGGTCAAAGGTCTTTTCAAAATTTGTTAAAAAAAAATATATTATCTAAGTCATTTCTAATATCATTTTTGAGTCATTTTATTGCTTTGAAGGGTGATGAGGAAGGTTTTAGCGCTCTAAAATTCCAACTCAATCAACTTCATGCCCCAATTTTTTATTTTTTATTTTATTTTTTTAAGAAAAAAGCCAAAGTGTACATTTATTAAGAGACTTACTAGTATTGATCTAATTGAAACCTACCGAAAAAGAAAAAATTCGTTCAACATTCAACCATTCTCTTGCTATTCCAACTAATCTAAATAATTCTTTCTAATTCTAAGTTCAAGATTGTTCACAGCAGGAATAACTACGAGGGTAAGCTAACTAAGGTGCAAAAGCATGCAATAACAACAACAAACAAAAAAAAATATCACAACTAAACTACAATCAAAATACAAGTGAAAGTTAAACTAGAAATAACAAAATAATAACATAAATCTTAAAATTAAAATTAAAACAATAGAAAAATAAATGAAATACAAATAGAATTACTAAAAAATAAAACTCAAACATAGCTAAATGAGGTGAATTCATGCTCATCATGCCAAAATTGATACAAATGCATACTCATTTCTAATCTTATTCATGCAAAAATCACTATTGCTGAAATGAATCACCAAACATTTAACAAAAACACACACAAAAACTAGAAACTTAAAATAAAAGTAAGCAAAATAAACAAACTAATTAAAGAGTAGAGAGAGAAATAGTTTTGGTTTAATGAGTCCCAACTTGACTCGTGTTACTGTCAGGCGGCCAAGTTTGTGACCCAAATGTTGGTCTCTCCGGACTCTTCTCTTCATTTTCCGCCATCAGTAGGAGAAACCTATCGAAATTCACCAAGGTATGTAACACCATGTCTTCGATGAAGTACCCCTCCACCTAGGGTTGTTCATACGCGTACTCCTCTGGCTCTTCTAGCCTTAATAAACTCTTTAAGTGGATTGAATTTAGTGCTTCCACTTGAGAGTTAATCAATTCTTGCTCTTTTGGTGAAACACCCTTCATAAGAGATTGGAATTCATTCTCTAAGCTATAGCTCTTGTCTTCAACAATGATTGGTCCATTCTCCAATGCATGCACCCCACACTTGATTTCTTCATTATCTACTGGATGTGCATGACTTAATTTCTCCTTATCACCATCACCTTGATTCTCCATAGAATTACTCAAGAATTCCAACTTAGATTCCAAGCTTTTAAGTCCCAATTCTTGATCTCTCAGTAGATGCTCTTGAGTCCTCAACAAATTCTCTTGATTTTGCAATAAAGCCTTTTGATTTTTGATCTTTTTCTCTTGAGAATTAATTGTGGCCATCCATTCTTCTCTTTCAGCTCTTAATTGCCTATCCTTACTTTCAAGCAATTCAATAAGGACTTGAACTTTGGAGGCACATGCCTCTTGCGATATCCATTATGAACTAAGATCTTCAAAAGATGACGTGAGCAAAATTTTAAAGGTTGATGTGAGTACTGCATTTCTCGCATTAACTCTTCCATTTGTGCTCTCAATAGAACCATTTCATTGTCTTGGAGAGAACCATGCATCATTTGATAGTGAATCATAATCTTCATGTAAAGAATAATACCAAATCAAAAACAAAGAAAAATAAAATAAAATCTTAGACTAAGCTCAAATAAAAATATAAAACAAACAACACCATTATCCCCGGCAACGACGCCAAAAACTTATTGCGACCCTGGCAAGTATACTAGATCGACAAGTAATTAAATGGGGTATAATTAAGACCCGCAAATATCGAACCCAAGGGATAAGGGTTGTTTTAAGCTAGATATCTAGAGCTGAGCGAGTTAATTTGAGATAAATTCACAAGTTTTTGATTGAGAGAGCGTCGTAAATCTAATTAACAAATAAATAAATAAAGAAGATAAACCTAATTAAACTAGAGATTAAAACATTGCTTGGGTTCACTTATCTACCCCATATGCAATGTGAATAAATTTTTACCTAAAAGCATACATGAATGAATCCGGAATAACCCTCTTAACCCAAGCATCCCATTTCAGAGCCAGCTATTCTAGTTGCTAAATGTCCCATCCGGAGCTAGCCCAATAACTAGCCTAAGCACGGGTCTAACATCCTAAGTTCGGCTTGCCGTCCCATTTCGGATCCAAGCAACCAAAACCCATCTATTTCATTCCACACCCTAGTCTTAAAATCACAATACTGCACATCTAGAGTTCCATTTCGAAGTTGTCCAAAATAGATAACATTCATGATAGAAAACATGAACAAAATCATTCACAGCATCCAATCCACTAAGCTCAATACCAACCAAGACATATGATAAAAACCATTCATCCATGCAAGGAAGATAACTTGATAGATTGAAAAATCATGAGATACAAATAAGTAACAGTGAAATAGACCATTCATTCATGTATAAATCAAAATATGTTCAATATTCTCAATGTGAGTAGGGGATTCAAAGATTCCCAAGCAACAAAACTACAAATTAAATATAAATAAAGTAAAAAGAGAAAGGAAAGAGGAAACCCATGAAGCCATTTGTAGCTGGTGAAGCTTCAATTTGAATCCAAGCCTCCTCCTTCAAAGCTCCAGCAAAATGAAGAACATAGCCTAAAGTAAATGCAGAAAATTAAATCTAACCCTAACTTACATTGGAAATAAATCTAATCTAAGGTTTACATTGAATAAAATGTAACCTACAACATAAAATGAAGGAAAACACAAGAAAATTAGAGGAAAAAAACCCTAGATCTAAGTGTGGCGACTCTCCTCCCTTTTCTCCTCTTCTTCTGCCAAAAAAATACAGCTTTTATAGAGATTTGCTGATGGCCACGACTGAGATAAAAGTATCCCAGCCATTGCCAGTCAAGTTAGACATGATTGAGACACTTTTGTCTCAGCCGTGTACACCTTCTGAATGAAAAAACTCGAGTTCTACATTGGCCACGGTCGGGACAAAATGGTCTCGGCCGTGGCCCCTTAGAGAAGAAAAACTAGTCCCATAAATTTATCAGTTTTCAAATATTTAACCGTTGGATCGAGCTAAAATTTTAACCATAGCTTTGTAACATCTTGATCTACATTTTCAATGATGGAGATTGGATTCTGATATTTGCAAATCATTCCAAAAAATGAAATGGTGTGGATTGGGGATTCTTCAAGGGGCACAGCTGAGACCATTTTGTCTCAGCCGTGCTCTTACCTATTTTTCTGCATAAGAGTCAAAATCACCCATTAAATAGACCAAATCATTTTAAATATCAATATAATGTCCTTTGGCATAAAAAGAGAAAGTTATTACACAAAACACTAAAAATCATGCAAAATAAAACATAGACATAAACAAAAATATACTGAAATAAAACAATAAAATTGGAGTTATCAATAACCACTATGAGTGGTTAGCAATTTATTATTTCTATTTTCCATTAAGCTTTATAGCTTAGCACGGGTATTTATCCATGTAGGTTCGCAGTCTAGACCTTTTCTTTAGGGATAAAGCCAACAATTTCAGAAGCCAACATCAGTCTAAGAAGAACCATTTTGAAGTATGAAATTTAATTTTGTATCTTTTTGGGTATAATGGTGTCTTCTGTATGAAAATTGTGTAATTATCAAGTTTTGTAATTAATAACCCACTAGTATTTTCAATGTAACCAATTAATCTTACATGATTTGTAAAGTATATATGTATGTATGTATACCTATATGCACCATTAACAGATGACTCATAAGATTAATGGAATGTAATTAGTAGCAAAAATTGGAATTATCTAGTATAGTCGTTATAGATCAAATGAACAATCATAGATACAATAGAATTTTAATTTAGGCTTAAGCTACATTTGATTCTGACCTTGTGATAATCCACACTTTCCAAAGTAACTAGCAGTAATGGTTCAAAAAGCATTCTTTGAGGGTATTGTTGTTAGTGGGATAAAGTATCCCTCTTGATATTATGATTCATCATGGAAAAACTAATAACATACCGAGACTTTCTTTGGAGCTTGATATAAGACTTTTCTTGCATAGTCATGATTGTAAAAGGAATAACAAAAAATATATGTTGAGTTCATAGTAAAGGTACTTTACAGCTTGCTTCCCATCAACTCTTGCGGAAAGGCATTTGACACCTTATGCAGTGGTGCAATCTATTTTCTCTTTGTTTTATTTCTTCTTTTTTTATCTCTCAAATTTACTTCACTTCAGGTGTTATAATGGATGCAATCAAGATGTTTTTATTTTCTTGAGATTAAGTGGATCAATGTTCATCGAATTAATGTCCTAAAAATGAATTATGGTTACTATCATACATGATGCAAATAAATAAGACACTGCAAACATACAAAAATTTCATATCATTAATGCAATCGAAAGGAAAAGTTATCTTGGTTCAACTACATTTGTTACATTATAAAAAAACTATTCAAACTGGATGTTGCTTCCAAGATTGGTGATGATATGAAGCTTGTAAAGGAAGATTTAATTCTTCCCTTTTGGGATCGGTGCCTGTTGAGTGTCAACTAAATCCTAAATATGATCTTTTAGGGGATGACAATAATCAATTCTATACCCTGTGTTCTAGTGATAAGCATAATGCCAATCAATTTTGTATCTAAGTTTCCCTTAACTCATGGTTAGCTTTGTTGGTAATGATTGTAACTTTCCTTACCTATTGAGATGAATGAAGTACTAAGATAACGATTTACCCATGATGGTATAATAATTCCCCTTTGTTCTTATGGCTGAAACTTCTACAACCTCATCATTGCCCCCATTTAGGTCACCATTCTTCCTTTTATTTTTATGGTTGGTTCTTTCTAAATTCACAGCTTAGGCCTTTTCTTCCAAATATTCTCCCTCAACTTTAATGGCGATATCCTTGAGAGGTTTTCAGTCTTTAAGCCCCTTTATTTTTAATTCATCTTTTAGGTATGGACTTGCATTCCTGATGAAGAGTAATGTGTTTATGAAATGACTCTTCAAGTTTATCTCCATCACTCTATTTCTTCAGTGGGTAATGTATTTATGAAAGGACTCTTCAAGTTTCTGGCATAACAACTCTAGAACTTAGAGAGTGATCTCTATTTTGATGCTACAATCATATTGCTTCATAAACTCCTCCATCAATAGATCCCAATCTTCCTTAGTTCTGCAATCTAACCCGTGGTACCAATCGATGGCAAGGCCTATTAGACTAAGGCAAAAATACTCAATCTTTTACTTTCTAGTCAAAATAGGTTACCTTCATCACCAATGTGTATTGCTTCACATGTACTGATGGGTCTAAAGTACCATCAAACTTAGGCAAATTGAGCATCTTGAAACTTTAAGGTAGCAACTCTTCACTATCTAGATCTCTATCCTTAGGCCTGAGTTCCCTTCAATTCATTGCCTCAATTTTCTCTTCTAACTTCTTTAGGGTTGCATCTTTTACCCTAGGGTTCATTCTTCACTTTTAGTACTGGCTCATCCTTTTTCTCATTTTCTCTAAAGTTCTCGTTAGGATTAAGTATGTTATCCCATCTCTACTCAGTACTTATCAAGGGAATGCCCCTAGTAATGTTCTAAATTATATATTGAAGTTCAGCAAATGGTGGAAACATTCCTCCAATCAAGGCTAACATCCTTTCCTCAAGCTCCTCAAACTTTTTATATAGCCTTCTATCTAACTCATCATATTATCTTTATAGTGTCTCCCCATCTATCTCTACCTCTAGTATAGAAACCATCAAATTCCATAAATCACCTGGATGAATATTCCATGATGATTGAAAAAGCAAAGGATTGGAATGATGCATGATATGGTGAGGCATATGAATTATATACATAATTCATGAGTATGAATATGTTACACATATGATGTTTGAGGATGATGCATATGGATGACATACATATGATACTTGACTTTATGATTAGAATATTGTATGATGATGTATAATATACATGTGATGCATGAGCAAGGAATATATATGGTGCATGATATACATATGATACATGACATATGTTTGGAATCATATAATGCATAAGCCAATCATCTCAATAATGCAGACATGTTTATGATATACACAAAGTGCAAATATGGCATACACATAGTGCATGGTGCATTTCATATATGCATATGGTATATGGTATACATATGATGCAAGATACATGTTAACAGTATATTTGATTCATGAGTAAATTGTTACAATAAAGCATGAGTCAATTACTATATTGATGTATGATGATGCATGCATATAGTATATACATTATGCATGATTTATGAGTGTATTAGGTATATATGTAATGTATGACATATATATAATGGAAGATGCATGAGAATACTAAGTATACTTACGATGTATAGTATAGGTGTACATATGGTGGATGCATACATATAATGATTGGGAATGGTATGATAATACATATGACTAATATGATGTGTGATTCGATTGATGCATGGTATATAATATGGCACATGAGGCATGTTAGGGATTCATATAATAAGTGAGTCAATTGTTACAATGATGCATGATGGGTATATATGGTGTATGGAAAAACGTGTTAAGAGTACATATAATACACAAATCAATCATTACAATGATGAGTGATGACATATGTGCATATTTTACATATGATGCATAAATGTGTTAAGTGTCAATCATAACCACATACAAGTATAAAAATAGCCTTCCAACCTTATTATTCCCACACAGGAGGTCATACAATCTCTTTTTTATGTGGGTTTAGCCAATGGGTCATCAGGGAACCCAGTGAGTGCATATGGTGCATGGTGGAAATTCGGCAACATAAGCTCTCTTAATTAAAAGCTCAGGCATATAGGTTTTGACCATTATATATTTTGAATAAATCATACAAATCGAATTGGGCTTGTCTGGGCATGGCAACCTTTAACTGGTACCCTCTTAATTCATTTGAGCTTGGTCAATATATAAGGATCCACATAGCAAGCAAAAATTTGTTATGATTATACAACCTAGGGAAAGTTGTTATTATCATTACATGGATTTGAATCAAGGATGATAAAACTTTAAGGCTATCCAAGCATGATCCCTGCCAATAGGTCTAGCTCATCATAAGTATAACGATCGATGTGTCACCATTTTATATACCATTTTATACTAGATTTGGGCTGATGGATCTCCTTAATACCTTCTTGCATTGAGTAAACATAGGACATGCTTCAAGATAGCACCAGGGATAAAAAGAAATACCTAACTTAATTTTAAGGCTCTAAGATGTATGCAAGAAATGCAATTTAGAAAGAAGATATGATTAATAACAAAACCCAATTATAAACAACTTAACCAAGATACTTTTCGAAGCAAGGTCTCCTTAGTTCCCATTGGAGTTGCCACTATAACACATTCTGGAGTCAAGCTCGATTCCAATTTGATTCTTGGAGGCCTACATTTAAGGTCAGAGATTGAAAGTGACTCACTATAAATCATAAATTGGCTACTTTGCAATAAAAAAAGGGATCAAGTCCAAATTATTATTAGTAGTGAACCCATGAAGGTGTCTATTAATGGGTTTAAAGAGGCAGGTGTCATGGAGTCGCCACCCAACAGAATGTTGAAAAATGAATCTCGATCTTTTGATGCCCAAATAGATATTGGTGTCTGGGACATCATTCTTACTTGACATCTCAATTATGAGTTGTTTTATAATTGAGTTTTAAAATTCAATCTACTCTCCCATCTCACACGATGCAAAATAATAAAATTAAATAAACATATCAAGCTAGTAAAGAAAGCAATAAACAGCAAAAATAAGATCTTACTTAAGTTATTAGATAAGCAAATCATCCATCGAAGAAAATAAAATGACATACATAAATCGGGATATTTATTTGAATTGGGAACATTAATTGATTCTCTCATGCATATTTTACAAAACAACTATTTTTCTTATTGTGTAATTTTTGAGTTGGAAATTAGATATTGATCCATTTTATTAAAAAATTCAAATTAATTAGTAAAAAATGATTTTAAGTAAATTTTTAATTAACATACAAAAATCATTTTTCTTACTAAGCTATTACATCTCCAAAATAAATCCAAACAAAATATAAAGAAATAACAAAAAATAAATAAATAAATGAATGAACAAATAAATGAATGAATAAATAAATAAATGAGGATAGAAATGAAACCATCCATGGGAATCCTCCATAGCATTTAGCCTTGAAACATGAATTCTGCAGTGCAAAATAAATTAATTGCTTACAAAACACAGAAAAGAAGAATTAGTATGCGACAAATAAAAAATAGACAACCATGATAATATAAATAATTAAACAAACACTACATTATTAACACAATATAATAAATATTAGCAGAAAAAAATTACTCAAATATAGTAAATAACTTGAGAAATTTCACATACGTAGAAAGATAAATGATTAAAAATAATTAAATAATAAAATATTAACACAAAACATGCAAAATGATGAATTAATGCAATGTATGGCAAATATACAACAGTGACTAAGGCAGATAATACAAAAAAGAGATGCAGGAAGATGGATTAAAAAAACAGAAGGCATTTATGGATGGGTTAAGTGAATAAGACAAAAAGAACAGGCCATGCAAAATGAGAAAATGAAAGAGTTGAGTTATTAATTGCAAAAAAACGTGAACATGCAAGAGAATACTAAGCAAATAAATTAACAACAATTAGTCTATTATGAACAGGCATAAAATAAGGGGAATAAAATAACAACAATTAAACTATAAAGCCTATCATGTTAATATCATATTAATGATAATAATTATAATTTTAATAATAATAAATATCATAAACAAATAAATAAATAAAAGAATTAATGTAATTAAAATAATATTAACAAAATACAATAAACAATATTATTTTACATTTTTATATAAAATGTAAACAAAATAAATTAGCAAATACATAATTTGAGTACACATCAAATAATAAATAAATAGAACAAAAATAAAATGCAAAACATATGAAATGCAAACAATAAAATGTGGAGAAAACCAAATACATGCATGGGTGACGTTGTCATCATGCAGTAGAGACCAAGCAAAAAACAGACGAGATCAATATGCAGAAGGTAACAACAACAAGGAATAGGAATAACTGAATAAATTATTAGCAAAATGAAAATAATATTAACATAAAAATACAATAATATGCAATATATTACATAAATATAAAATAAATTAATTAATGTGAAATATTGAATTATGTGCCAAATAAAAATTAAGTGAAATAAACCAAATTAATGTAATATAAAAGTAATGAATTAATTCACAAAAAAAAATTCTATATGATTTAATCGATTTTGTCGATTAATGAACAAAAATATCAATAAATCACCACAAACACAAGAATAATTAATTCACAAACCCAAAACAATAAATAAAAAATAAAAATACCAAACAAATTAAAAACTACAAAAAATTATACATATAAATTAATATTAGTCTAAATGGGATTTAGGATGCTAATGAATATTCGCTTGAAGTTTGTTGCCCCAAAATCAAGAAAATCTTATCTTGAAAATTGCTCTCTTCCTTTTTTTTTTTTTGTGTGTGTATGATTTTGTGTGTGGGTGAGTGTGCTTTTGCCCCTTTTTTATTCCCAATTGCTATAGCCCCTTGTTACAGATGCTGCTCTCCCTTTTTTTTTTTTTTGTCTAGTTTTTTTCCTAATAGTTTTTTTTTTGTCTCAGCTGCTCCTCTTTTTATAGTGTGACTGCCGTGCCCTACCATACATCATTATCAATGTTATTAAAATTAAATTAAATAAAGGATCAATAAAGCTGATATTCATAATTTATTCAAATTTTTTTATATTTTTAAAATATTATAATTATTATAATTTTTTAAATATTATTATATAAAAATTAAAAAAATATTCATTAAATATTAAATATATATTATAAATATTTTAATAATAAATTACAAAATATAATTTTAATTTTATTATTACAAATGATTAATTATAAATTTTTGAATATCATAGTTAAAAACATAAAAAATACAATTATATTATGAAAATAATTTTATGTTTAGATGAAATACTAATGAAGTAAATATAAAAAATATTAACCTTGCATATATGAGTATAATTATATTTAATTATAATAAATTCAAATAGATAATAAATATATTAACTTATTAAGTGAAATATTTAGAATTTAAAATACTATTTTTTTAAATAAATAAATAATAAAAATTTAATATATATATATATATATATATATATATATATATATATATATATATATATATATATGTGATTACAATGAATCAAAAATATAACAAGTATATTAAATTATTAAGTGATATATTTAAAATTTAAAATATTAATTTTTTTTATATAAATAAATAATGAATATATATATATATATGTGTGTGTGTGTGTGGGTGAGTGGGTGAAAATATACAAAAAAAATAATTTTTTATACTTTTTAGCAAAAAAATTCGATTTTGTCCGATTTTCTGATTTAATTCAATTTTTTCGATTCAATTCGATTTTTTGCCAATTCGATTTTTAATAGTTGAACCAATCGACTGATTGATCGATTCGCAGTTAAACAAGATGATTCGATCCAATTTTAATAACTATAATTATTATTATTATTTATTTTTTTTTGTTTCGCACCATTCACTTTTAATTTGCTTTTTTACTTTCTTTTTACATTTTTTTTTGTTTTTTTTTACTTACTTTACTTTTGGTTATTTTGTCCACATGCTTTTTATTTCACGTTTTTCTTTTTTTTTTGTTTTACTTTCTTTTTTTGTTCACGTTTTCTTTTCTTTTCTTTTTTATTTATTCCTCTATTTTTTAAGTTTATTTTTTTTTCTTTTCTTTCTTTATTTATTTTTATTTTTAATAAACGTAAATCTAGAGAAAAAAATTTCTTTTAAAAGCACCAAAAAATTCCAAATAAGAGGAGATAAAAAAATTATTTTTTTTTCTAAAATTAAATTTTCCTTTAAAAACACAAACTCCGAAGAGAGAGAATCATGATTATATTCTCTGACTATTTTGAAACAACACAATCTTTATCGGATAATCCGAATTAGAAACTGCCTCAGAATCCAATGTCTATACATCCCATATGGCTTTCGAAGAAAAAGGATCATGTTAGTTTATTTTATGGTAAAAGAATTATTTTGTATTTAAAGAATTAAATCTTTAATTTATATATTATTTTATGGATGAAAATCAAGATATTAGTCCTTTTTTGTTATAAACAAATCTCACTCAAACTTATATAAAATTATTTGATGAGTTTTTAGTTAAACGTTTGAAAAACTATTTATTATGCTATTTATAATAAAAAAAATAAGAGAACAACACTGCTAAAAAAGTATATAAATTGGGCTATGGGTTGATTTGGGAACCTTAGTTCTTTCATGCATATTTATGAAACTCTTTTTGTGTGATTTTTGGGATAAAAAGGTGGACATTGGTCCTTTTTATATGAAAAAATCCAATTAGTTATGTAAAAAATATTTAATATGAATTTTTTTTAGTTATCGTGAAAAAATTCCTTTTTTACTAAGCTATTACAACCCATTATAAAAAATAAGAGAGATAATAATAATAAAGGTCCAAAATAAATGAATAAATAGAAAAATAAATCCTAGGCTAAACTTACTCTACCTTGTTCTCCAACCCAACTCGTCATACAAATGGGTTATGTTCATTAAAAGGACAGAAACGACAATAGGAGTTAGTAATAAATCAAATAATAAATAATGATTAATTAGTGAATTCAAATAAATTAGGTAAATAATTAATATTAAGCATGTTGAATAAATTATATGATAATATAAAATATTATTAATAATAGGATCAATAATAAAATAAGAAAACAAATAGCCAATACATTTAATGTAATGTTAAATAAATACATGCACAAATACAAAAAAAATAATTATATTAATAAAAGAAATAATAAATAATATTAGAAATCATGAAAATAAGAGAAATGGGTGAAAAAATGAGTCAAAGGAGTGAGTTACATGCATGAGAGAGGCTTAGAGAGTGAGTCACAAAGCAAAAAAGGAGAAAAAAGGAAAAAAGGCGAGTCACACAATGAACAAATTACACCTTGGGGATGATTCAGAAATGAGTCACGGTCTATGAACATGACTCAACCCATAAACATGTTCCAGGAATTGAAACGATGCCATTGATGGCTAAAAATCATCCAAAACTCACCAAAATGTAAATTTAACCATTTAAATGCATAGAAATGCTAAAAAACTCATTATCATGCATGAAAAAAAACATGATTTAAATGAAGAAAAACAAGATCAAAGCAAGAAAATATGAAAATCAAAGTATGGACAAAATGAGGGAGATGATGAATAGTAATTTCTAATTTAGCTATTTACTCAATTCTAAAAAGTTTTAATCTGATTTTTATATCTTCATGAATGACATAACCATAAATCACAATGAATAACCTATAAACAAGCTTAAATCCAATAAATCACATAAATAAAAAAATTAAAGAAAATAAAAATAAATATACATTTACTGTAAATCAATATCTAACACTGTATTTAATAGATTTTGGGATTTAAGAATATTACTTTCAGTGTTGGTTCCATTAAATAACAAGGAATCAAATGTGTTTAGCCTTTTTCCCTTATTTTTCTTGCTTTCTATTCTTTATTTTATGAAGTTACAGAGGAAGAAAGAAAAAAAAAGAAGAATGAAAGAGAAAGACATAGGGGAAAGAGAGAAAATTCAGCCCCCCTAAAAATCTATTATCTTTGACTAAATATCCTTGAGAAAATTAAATTTTTAGATGAGATCAAGAGGATGTTTTCAACCTTATTTTCCCCTGTTTTCATATGCAGAATAGGTTCAGATAGTGAGTCACAGCCTTGATTAGTGAGTCACGACCTTTGACTTTGACCATTGACTTTTTTAACTTCTGAAATCCTTCTTTTTACCTTGCTAGGAGAAAAAAGGAAAAACACCTAAAATGGATTTTTAAACCTTTAAAACCAACAAGAGAACCTAAAAAGTATTTTGACAATATAAAATTCAAGAGAAAGCCTGGTACTTTCGTTTCTTATCTATTTATAAGAAACACTTTTCTTATTAGGTAATCCTAATCAGGCATTACCTTAGGACCTAGTATCTACATTTGCCCCTAACTTTTGTGAATTTAATGCACTAGTGTCTAGGTTAGCCAAAGTTTAGAGCAAAGGATCGAAGATGCTACCTAAGGTGGCAAGCTTTCATTTGCATTGAACATATACCACTTGTGCAGTGAGCTTCTGGTTGGACAGTTACCGTCAGCTTATTGATGTGTTAACTCTTAATCGGTTGGGGTAGTTACCATCAGCTTGTTGATATTTTAACCTTTGGTTGGGTAATTATCGTTAGCTTGTTGACATTTTAACCTTTGATTAATTGAGTAGTTACTGCCAGCTTGTCGATGTTTAAACTCTTAATCAGTTGGAGTAGTTACAATCATCTTATCGATGTTTTAACCCTTGGTTGGGTAATTACCGTCAGTTTGTTGATTTTTTAACCATTGATTAATTGAGTAGTTATTGTTAGCTTGTTGAAATTTTAACCCTTGATCGGAACATTTGATTAGTGCCGGTTTGTTGCATGTTGAATCAAGGAAGATGATAGATTGAATGCCTTACGAGAAGACGCTTACTTTGTATGCACAAACCACCTTTTAAAAGGATTTGGGTATCTATTGATGGATCTTGATATCAATGTATTATGGTAATGAATGAAAATTTTTACCTTTTTATGGATTTTCATGATTCCCCTTATGGAGACTTATCTTTGAGCGAGGTGGCCATCTTTTGGTAAATGCCCCCAAGTATGATATGCGTAGATGACCTTTGTTTCATGAAATGCTCTTATTTGCTTGAATTAAATTGATCTTTCATGGGCATTTTCCTTTACAGTTTGATTGTCTGTTGGTTGGAGTTATCCTGTAACCAGCTTTGGCACATGGAATCCCTTCTCATTTTCCTTTGCAAGAAATTACTCATATGAGCAGATGCAAGAAATTATATAAGTGTAGTATGTGTGCAAAATTTATATGTGTACACACAAATACGTATGTGATTTATGTACCATGAGTTCCATATGTGCGATGTGTGTAAAGAGTGATTTGCCAAAAAGCATCCAAAGTTTAAAGTAACTTCAACTTATCAAATACTTTAAACTTATATTTTATCATCCTTGAATAAGTTGAATGGACCACATTCTCAACTAGTTTAATCTTAATAAGAGAAATTAAGAGGTCATTCTTAATGAGGGAATAGAAGAATAGGTATGCTAATACCAAGGTTTACTAACCTAACACATAAGTATAATGCATATCGGGCAACTTCTATGTATGTGTCCTGAAGGCTAAATCATAATTTTTTATCTTTTGAAAACCAAATTCTGGATGTAAGTTTGGTGATAAGATTCAACTCGAATGTATAAATACATCCATGGCTTCCCTTTTAAAGCTCAAAAAATACCATATTCCTCTTCTTACATACTAAACCTTACTAGAAGGTCATCTCATCTAGGTTAGATGAAACAAAATCTAGAATCTAGAGGTCTTACATTGGTTGTAATGTTAGACTTGGGTGGATGTTTATCAAAGATAGGTCAGGTTGCTAGAGGAAAATGACCACCATGATTTCTTAATTAAACGGAAGATTTATTCTACCTATTTTCTATTATAAAAAAATTCTTGGATTTGGCTTTGGTGATTTTTAATTATTCAAGGCATTCTCAAACTTAGCCTTAATGATCCCTGATTTTCCAAAAATTTCCCAAAGGGTACTAGCTAAGATCTTTCTTTCCTTTTCATTTTTATTGTTGTTATATTTACTTCAAGGGTTTTCTATTTCTCCTTTCTTTCTTTTCTTTATTTTTTTTTCTTATTTTTTCCTTCTTTTTTTCATTTCTCTTTATAGTTTTATTCCATCTAACAAACCTAATTTCCTATGAATGGAATTCATACAAAAGATTGGTAAAAATTTATCTCGCCTATTCTTGTAATGCAAAACTAGCTTCACTTTGGTAGTCATCTTCCTAAGGTGAGCCTAAATTATTTTAGGCTATGGGGTTATTTCAATGTATGTAATAATAAAATGAGCATGCATTTAGCATGCTTAAAATAAAGGCTCAATGTGCTGGCAAACAGCTGTTGAAATATGTGTAGGAGGAAGTCATTTATAAGGCTACTTAAAGAAGGGCTGCTTGAATAATTTTTTAGATTTCATCTCATACTGGGGTCTTTTTAATGAGTAATCAGAAAGGTTCTAGTACTTTTATTTAGTTTTACCCAATCACCCTCATTTGTAAGCAATTTTTTCATTATTTTTAAAATTGGCTTGAGGTGCTCAAAGTTTGGAAACTACATGATATAGCTAAGGCTTTTATACAATTCAACAAATAAAGATAAAGTAGGAATATCTCCTATTCAGTTCATATTTGAATGAAGTATAAATTTATGTGATTGAGGTCAAACTCATTCACAGTTGAGAATTACTTGGATGAAGTAAAATTTTGAATTGAAAGTAAATTAAAAAAAAGTAATCATGTCAAAATTTTGGACATTGCTTGACAAGATGAATTAAACTTAAGGTACAAATTATTTTAAAAAGAATACTTATTGTGGGAAAAAGACAACACTGTGGTTGTCATCCTAAATGCACTAGGGAGACAGTAATATTCGAATTTGTATTTAGGAAAAGGATAGTGCCACAATCATCTTTAATGTAAAAGCTATTTCAATAAGAAAACTCCTTAAAGTTAGGAAAAAGAGTAGCACTATGGCGATCATCTTGAATGCATTAGGGAGGCGATGGCCCTTGAATTTTAAGTTGGCAAAGAAAAAGATGCTACAATGGTCATTATATTGAATTGAGAAATCCTTAAATCTCCAGGTTTTGCAATTAGTGTGCATACATGATGGCCTAAGAGAATTGCCTTTAGTCAAATTTGGGTGAAGATATAAGCTTTGCATTTCCATTATCTGCAAGGTTACATATGCAACAAAAACATATACAAAAGGTTATGTATAAGGAATTAGGTGTGAAGAAACATACACTAATTGTATATGAACATTTACAAAATGCACGTAAAAGGGAATATATGTGTACAAGCGCATGCAAGAAATTATAAGCATCAGAATACTCGTGTTAGAAGAAGGCATGCTTAAATGCACGAAATAAAAAATGCATGCAAAATTGCAGGATTGCATGCATAGAATGTTAAAATGCAAAAATGTGTGCATGAAATGCATGGCGTCCACCATAGGCGGTTAGGGATGTTGTCTCGGAAGCGAGTTGGCTAATGATCCATATATATCTTCCTTAGAAGTCTTGGTTTTTAGGCAAGTTTCCTCTAGCTATCCCCCTTAGTTTTTTCTACTTTGCCTTTTGTCTTAGCTCTCTCATTTTATTTTTAGGATAACCAATCTATCATTGCTGTACTCTTAGCATAAGAAAATTTGTTTCCTTACGAACTATGTTGTTGTCATCTTATTGGGTGTTGTACCATGCTAAGCTTATAATCCCTTTTACTTAAAAGCTAAGCCCCTTGCTTAAAGGGTTTATGGAAACTCAGAACTCCCTTTCTGCTGTCCAGATCTTACATTGTGTGTAAAATTTCTACGAAAAGCAACTTAAGTACCAAAAGCTTTTTATCAATGGTTGTCAGGCTGGTATCTTAAGGTTGTTCTTTTTGAAAGACCTAATCAATGTATTAGGTGACCCTCTGTTGACATACCCATCTTTCTTGACAATATTATTCTATTAATCTTTCTTACCTAACATTTGCCATTGATCTGGGAAAACCTAACTGATGACTACCATTTGCTTGGCATGATAAAAAACTTCCACAATAGATTGATCCTGTTTCCATTTCATATGTCCCCGATTGGGATTTCCTATTTACCCTCTTAGATGGATAATTTAAAGGCATATTCTTACATATTGTACTAGACAATTTGAGGAGCCAATAGTCAGAGTAAGAAACCACAACCCTTTAGAGGTAGTCTTTTATCAACTACATCATGTCAAGCTATCATCTTCTTTAAATAGAGCAACCTAAAGGTCTAGTATACAGAGACTTAAGGAGTGTGACCTTACTGTCTTGTTTAGTGAAAAGTATAGGTTACTAGCCTCATAGTTAATCAGAGCAACTTGACTATAATGCTTAAGGTTTTAGCTAACTTTGGGCCTTATCTTAGAAGTGTCTGATTCCCATCAAGAACTAAAGTTTAACTTCTATTGATAGCACCATTCTTACTTCACATAGCAAGAAGGATAATATGGCTTAAGTTAAAACTCTGTTGGTTACTCTATAACCCTAAAATGTAAATGGTAACTTCTTAACCCAAACTTGAAAGGTCTGTAGCATTCCAGAGGATATCTTCTTATGCTTTGATTTAGCTAGGAGAAGATTCATGGCATCGACTATCTTTTCATTTCTTGCTTCAAACCAGACATAGTTAAGGAAGTCTGCATCTGAATGTCAAATTTTATTTTAACAATCCTTGCTAGTTCCTCGAGGACCTAATTGCTTTAGGGATTTAACCTTTACCCATGCTATGATGGCACTATAGAGTTTTGGACCTTCTAAAGCTGTCAGATGTACTTTTCATGCTATCTTCTCCCTAGATTAGAAAAGTTTATCTCTATAGAAAGTCAAGAGAACCTTCAAACATATAAAGTGCCAAGCCATTTATGTGAGCTGTATAAATGCCATCATAAGTTCTTCCATAACCATTATGGCTTTTTACTAATCGATAGACCTTAAATACACACCATTATACCCGCCTTTCTATTCAGAATCATCTCTGTACTGATGGACTATGTGAGGAGATTATGGATCTTTCCTGATCTTTTCTAAAAACTCCCTTTGAGGATGTCAGTTTATCTTGAGCAATGCTGAGTGTGGTAGCATTTCTACTTCATCTAGTTTAAGTTGCATAACTTTATCTTTGCCGACCTATATTGGATTTCATTTACGAAATTCATCAAGAATAAACTTCTGGATACTAAAAGGTGACTCTCCTCTATGGTTTATAGCTATCGATATAATGTCTTGGTAGGAAAGTCAAGGTAAGAACATCAAAAAAAGCATCTGACAGATGAGATTCTGCTTATGCCACTTGAGAGTTTAGCCTTGATTTAGCCCTTATGTATGCAATAGGTTTCCTTTTATATGTTAATCATATGTTTATGCCTACCTTATGTATGCGTTCTTATTTACATACATCACATATAGCAAGCAACCATACCCGGACATATTAATGCAAGAACACATGCTCTATTTAATCTCAAGGAGGTGACACCCTGTGTGTATTCGACTCCTGTTATCAATCAGTCCTCACAGGTTTTCTTGATTGAATATTTTCTCTTAACCCCTAATTTTTGCCTAGGATGCCCTTTTTAGTTTTTACCTTAGAAGGACTTCAATTTTAGCAAGATTGTCTTTTTCAGTTTTCAATTTGCAAGGCTATATTTTATCTTATTTTGATTTTTGGATGATTTTTTTTATCTTTGCCATAGAACCCTCTTCTATTCATCATTTTTGCTTGATTCATTAAATCTTCTTTGATCTTTCTGGTGAGAATTGATTGCCCCTTCTAACTGTAGCTTCTTCATCATACATGTTTGATTTTATCTCTGTAATTTGGAACACTTAGTTTGGGTTGTTTTTTCCAAACAATGGCTTTTGATATATTTTTAAAGAATTAATTGGACCTTTTTCTTCTTTGTTGACTTGACCAGAATGGTGAGTTCTCCTTTGAATTGCAAAAGGCCTTACTTTGCTCATCTGACTCTGATGATTGAGCTTCTAAAACAACATCTAATGGTTGAGGCTGAATTTTAATTAGTTGTTGTAACGCTCCAAAATTCGAATTTATTAAATTTGGTAAATAGTACCTATTGGTACTAGTTTGTAAGGATTAATTATTAAGAATTCGATATAAGTTAGCATTATTTTTGGTAATAATTGTTAATTAAATTATATTATGAATAATAATAATAATAATAATAATAATAATAATAGTAGATATTTTAAGAATTATTTAGAAAAAAAGAGAAAAAGTGGGATTTAAAAAGGTTAAGTGTATGTGTGTGTGGTTAAAATAAAAAGAAAGAAAGAAGTTAGAAAGCTAAATGATGCCTAGGGAATTCCTAAGTGAAATGTGATGATTTATTAAGAATTAAGTGCAATTGTAACATCCTAATGATGATTATATGTGTTATGATGTGATTCAAATAGAATAATAAGGAAAAATAATAATGCATAAGTGTGATAAGAAATGAAAATTTAATAATGCCCTTAGTGTTAGTAGGAAATCCAATTCTTTGGATAGTATGGCTAGGCATAGGAATTTATTCCGTGGGATACCATGAGTTTATATGATAGTTGTCATCAGAAATGATTGATATAGGAGATTGGATAGCTGACTTATTATATGTATCAATATTAGGGTTTTTGGTGTCGCACCCAGTGGTGGGATCTTCCTAGTACACCATATTTACGTCTCGTTTATCCAGCTCGTGATAGTCCACGACTAGGGGTAAAATGATAATTTTGTATGAAATCGATATAAAAGAATAATTATGATAATTTAGATGCCATAAATGTAAGTAAATAATAAATTATGTGATAAATAAGATCAATGTGATAAGTAAGAGCGAAACCTTAATCACGTGATAAAATAAGGCAGAATTGGCCAATTGAAGGAAAAAGAGTGAATAAGGAAGTTAAACTGACTAAATAAGACAAAAAGGGATAATATGTAATTAGTCAAAAGTTTAGGGACTAAATTCTAAATGTATCATCTTTGAGAAATTCAAAGGACTAAAGTGTAATTTGCACATTAAAAATTAAATAAAAGGCAAACAAGCCAAATGAGTTAAGTTAAATTGGAGAAATAGTAAATTCAGGAACTTAATTAGAATTCTTCATGAAGTTTGACAAATAAATGAAATTTAATAAGAAAGTAAATAGGGAAAATCGTAAATTTTAATATTAATATAGCAATTAAAGAAATTAAATTGAATAGACAAGTTAAGAAGGATAAAATCATCAATAGTACAATTCTTAAGGACCAAAATGTAATTAGTCATCATGAGAGAAATTTTAGGATCTAAATTGCAATTTATGCACTTAATTTAAATTAAAGGCCAAAGAAAGTTAAACCAGTAAAAAATGTGATTAAGATTGGTCAAGTTAAAGAAAAGTTAATTTCGGGAAAATTGAGAAATTAATTAGAAAGAATGAGTGATATAGAGATTTAAAGTAAATTATTAGTACATTAAGAATAAATCATGGATTTATATAATAAAAGGAAATTACAAGGATTTAATGTGTGACTTTCTATTTAATGAGGAAAGAAAGGAAATCAAATAAGAAAAATATATTATAAGGATAAACTTTCTATGTAATGAGGAAAGAAAGGAAATCAAATAAGAAAAATATATTATAAGGATAAAGAAAAGTAAAGAAGGTTGAAGGAATTGAAACGAAGAATAAATAAAATTTAAGGATAATGAGTAGTAAGTCTAGGGGCCTAACTGAAATTTTACATCTAATTAAGGATTATAAATAATTCAGTGAAAAAGAGTTAAGTATAAGAAAAAGTAAAGACAAAGAAATAAATTCAAAATTTGATTAAGTAAAACATGGAAAAGAAAAAAAAAGAATCCGATTATTAAATTGTAAATTGATACTAAAAGAAGTAATTAAATCTAGATAAGAAAAGTAAAGAGAGAATTTGAATGGATTTTAATAAATGATGAATGAAATCATAATATGGTCAAAGGAAGAACAAAAATAATAATAAAATATGAATTTGTAAAATGGACCTAAGAATGGAAATTAAGGATTAAATTGAAAGGCAATAAAAGTTCATAGCGAAAAATATTCAAAAAGAATGAATGATACACTAGCAGTTTAAGAATATAATTAACGAAATATTTGATCTAGCTAGACAAAAAATTTTAAATTCTAATTCAAACAAAAGCTAAAATCTTAGTTGAAAGTATAAGAGAAAATATAGGAGCATGAAGTACGACAAAGTACTAAATAGCGAATGAGAAAAGAAGATTAGTAAGAGAATAAAAATGGAACGTTACAACGAATGAGTTTTGACTAGTGGAAACTTATTGTATAAATTATAATAAACCCATATAGAACTCCAAATAAAGTGACAAAAGGACAATTTAAATAAAGAGATAGGCAATGACCAATAAATAATAATGAAAATTACAGAGATAAAGTTAGTCAAATGAATATACTTGCTTAATATAACAAAGATAATAAAAATTAAAAATAAAAATTTTAATCGAATGAAATTTTGAGTAGTTATATCCACCACTAAGCACATCATTGCTTAGCGAGCGATTGTTGACTGCGCATAGGAAAAGAAGATTTCGAGATATGAAGGAGAAATTTCAAATGGCATGTACATAAAGATATTGGGATCGCATAAACTGAGGTAGAACGATTTTATATTTAATGTCTGGCATTTTATTTTTAAAGTTATCATTATTTTAGTAAATGATTTTGAATTTATATATATGTGTAGATCTGACTAGTATCTCTATATAATGTACAAATATATGGATGAGAGTAGGGTGTTATAGTTACATTATGCTTGTCCCCAAATGTTAAGGAGAGAGGAATAGTCTTTGAAACTTCACCTACCATCTCACTTCTTTGTTCATATTGGCAGTACAAGCTTCTATACAAGTTCTTCATAATTCTTCATTTAGGATAATAAATCGAGGTGTCAGCCTATAGATTACTCTTTAATCCTTCTTGAGGGCATCCTCAAGAAATTTTGCCACCTTTAATTAATGGAGCTATCATTTCCTATCAATTTCCTCAATGATCATCACATGGAGTTTTTGTCTTATCTTTTCTACCCTCTAGTCTAAGTCTTCAAATTTGTTGTTTAAACAACCTGTAATTCAAACAAGCTTGGGTAGCCTATCTCACAATGTCTCTATTGATTTTACCAATCAGTGTGAATGTAAATAATTTCAACCGAATTGTATTTGTTGATACACTTTAAATTTGAACTATGTCACTAACCTCTAATAAAATATTAAGGTGCTGAGCAAGATCTTCTAACTTTGAACTAGAAAATTAATTTATTTGAACCATCGTAATTATGGTAGGTTTTAACTCAAATTGCATAGCCTTAGGCAACACTATAGTTCTATATTCTTCATTCCACCTAGGCATGGCATAATCCCTTACGGTTTTCAACCTAAGCATCTCTTCTCTTTGCCTAACTGGAACTTCATCATATGCCCCTAGCACTTGTTGATTCTTGAAAGGAATCTCACTAATAGGAGGAAGATCTGGATTTATATCAACTTTTTGATTTTCTCTACTTCTTTGATGTAGGGTCCTCTAAATTTTAGGGCCGTAAGGTGCTAATTGTTCTTTTCTTAATCTGCTCATGCACTATGAGCACCTGAGTAGAATTAAAAAGAACAAAAATAAGAAAAATTAAATGTAAAAAAATAACAATCAAAACTCATAAATATGCCAATCCTCAACAATGGCACTAAAACTTGATTTGCTGCTAGCAAGTGTACTAGATCGGCTAAGTAATATAAGATTTTATAATTAAGACCCTTGAATGTTGTACCTAAGGGATTTTGGTTGCAAGTAATGGAATGCTAATTATATGCTAAATAATTCCCAATGTTTTGAATGATAAGTGCAGCAAAGAGTAAATTAGGATTAAAATCAAGTAATAGCTCTAATCAAAACAAAATGGAGATTGATTTAAAAATTTAATATAACTAAAACCTTGCCTAGGGTCACTCATTATCACTATACCCAATGTGATTGAAACTTATCTAAAGTTATATTGAGTGAATCAAGATAACCCCACTATATCCAAACATCCCATTTCGAAGCAAGATATTTTAATCACAAAACGTCCCATTTCGGAGCAATTCTCATGATTAGCTAATGCACAAGTCTAAAATCCTAGGTTTGAATTGCTTTCCCATTCCATATCCAAACAATTTAAAAACCCATTCATTTTACATCAAACTTTAGTCTTAATATCATATTACCCATAACTCATTGAATCCCATTTCGAAACAATCTTAAAATCATAGAAAATCTGGTAGAAAAATAGAGAAATCGACATCCATGGCATTCAAACATCTAAAATAGTTACCTAATCTAGATAACATGATTAAATCATCCAAAAACCATGAAACAACATTCAACACCATGTAAAATGAATCATCAACCCATATATAAAAATCAAATTAGCTCAATATTCACATGGGTACGAAGATTCAAAGATCCCTCAAGCAACTAATCCACTACTTATAATCCATTATAGATATAAAATAAGAGAAGAAAGAAAAAACAAAAAGTTCATGGTTGAGATGAAACCCAGCTGAATTCAATATTCTCTTACTTTAAAACACTAATAAAGAGAAGAATTCAAGCTAAGAAATTTTAATCTAAGCTCTATTGATTGTAAATCTAATCTCCTCCAATGAACATATGAAAAATGAAAGAAATTTGGTCTAAAATTCGTATCTTCCTCCCCATTTTGCCAAATGGAAATTATGCTTTTTATAATCCTAAAAGGGTCGTGGTGGTGACTATTTTATGCCCACTATGAGGTGATGGTTTCTGTACTAGATCTTTAGGGGTCATCATGTTAATAAAATGGTTGCCACCTTGAGATACAACATAACTTCTCCTATTTGAGGTCTTTCAAGTATTGATATAAAAGGGGCAATAGGAGAATGATTTTATGAGGCAATTTTTCAATTTTTATTCTTTCTTTTAGCCATTGTAAATTACGATTTTATTTCTTCATTTTAGTTTAGATTTAATTTAGAGATTCTAGGAAGAATTCAAGGTTGACGAAGAAGGAACCTCAAGTTTTGCTTTTTCTTCATCAAGGATGACTTCTAAACTTATTCTTTTCATATTTTGATGATTATATTAATGATTTTTTAGTAGTTCTTTTTGCTTAGGAATTTTTGAATCATATTTGTATTGGGATTTTGAGTTCAATGAATATTTTCATATTTTCTTGTATTTTTCCTATGATTAATTGTGCATCTATACTGATATTTAGGTTTGATTTTTAGTATATTGAGAGATGATAAAATTTTGAATCTGAATATTAGTTGTACATGTTTATGCCTTATTCTTTTATTTTTTGCATCTAGTTATCTTTATGTTCCAAAAGTAGGTTTTGATTTCTATGTGTAGTTTATATTTAATGCAGATGTGTTGGGGGGATAAATGGATTTTGAAATGGGTGTTCCGAGAGAAGATTCTTTTGAGATCTAGAAATTTATGAACCCAAAATGATGTTAGTTATTAGGATGTTCTTAATGAGAGAGTTTAATAATCTAAAATGGTATTGTGAATAAGAGACCTATTTTGAGTTAGGTTTTTCCAGATATTCATGTTAATATTATTTTACTCATTTCCAATTGCATTTATTGGAATAGAATTTCCTAGGCATTTATTTCAATTTATTGATTTCCTTAATGATCTTGTATTAATTTAGTTGTTAATTTTTAAATTTACTTATTTAACTATAGACTCCTTTAGTTTAGAACTTGAGGATTATCTCGGATTAATTCAACTCAATTACAGATATTTTACTTCGCAATCCTTATTCCCTTGGGTTCGATATTCTTAGGATTTTAAATATATTCTCCTATATTACTAGCCATTCTAATACACTTACTAGACAACGGTCAAGTACATAAATCATCCCCACCGGTTATGAAGTATAAAATTGTGAGTTCTAGTAGCAAACATCCTTACCTAGACACTGTTATCCCTACCTAGACACCAATCATCCCTATGGGGTTGATTTAGTAGCAGAATCACCTTTTTAAGACGTTTTATGCAATTAAGAGTTTGAGCACAATAGAACTTCTCCTATTTGAGGTCTTTCAAGTATTGATATAAAAGGGGCAATAGGAGAATGATTTTGGTAGATAGTTTTAGTGTTTTTATTCTTTCTTTTAGCCATTGTAAATTATGATTTTATTTCTTCATTTTAGTTTAGATTTAATTTAGAGATTCTAGGAAGAATTCAAGGTTGATGAAGAAGGAACTTCAAGTTTTGCTTTTTGTTCATCAACGATGCCTTCTAAACTTATTCTTTTCATAATTTGATGATTATATTAATGATGTTTGAGTAGTTCTTGTTGCTTAGGAAGTTTTGAATCATATTCGTATCAGGATTTTGAGTTCGATGAGTATTTTCATATTTTCTTATATTTTTCCTATTATTTATTGTGCATCTATATTGATATTTAGGTTCAATTTTTAGTATATTGAGATATGATAAAATTTTGAATTTGAATATTAGTTGTATATGTTTATGCCTTATTCTTTTATTTTTTGCATGCAGTTGTCTTTATGTTTAAAAAGGAGGTTTTGATTTCTATATGTAGTTTATACTTAGTACAAGTGTTTGGGGGGAATAAATGGATTTTGAAATGGGTGTTCTAAGAGAAGATTCATTTGAGATCTAGAAATTTATAAACCCGAGATAATGCTGGTTATTAGGATGTTCTTAATAAGGAAGTTTAATAATCTAGAATGGTATTGTAAATAAGAGATATGTTTTTAGTTAGCTTTTTCCATATATACATGTTAATATTATGTTACTCGTTTCCAATTGCATTTATTGGAATAGAATTTCCTAGGCATTAATTTCAATTTTATTGACTTCCTTGATGACCTTGTATTAATTTAGTTGTTAATTTTTAAATTTAATTTCTCATTTAACTTCGAACTCCCTTTAGTTCAAAACTCGAGGATTATCTCAAATTAATTCAACTCAATTACATATATTTTACTTAGCAATACCTATTCCCTTGGGTTCAATATTCTTGGGATTTTAAATATATTTCTAGCCAATCTAGTACACTTGTTAGACAACGATCAAGTACAAAAATCATCCCCACCAAGTTATGAAGTCTAAAATTATGAGTTCTAATAGCGAACATCCCTACCTAGACACTTGCCATCCCTACCTAGATACTACCATCCTTACCTAGACACCAATCATCCCTACGGGGTTGATTTAGCAGCAGAATCACTTTTTTAAGAAGTTTTATGCAGTTAAGAGTTTGAGTGCAACATACCTTCTCCTATTTAAAGTCTTTCAAATATTGATATAAAATAGGAGATAGGAGAACAATTTTGGGAGATAGTTTTAAGGTTTTTATTCTTTCTTTTTATCATTCTAAATTATGGTTTTATTTCTTCTTTTTAGTTTACTTTTAAATTAGAGATTCAAGAAAGAATTCAAGGTGGAAGAATAAGGAACTTCTAGTTTTATTTTCTCTTCATCAAGGATGTCCTCTAAACTTATTCCTTTCATATTTTGATAATATTAACATTACTAAGTGTACTATATCATCATTAAATTTCATGTTGTTTAAATAGTTTGTTTTGCTTAGAAATTCTTGAACCATATTTGTGTTGGAAATTTGAGTTTAATGAATATTTCCATTTTTTTCTATTTTTCCTATAATTAATTTTTCATATATATTAATATTTGAGTTTGATTTTTAGTATACTGAGAGATGATTAAATTTTGAATTAGAATGTTAGTTGCATATTTTTATGTCTTATTATTATTATTTTTTTGCATATGATTTTCTTTATGTTCCGAATGGAGGTTTTAATTTCTGTGTGTAGTTTATATTTAGTGTAGGGGTGTTTGGGGAATAAATGGATTTTTAAATGGGTATTTTGAGAGAAGATTCAATTGAGATCTAAGATTTTATGAACCAGAGCAGATGCTAGTAATTAGGATGTTCTTAATTAGCAAGTTTAAAAAACTAGAATGGTATTTTGAATAAAAAAACCTATTTTGAGTTAGATTTTTTGAAAGATTGATGTTAATATTATTTTAATCATTTCCAATTTCATTTATAGGAATAGAATTCCCTAAGAATTAATCTCAATTTTGTTCATTTCCTTGATGACCTTATTTTAATTTAGTTTTTAATATTTAGATTTAATTTCTTGTTTAGTTTAGGACTCCTTTTACTTTAAAACCTAGGGATTATCTATGATTAATTCAACTCAATTACAGATATTGCACTTAGTACTCCCGATTCTCTTGTGTTTAAAATTCTTGAGGTTTTAAATATATTTTTCTATATTACTAGCCGATCTAGTACACTTGTTAGACATCAATCGGGGATAGAAATCATTCCCACCGAATTGTGAAGTCCAAATTCATGAGTTCCAATAGCAAATATCCCTACCTAAACACTTGCCATCCCTACATAGACAATACCCTCCCTACCTAGACACCAATCATCCCAACGAGGTTGATTTAGCAGCAGAATTGCCTTTTTAAGAAGTTTTATGGAGTTAAAAGTTTGAGTGCAGCATAACTTCTCTTATTTGAGCTCTTTCAAGTATTGATATAAAAAGGGCAATAGGAGAACAATTTTGGGAGATAGTTTTAGGGTTTTTATTCTTTCTTTTAGCCATTATAAATTATGATTTTATTTTTTATTTTTAGTTTAGATTTTATTTAGAGATTTATAAAAGAATTCAAGGTTAAAGAATACTGAACATCAAGTTTTATTATCTCTTCAACAAGAATGTCTTCTAAAATTATTCTTTTCATATTTTGATGTTTATATTCATGATGTTTGAATAGTTCTATTTGCTTACGAATTCCTGAACCATATTTGTATTGGGATTTTGAGTTTAACGAATATTTTCATGTCTTCTTATATTTTTCCTATTATTAATTGTGCATCTATATCGATATTTGAGTTCAATTTTCAGTATATTGAGGGATGATTAAATTTTGAATTCCAATGTTAATTATATATGTTTATACCTTGCTCTTTTATTTTTTACATCTAGTTATCTTCACATTACTAATGGAGATTTTGATTTCTATGTGTAGTTTATATTCAGAGTAGTTGTTTTAGGGGAATAGATGGATTTTTAAATGGGTTTTCCACAAGAAGATTCTTTTGAGATCTAGGAATTTATGAACTCGAGCTGATGCTAGTTATTAAGCTATTCTTAATTTGAGAGTTTAATAATCTAGAATGGTATTCTGAATATGAGACCTATTTTGAGTTCAGTTTTTTTAGATATTCATGTTAATATTATTTTACTCATTTCCAATTCCACTTATGAGAATAGAATTTCCTAAGCATCAATTTCAATTTTGTTGATTTCCTTGAAGACCTTGTTTTTATTTAGTTGTTAATTTTTAGATTTAATTTATTACTTAGTTTAGGATTTCCTTTAATTCAAAACTTAGGGATTATCTCAGATTAATTTAACTCAATTATAGATATTTTACTTAGCAATTCCTATTCCCTTAGTGTCTTAAATATACTCCTCTATATTACTAGCTGATCCAATATTCTTGTTAGATAGTGGTTAGGGACATAAATCATCCCTACCAGGTTATGAAATCTAAAATCATTATTTCCAGTAGCAAACATCCCTACCTAGACACTTGATAACCCTACCTAGAGACTGCCATCCCTACCCAGACACCAATCATCCTTACGGGGTTGGTTTAGTAGTAGAATCGCCTTTTTTAAAAGTATTATAGAGTTAAGAGTTTGAGTGTAGCAAAACTTCTCCTATTTGAGGTCTTTCAAGTATTGATTTAAAAGGGGGCAATAGGAGAATGATATTGGGAGATAGTTTATTTGGGTTGTTTAAATACACAATGGTAGAAATTCATACCGTGAAAGCATGGCCTATCGATCCTTTAGACCTTTAGAATTTGAAGCTAAAGGTGTCAGAAAAGTTACCACAGGGATAACTAGCTTGTGGCAGCCAAGCATTTATAGCGGCGTTGCTTTTTGATCCTTCAATGTCGGCTCTTCCTATCATTGTGAAGTAGAATTCACCAAGTGTTGGATTGTTCACCCACCAATAGGGAACATGAGCTGTTTATTTGGGTTGTTTAAATACACAATGGTAGAAATTCATCTGCATGAGCTTTCAATAAGAAAAGGCTATGTTACGGGTTTTTTTTCATACACCATACACGTTCATTGGGTTCCTGTAAACCCATGAGCTAATCCTGCATTGGAAAAACGATCACGTGACATCTTATGAGGTAGTAATAAGATAGGAAGGATTTTCCTTTATTTTTCTTTTACATGTGTTTGTCTATGCTTCATACACATGCACGCATTTTTACAAAATTACAAAAATAGTGATAATGCTAGCAAATAGTAAAATGTAAATGATTTATGTGCATATATTCTTTATGTATGTCCATGTGATCTCATGTGTATAGTTTCTAATTGCACAAATCATTTTATGTAATAAAAAATTAAAACACATAAAACTTGTGTGTATAATTTTATGCTATAAAAATGTGCATGTGCATGCATTTCATTTTGTATGTAAACAAAATAATAACATGACAACGTGAAACATGTGCATTTTATGTGTAGGTTCTCTTTTCCATGAAAATGTGTGTGTTTCATTTTGTGTGCCATAAAATGCACATTCTATAGTAGCTCACATGTCTCGCTTTATGCACATAATTTTTCATTGTATTAATACATGTCATACTCATGCATCACTTATCTATTACACATCATTGTGTTTCATGGTAACATTTGAGTAACACATCGTATGCATACCATTCATGTGCATTGCTTTCATGTATCGATGTGTAACATATTCACCATACATCATGTGTATTACACGTTCATACATCATGCATCACAGATATGCTATAAACCATACGTATGTGTGGCATGTCAATATGTCATGTGAATCTTATGTATTATGCATTATCACATGTATATACTATATGTTTATCCATCCAACGTACCATACATATGCCTAACATGCTCACACATAATGTATAATATATGTATCATTCATATGCATCACCATACATTGATTCAAATCATATACAATTTGCTCATGCATCATCATTATAATGCAATGATTGACCTATGCATCATATGCATCCCTAACATATTCATTCTCATACATCATCCTATATATACATCGTTACCATGCGAAAAAGTGTAAATAGTAATAAAATAGTGATACATTAATGTTACCATGGCATGAACATATATGTAATGTGAATTTATAAATTAATGCATGTCATAGCACGTGTGTATTGACCTACATCATGACAACCACATATGTTTATCCTGCATGTATCTAGTAATGCTTGTAATGACATGTATGTATTAACATACATCATAACATGTGCTCACAAGCATTCCCTATAGCATTTACCATATGTATATTGGCTTGTACATGTAATTATTCAATATCATATTTGCATATTGATGAGTGTCCGAGCATACATTATGACACATATATATATATCTATCGTGGATGTGTATGTTGACACATGGTATGTTATGAGCATATAGCCATGCATCTTGTCACATATTTATTGACATGTAAGCATACATTATAATGTGATCATGTTGACATTTGTCATGATGTGCATGTATAAACATTCATCATATATTATAACTTGTAAAAATGAACATACATGAATCCTGGCATGTACACTTAAATGTCCATCATGTATTATAGCATGTACATATTAGCATGTACCATGGTATGCATAGCATACACTATAGAGTGTGTGTACACATCTGCCATCACATTAGCATGACACCCATCTTTGCATGTACATATTAATTTATGATCAGTGTCTAACAAGTATACTATATCAACTACTAATATAGGGGAATATATTTAAGACTTCAAGAATATAGAACCTAAGGGAATAGTGATTGCTAAATAAAATATCTATAATTGAGTTAAATTAATTTGAGATAATCTCTAAGTTTTTAATTAAAGGGAGTCTTAAACTAAGTAAGAAATTAAATCTAAAAATTAACAACTAAATTAAAATAAGGTCATCAAGGAAATCAACAAAATTGAAATTGATGTTTAGGAAATTCTACTCTCATAAATGCAAATGGAAAAGAGTAAAATAATATTAATATGAAATCTGGAAAAACTTAACTCAAAATAGGTCTCTTATTCAGAATACCATTCTAGATTATTAAACTCCTTAATTAACAACAACTTAATAACTAGCATCATTTTAGATTCATAAATTCCTAGATCTCAAATGAATCTCCTGTTGAAACACCCATTTGAAAATCCATCTATTGCCTTAACACACCTGCACTAAATATAAACAACAAATAAAAATCAAAACTTTATTTTGGAACATAAAGATAACTAGATGCAGAAAATAAAAGAACAAGGCATAAACATATATAATTAACATTCGGATTTGAAATTTAATCATCTCTTAATATACTAACAATCAAACTCAAATATTAGCATAGATGCTCATTTAATCAAAGGAAAAATAGAAGAAAACATGAAAATATTCTTTAAACTAAAAAATCCCAATACAAATGTGGTTTAAAAAGTCTTAAGCAAAAAATCATACTCAAACATCATGAATATAATCAGCTAAATATGAAAAGAATAAGTTTAGAAGACATCCTTGATGAAGAGAAAATAAAACTTGATGTTTCTTTTTTTTTTCAACCTTGAATTTTTTGTTGAATCTCTAAATTAAATTCAAACTAAAAAGAATAACTAAAAGTGTATACAATGGCTAAAAGAAAAAATAAAAACCCTAAAAATATCTCCTAAAATTGTGCTCCTATTGCCTCATTTATATCAATACTTGAAAGACCTCAAATAGGATAAGTTCTACTGTACTCAGATTCTTAACTGTATAAAACTCCTTAAAAAGGTGATTCTGCTTCTAAATCAACCCCATAAGGATGATTGGTGCCTAGGTATGGATGGAGGTGTCTAGGTAGTGATAGCAAGTGTCTAGGTAGGGATGCTTGCTATTGGAACTCATGATTTTAGACTTCACAACCTAGTCGGGATGATTTTTGTCCCTGCCGAGTTGATTTCACTCATTTTTCACTCCAAACCTATAAAAACCAAGAAAATTAACACTCAAACATTTTAGTTTCAAAAGGAAAAAACTTTAACATAAAAACACCTAAATTAACACTCAAAGAACTAAAAATCATACTTAAAAAAGCATTAAACTTAGGTTTATGGAGATATCAAATACCCACACTTAGTTTTTGCTCACCCTCAAGCAAATTTTAACCAAATTCCCAAAATAATCAAACTTTATTAACCAAATTCCCAAAATAATCAAACTTTAAACTAAGAATAATGCAATTCAAAATTATGACCAACAATTAACAACACTTAATGACATCCTAGCTAGACTAGTTTCAAATAAAAAAATGTAAGCAAGTTTCCTTGTATGTATTTAAAACCAAAATATTTTAAATATTTTAAAACTAGAAATACCATTGCAATCTAGTATAAAGCGCAAGAATTAATGTACATCAAAAAGCACATGTGGTTTCATGCTTAAAACTCTAGAAATGCCATAAACCTCTCCTTTAGCATTGGAACCCTAAGGGTATCTTCGTTAAACAACTCAAAATAAGATAGAATCGTTAGGTATTCATTAAGGTTATAATGTGGTAAGGGGAAAGGCTGATCAAAGAAAGGTAAATGATAAACAAAGATGAGAATAGCCACCATACACTTGAAAACACCAACTTCCACCCACATTAATGCTACCCAACTTATCAACGCTGAATTACATAGGATTGCAAAACATCAAAGCACTAAAGAGAAAGGCTACTTAAGATTTCTTCTTATTTTTGATAAATTCAACCAAATTTAGGAGCTTAAAACATTTCTCTTTCTCTTGTAAATACCCCATACTTAAAAATTTGTTATACATTGGTAGCTTATCAATTCAACTTTCTTTCTTTCTTTTCTTTTCTTTTCTTTTCTTTTTTTTCTTTTTTTTTCTTTTTTTAAGAAATAACAAACTTTTGCTTGCTTAATTTTTAGCATCACTAAAAAAGAAGGGTATTCACAAATTCACAACAAAGCATAATGGCAACAAGAAAGATGAATTAGTTATTTCTCAAGGACCAATTACAAGAGCAAGTTCAAAAAAGCTCAAATAATCTGTACAAGCTTTCATAAGGCCATATGTGGAGAAAATGCAAGTCCAAGAGATCAAAGAGGCTAACTCAAACTTTGAAGATCGATTTAGTGTTTATTTTCTTTGTAATATGTGTTTGATTGAAGAAATATATATTTAAGAGAGAGAGGATGAAGTTCAAGTAAAGAAGGAAGAAAAGGCAAAAAAGTACACATTTTAGTCTAGAAGATATCACCCCCACGAAGGGAAATATCCCTTTGTCAAGGTAAGCTAAAAAGTTAGGGAACTTTTAGTCCCCTTGGTGGAGGGAAAACTCCCTCTATCATGGAAAATGAATCCACCTTTATGAGATTTTGAGCAACACCTCGATAGAGGAAAATTACCCTATACTAAGGAAATATAATTAGAGTGCTCCCTCAGTTAATGGAAATTCCCCTCTATTGAGGCACTATATAGACCAATTATGATATTTCTTTGTTATTTCCTATTTTTTTGGATGTTTAAGTTTGAGTAGGTTTATACTATCTTTTCTATTTAAACGATTGTAAGGTTTAGTTTGCACCGAGACTTTTTATTATTAAAGATTATTGAGATTATTCTCTAGGCTTTGCTAACCTTTTGTGAGAGTTAATTATTTATTTGATCCTTGCTATTGCATAAAGAATTAGACTTAGGCATGATGTATGATTATGCTTGCTTGATTCTATTTTCTTCTTATTTTAATCAATATATCATAAGAGTTTCCTTACATATATTGTTTGAGGATTCTTTAGATTGGGATTTTATTATCTTATATATGTTCAAATATTATGGTATGTTGGCATTCCAATTTGAATATAGGCTAGGGTTCCATATTACAGATTTAGACCCCATTAATAAGTATGAGAATTTTGATCACATTTGATTAGCATGAATTTAATTATAGGAATGAATTAGAAGGATAATGTTTAGTAATATTGGGATTAGCAAAATTCTCAACTTTATATATGGAAAACAAAAGGGAGTGTTTAAATAAAATGGTTTTAGTTTCTTTAATAAATTGGAATTGATATTTGTTAGTGATTGAAGAAAAAAAGATACCTAGTTTTATAAAAGTCCATTACTAGAAAATTAGTTAACAATGAATTTACGTTGCTTGGGGATTTAAACTTATCAAAATTAGGAAATTGCATGTTTCGACTTGAGTTAAGTAGAGGTGGAATACTTAGTTAAGGGAAAAGCTTACTCATCTGAGGTAAGCACCCATTCTCTCGAGTATACCACCCCTCGCTTATGTTTAATCACCCTGTTTCATGCATATACAGTAAAGTAAAACCCTCACTTAAGTTAGAAATCCCTTACCTGAGTTATAAAGCCCCCCACTCGAGGTATGTAAGCCATTTCCCGAGGCATACATGCCCTTACCCAAGGAAAATTACACTCTCATAAGGTGAGATTCATTGTTTTGGCCAATTAAAGTATTTTAATTGCAACAAAGACTCATTTCTAATAGAGTAAGGTTAAATTATTTATGTAATAGTCTCTAGAGTTTTATACAAATATAGTTTTATTGATAAACTGGTGTTGTATTGTTTTGGCAGATGATTATATGATTTTAGCTAGAATTAATAATATAGAATATTAGTTATGGCACCTTATATAATTATCTGAAGGAAAGATGAAAACCTTACTGTTAAACCATGAAAGAGCTCAATTATCTTATTTATTAAAAGGCATGTAAATGGATAACTCTATGATTTTAAAATGCCCATGATAGAGAAATTAAGGATCTATATATTATATTTAACAATAAATAGTTAGCTATATGGAGACATAAATGTTAAAAAGAATGGAGTACCATATTATGAAATTAATTCTGGATTTAAAAAGTACATTTTTATATAGTAAGCATATGAACAAGTCTAAGATATGTTATTCATTTGAAGTGGTTTAGCTATATTTGTATGGTTTCACTCTTTCATTGCCTTATGAAAATATACAATTATAGTGTTATATGCTTATAGACATTGACACATTTATATATGTATATATTTGTACTTGAGATCTTACATTCTTGTATATAAAGGTATAAGTTCAATACTATTTTATAAGGGAATAAGCATGATGATCAAAAATGTACATGAATATAGTTTATGCCTACAAATATAGTTTAGTTATTGATAAATAAGCATGCTTATTTGACCCCATTTATGTCTATAGTCATCCCCGTTTAGGACTATAGTTCGATCCTTTTTGGGTCCATCGATTCCATATCTTCGGATAACCATAATTACTAATATCAATACATATTCATATGTTCGATACCTATGGGTATCCATAGTTTCCATTATCAACTCTAAGAACTTAAGTAGGTAAATAAATTATAACAAAGATTTCAAAGCAAAATTACGAAGATTCTTTTAGTAAATTCATATGTTTACTTTAAATTGATATAGTATTGAATTTTATTTTAATTTCCTAATGATATTCTTTGTTATATTGATATTATTATCATTAAGAATGTTATATTATAATTTGATATTTGTTATCTGTGTTTGCTAACGACTACTGTAAGTGTTCATCCATAATGAATTTGTTCTCCACTAAGCTATATAGCTTAGCATGTTTTGTTTTATCAGTGCAGGTTTTACAGTTTGACATTTTTCTCAGGGGTTTATTTTTTGCATCAGGGAGGCCAACACAAATTTATCAAGGAACTTTGATGTAGGATGTTTTTGTTTAACATTTTGTATAAATTTATATTAAAGATAGCATATATGTAATGAAGTATATGATATGGTAATTGCAAGTTGTAAAGGACTCACCATTCAAAATTAAATAGTATATGTATGCATGTATGGTCTGATAGTAATTTATTCAGTATATGATAAGTTGGGATAAGTGATGGAATATGACATGATATGTTCATGGTAATCATGCAGTGGAAAAATGATAAAATCGATCATACATGCCAAACAATTCCATGACAAGAATCGAAACATGCAATTTTAGGGTTTTTAAAACTTACAACTTTAGATGCCTTTTAAAACTTGAATTTGGTGATGACCAGCAACTAAGATGAATTTATCTGCCTTAGATCTTGATCACCAATGCCAAGGAATATCCTTTACGCCACTCCTCTCTATTCTCACACACATACTTGCAAAGATGGCTTAAAAATCGAGATTGCTAGCTCTCTTTTAAAGTATTGTGTAATGGCAATAGATTAAAGCTACAAGACTTGATCTTGCACTTCTTTTAGGTGCTATTAATGCCTAAGAACACAAGAGAATGAGGAAGAATCCTTTCACCTTGTGAAATTCGGCCAAGAGAATTAAGTGAGAGGGAGAACTAGTTTCACGCCACACACTAGTGTCCCAAGGGTTTTATTTCTTTACAAATATATATCATTATCTTTTGGCAAGTGTTTGATCTGAATTTTACTACCTCAAGATAATTAATTCAACCTCAATCACTTCCTAAAAATAAGTAACATATATTAGTTCAATCTCTTTTGAATTTAAAATTCAAATTAATTTGAAATAAAACATAAGACATTTTATTCTAATAAATCACTTAATTAAAATAATGCATGTGCCGAAATTCCTTGGTATTTCTCTAGGAATTTTGGCCACTTTAATCTCCATTCAACTGATTTAATTTGATTAAAATTCTTTTAGGCTTTAATACTCAATTAATTAAATTAATACAAGATAATTAATTAATTGAAATTAAACCTTGTGGGCTGAATTTTTCTCTCTTATGGACCAAGGTCCAATAGCAATTTTAATACCCATTATATACTTTAATTTGACTTTAATTAAAATTCCAAATTAATGTCGAATACTTTATTTAAATATTTTAAGCCCAATGCTTTGTGTGTGATCCTATAGGTCCATTTAATATTGGCAATGAATTAATGAATTAATCTAAAGGCTATTTATATTCTCTAGCAAGATATTATACAATTCAAAATTAAATGAAAATGCATATGGCATCTAGTGACCTAATGCAATTTTGCATAGTCCATTACACATAAATATCAGAATTAATATAAGGCATGGAACTAGTCATCCTTATATATATTAGTTCCTTTCTTGATATTCTAGTGACACTAAACTCTCAGATAAATAATGATTACTCATTATTTCATCTCGGTACGGCCGTACACTTCTCAGTTCACTGATCAAGTGGCCGATGATATTTTCTTTCTTATTGAGAGGGGTAATCCCTTCACTTCTCTCATGCACTCTAACATGAATCAATGCATACCCAAGCATACCCGTACTCGTCACTCTGTTACGAGCACGTTAGGTGTATGTTAAAGCACACAGTAATTCATAAAGAGTTTCATAGAGATTTTAGGTCTAAGAACTCCGATACAAAACTTGCATACGAGAAACACTTATGACTCGAACCATGTAGTGTTCTCATGAACGGATCTAATCCAGATATCATGTTCTAAACATGTATCTATGATCTCTGATTGACACTCTTATCCTTATGATTCGTAAGATAGAACTCAACTTATCAGAGAGAGCATACTAGTCTTAATTCATTTGTTATGCCCATAACAATGATTGACTAGGGATATTTAGAATGAAGTCTCACTTGTTTCAAGGTCTTACAATCATGTGCCTCACACATGATAACTTAAACTAAAACAACATTCTTGGATAGTTCTATCAATTGATATGCACAGGAATACAATAGATAAAATAAATGCGTCATTCATTAACTAAAGTATTTTATTACAATGTATTGGGGCTAGGGCTTACACTAACAATAAGTCTATATGCGAAATATATATGTTATGCATGATAGTGTCAAAAGAAATATTATGCCAATAGTGATAATAACACCTGTATAGATATATGAGATAAATGGATAATGATATGATGCTATGATACTGTATTTTTGAAAGTGGCGATCAAAATCAATCTTAGTTATGGCATTTGCATCTTAGTCATATGGGTGATAAGGGACTTTCTTTGTTGAGCAATCAAATTTTCTAAATGGATAAAAAATGAAGCCCTAAAATATTATGAGCAATGTGTGTTTGGTAAATAAATTAGGGTAAAATTCAATAAGAAGGTAATCCAAACAGCCTCTTTTGCAGCCTCACTCGCTGCAATATACTCAGATTCTGTAGTTGAGTCGACAACGGTCTCTTGCTTCAAGCTTCTCCAGCTGACAGCACCACCATTTAAAACAAAAATGAATCCAAATTGTGATCTAGAATCCTGAGTGCTGGTCTGAAAAGCAGCATCGGCATAACCTTATATGACGAGCTCTTCTTGACCACCATACACCAAGAAGTGATCCTTAGTCCTTCGCAGGTACTTTAGAATCCCTTTTACAGTAGACCAGTTCTTCTCACCAGGGTCTTCCTGAAACCTAATGGTTATACTCAGTGCATGAGCAACATCCAACCTAGTACATAACATAGCATACATGATAGATTCAATAGCAGATGCATATGGGATTCTACTCATGTTGTCCCTTTCCACTTTGGTTTTAGGGCACTATTCTTTAGTCAATGGAACTCCCAAAGCCAAAGGTATGTACCCTTTCTTTGAGTCTCCCATACTAAAATGCTTTAGTACTTTGTCTATGTACTTTTCTTGACTTAGTCCCAAAAGGCGATTCGATCTATCTCTATAGATTCGAATACCAAGTATTGTCTCGGCTTCACCTAAGTCTTTTATTGAGAAACATTTTCCTAACCATTGCTTAACCTTTTGCAATGTTGGAATGTCATTCCCAATGAGAAGGATGACGTCCACATATAGGACCAAAAATACTACTATGCTCCCACTAACCTTTTTATACACACAAGGCTCATCTTCATTTTTTATGAAGTCAAATTCTTTGACTGCCTCATCAAAATGAAGATTCCAACTTCGGGATGCTTGCTTTAATCCATAAATAGATTTTTGAAGCTTGCAAACCTTCTTAGGATGCTTAGGATTGACAAAACCCTCAGGCTGTGTGATATACACATCCTCAAGTAAATTTTCGTTGAGGAAAGCTGTTTTGACATCCATTTGCCATATCTCATAATCATGATATGCAGCTATGGCAAGCAAGATCCTAATGGACTTGAGCATGACTATAGGCGAAAAGGTTTCATCATAGTCTACACCATGAGTTTGTCGAAAACCTTTTGCTACTAGTCTACCTTTGTAGGTCTTATCAGCTTTGAGTTTGAATAGCCACTTGCATTTAATTACCTTAGCACCTTCCGGTGGATCAACTAAGTTCCAAACCTGGTTATTGTACATTGATTGCAACTCAAATTTCATGGCTTCAAGCCAATTTTTTGAGTCTGAGCTCTCAATAGCTTCTCAGTAGGTAGTAAGATCCTCACGATCTACTAACTCAATAGTTTCACTGTCAGTGATTAGAAATCCATATCTCTCAATCTCCTAGCGTACCCTACCGAACCTTCTAGGTACTTGTGTAATGGGTTTTTGTTCCACAACTGGTTGTGAACTTGATCCCACTTCCAACTCATCCTCTATAGGAGTTTGTGGTGCTTGAATTTCTCTAAGTTCTACTTTACTCCCACTGTCTTACTTGAGAAGGAACTCCTTTTCCAAGAAAACAGCCTTGCGAGCAACAAATACTTTGTTCTCAGTTGGGGAGTAAAAGTAGTATCCCTTTGTTTCTTTGGGATAACCCACAAACAAGCAGACAGTGGATTTGGACTCTAGTTCGTCAGATGTTAATTTCTTAACATGTGCTTCACAGCCCCAAATCCTGAGAAATTACATATTGGATTCTTTCCCAGTCCATACCTCATATGGTGTCTTCTCAACTGCTTTAGTTGGAGTACAATTTAGTAGAAATGCAGTAGTTTCTAATTCATAACCCCAAAAAGAGACAGAAAGATTTTCTTGACTCATCATAGATCGAACCATGTCCAACAGAGTTTGATTTCTCCTTTCGGACACACCATTCCATTGTGGTGTTCCAGGAGGAGTGAGCTGTGAAATAATACCACACTCTTTTAGATGACTGTCAAACTCTTGGCTTAAGTATTCGCCACCTCGATCTGATCGAATGGCTTTTATACTTTTGTCAAGTTGTTTTTCTACTTCGTTCTTAAACTTTTTGAATTTCTCAAAAGTTTCAGATTTGTACTTCATTAGATAGACATAGCCATATCTATTGAAGTCATCTGTGAACGTCACGAAGTAGCTAAAACCACCTCTAGCTTGTGAACTTAATGGTCCACATACATCGGTATGTATTAGTTCCAATAAGCCATTAGTCCTTTCACCTTTCTTGTTAAAACGACTCTTTGTCATTTTTCCATGCAAACATGGCTCGCATGTATCATAAGACTCTAAGTCGAATGACCCAAGCACTCCAGTTTTGTGGAGTCTTGAAATGCGTTTTTCATTTACATGTCCTAAATGACAATGCTAGAAGTAAGTAGGGTTTAATTCATTTGATTTAACCCTCTTTGTATTAATGTTGTATATGGATTCTTTATTTTGTAGATTAAGGATATAAAGGCCATTTTGCAACATGGCATTGCCATAAGAAATGCCTTGACGACGAATATGAGCATTGCCATTTTTAATAACAAAATCAAATTCATCCAAATCCAAACAAGAAACTGAAATAATGTTTCTGCTCATAGCAGGCACATAATAACAATTTTTTAAAACTAAACAAAGTCCGAAAGGTAAAGTGAGTTGATAGTCGCCTATCTCCATGGCAGCAACTCGTGCTCCATTTCCCACATGGAGGTCCACTTCATTCTTCCCAAGTAACCGCCTATTTCTTAGCCCCTGCACATTTGAACAAATGTGAGAATCACAACCGGTATCCAATACCCTAGTGGTAGAAATAGAAAGGTTAATCTCAACAATAAAAATACCAGAATTGGATGCCTTAGCTCCATTCTTCTTTTTTTCTTCCTTGAAGAGAGAGCAATTCTTCCTCCAATGCCCCATTTTGTTGCAGTGGAAGCAAGTGCTCTCACTCTCTTTGAGCTTCTGTGCCTTGCGCTTGGATTGGGCCTGAGGTGCACTCCCACTTGACTTGAACCGAGCCAGTTCATTCTTGGGTTTTGCCTTTCCCTTTCCTTTTCCCTTAGCGGGTCCCTTCTTAATGGCCCCTTGAACCATCAGCACGGGATTGGTTTTTCAAATGTTTTCTTCAACATTCTTAAGCATCCCATGAAGCTTAGTGATTGACTTATTCATTACATGCATGTTATAATTCATCACAAATGGATCATAATCATCAGTCAACGATCCTAAGATCAAGTCAGTGGCCAATTCCTTTGGCACTTGTACCTCAAGCTTCTCAAGAGTATCAAGATACCCTTTCATCTTGAGTACATGGGTACTAACAGGAGTACCCACAGCCATCTTACAAGAAATTAATGCCTTTGTTGTCACGAACCTCTCGTGACGAGCTTGCTCTTGGAACATCTCCTTGAGGTGCACCATAATCGCATAAGCCTCTTGTTCCATGAATTGCTTTTGCAAGTCAGGCACCATAGTGGCTAGCATTAGATAGGTCACACCATTGGAGTCGCTCTTCTTGGTCTCAAAAGTTTCCTTTTGAACCGCAGAGGCATTCCTACCAGGTTCTTCAGGCAAGGGTGCATCCAAAACATACGACTTTTTCTCTTACTTAAGAACTATTCTTAAGTTTCGAGACCAGTCTATGAAATTGGTGCCATTCAATTTGTCCTTTTCAAGGAGCGATCGCAATGAGAAATTGTTGTTTGAAGAAGCCATTTTCAATCTACAATAAAATTTAGCAAGATTAAATGAGGTCTTATTATAATCCCACAAATCGATTTAATATCCCCTTAAATAATTTGCGTTAGTGATTTTAATGTGGGCCAAGATCCACTTTTCACAACAACTTATTAGTCAAGCTGAGCTTCTACACCTAACAAGTTAAGTTACTTACATAGGACAACTCCAATCATGTCTCGTACATGACTCTTGGATCAAATGGGCTAACATCTTAAGATGTTATAGCACAAACCCATTTATTAGTTGCCTAGGTCTGGGCATCCCTTTCCATGTTAAGTCCAACCTACATTCATAACCCATGCCTCACAAAGATAATCGGGTGCATCTAGGACTCCTAGTCTACATGACCGATGATTGATGCCTTGACATTTTTCGAATTAAGAAGACAGCTTTATAACTTACTATTTTTAGGGATTCATTTTATTACGGCTTACATGGCATACGCTTTATCATCCATACATAACATATATATATAAATAATTGCATAAAGTAAAGCGTGAAAAATATGGGCCCAAAAACCTACAACTAAGATTCTATACTATTACATAAGAATCTTCGAGTTGGGCTTCTCCACTCCGGTGGGCTTCGTCTTGATTTACAAAGTCTTCAAGTATATTCTATTCTAAGAAATAAATGAAACTTTTACAATAAAACATAATGGCTCGTAGGCCATATTTAATTACAAAAACCCAGGGCCCATGAATGCACCATGCATATCCATTCATCACACCAAACAAGCAAATAAATATACATAACATTAATGGATCAAACAAAGTCCAATTTTAATTAATTTAGCCAAGCCCTATTAATGGAAATTGTGTACTTGAACCTTTAAGAGATGACCCCATGATGGGCCTGGGCCGAAGCCCAATGGATTAAATCCTCTTATTGAATAAGTTCTCTTAAAAGCCCAAAACACAAACTAGTTAGATTTGTGCTATAAATCAACTCTAGTATAATTTCCAATTTTGCCATTTTTAATTTTATGTAATATAGCCCATAAACATTAAAAATACATATAATATGTACCAACATGAATTAAAACACAAAATCATGAAGAACATATATATGATACACGGCATGCATATAAAAACAAACAAACAACAAAACTAGTTGTTTAATGCTTATGTGATGCCACAAAAATGCACAAATACTTAAATCAATTTTATGAGTCATTTAATAATTTAAATAAGGTCATAAATATTGATTTAATATTTCATACCAATCTGATCTAAATGTGTTTTTACCATTTTAATCAAAACAAAATAAACAATGTTGATTAAACATGTAACAAACACAAACTAGTCATAGTTTTAAGTGATTTTAAAATTAATCAATTAAATTGTCATGGACCAGAATTAAAACCAAATTTAAAATATGTCCAGACCTAATATTTAATCTTTAAAAATCCCTTACAAACATGCCAAAATCGTTTTTACATTTAATATTTAAAACTAGTTGTTAAACTAACAATTAACATGCCAAATAATACCTAGTTTCAATATTAACATGTACCATCAGGTATTATCAATTAAATCCGACCATTAACAGCTCCTAGAACATCTTAGGACAGTATATTAACATGTCATATTAATTATAATACCTATCTAATCATTTAAAATCATTTTTACACCAAAACAATGCAAAAATCTCAAAACAGAAAATTTTAGCATTACATGTATTTAAAATAACGATTTTTGATTAATTATTTCATGCATCTAAAGCACTAAAATAAGCATGTTTAGTCTCTGATACCACTGATGGAATATGACATGATATTTTCATGGTAATCATGCAGCGAAAAAATGATAAAATCGATCATACATGCCAAACAATTCCATGACAAGAATCGAAACATGCAATTTTAGGGTTTTTAAAACTTATAACTTTAGATGCCTTTTAAAACTTGAATTTGGTGATGAACAGCAACTAAGAAGAATTTATCTACCTTAGATCTTGATCACCAGTGCCAAGGAACAGCCTTTACGCCACTCCTCTCTATTCTCACACACACACTTGCAAAGATTGCTTAAAAATCGAGATTGCTAGCTCTCTTTTAAAGTATTGTGTAATGGCAATAGATTGAAGCTACAAGACTTGATCTTGCACTTCTTTTAGGTGCTATTAATGCCCAAGAACACAAGAGAATGAGGAAGAATCCTTTCTCCTTGTGAAATTCAGCCAAGAGAATTAAGTGAGAGGGAGAACTAGTTTCACACCACACACTAGTGTCCCTAGGGTTTTATTTCTTTACTAATATATATCATTATCTTTTGGCAAGTGTTTGATCTGAATTTTACTACCTCAAGATAATTAATTCAACCTCAATCACTTCCTAAAAATAAGTAATATATATTAGTTCAATCTCTTTTGAATTTAAAATTCAAATTAATTTGAAATAAAACATAAGACATTTTAATCTAATAAATCACTTAATTAAAATAATGCATGTGCCGAAATTCCTTGGTATTTTTCTAGGAATTTCGGCCACTTTAATCTCCATTCAAGTGATTTAATTTGATTAAAATTCTTTTAGGTTTTAATAATTAATTAATTAAATTAATACAAGATAATTAATTAATTGAAATTAAACCTGTGGGCTGAATTTTTCTCTCATGGACCAAGGTCTAATAGCAATTTTAATACCCATTATATACATTAATTTGACTTTAATTAAAAGTCCAAATTAATGCCCAATACTTTATTTAAATATTTTAAGCCCAATGCTTTGTGCGCGATTCTATAGGTCCATTTAATGTTGGTAATGAATTAATCCAAAGGCTATATATATTCTCTAGCAAGATATTATAGCATTCCAAATTAAATGAAAATGCATATGGCATCTAGTGACCTAATGCAATTTTGCATAGTCCCTTACCCATAAATATCAGAATTAATATAAGGCATGGAACTAGTCATCCTTATATATATTAATTCCTTTCTTGATATTCCAGTGACACTGAACTCTCAGATAAATAATGATTACTCATTATTTCATCTCGGTATGGCCATACACTTCTCAGTTCACTGATCAAGTGGCCGATGATATTTTCTTTCTTATTGAGAGGGGTAATCCCTTCACTTCTCTCATGCACTCTAACATGAATCAATGCATACCCAAGCATACCCGTACTTGTCACTCTGTTACGAGCACATTAGGTGTATGTCAAAGCACACAGTAATTCATAAAGAGTTTTATAGAGATTTTAGGTCTAAGAACTCCGATACAAAACTTGCATACGAGAAACACTTATGACTCGAACCATGTAGTGTTCTCATGAACAGATCTAATCTAGATACCACGTTCTAAACATGTATCTATGATCTCTGATTGACACTCTTGTCCTTATGATCCGTAAGACAGAGCTCAACTTACCAGAGAGAGCATACTAGTCTTAATTCATTTGTTATTCCCATAACAATGATTGACTAGGGATATTTAGAATGAAGTCTCATTTGTTTCAAGGTCTTACAACTATATGCCTCACACATGATAACTTAAACTGAAACAACATTCTTGGATAGTTCTATCAATTGATATGCACAGGAATACAATAGATAAAATAAATGCGTCATTCATTAACTAAAGTGTTTTATTACAATATATTGGGGCTAGGGCTTACACTAACAATAAGTCTATATGTGAAATATATATGTTCTACATGATAGTGTCAAAAGAAATATTATGCCAATAGTGATAATAACACCTGTATAGATATGTGAGATAAATGGATAATGATATGATGCTATGATACTGTATTTTTGAAAGTGGTGATCAAAATCAATCTTAGTTATGGCACTTGCATCTTAGTCATATGGGTGATAAGGGACTTTCTTTGTTGAGCAATCAAATTTTCTAAATGGATAAAAAATGATGCTCTAAAATATTATGAGCAATGTGTTTTTGGTAAATAAATTAGGGTAAAATTCAATAAGAAGGTAGTCCACAAGACCAAGGTAAGCTAAATAATATACATTCAGACTTTTAGGGTCTATATAAAGTTCCCTCTAAAAATGGTGCCATGTATTTTATGACCGTGATTGATGATCACTCAAGAATGTTGTGGGTGTAATTTCTTAAAACCAAAGATAAGGCATTTTTAACATTTGTTAAATGGAAAATGATGGTTGAAAGGTAGACATAAAGGAAAGTGAAGCATCACTGAACTAACAATGAATTGGAATTTTGCAATTTTGAGTTGAATTATTTCTACAATAAGGAGGGCATAATAAGATAATGCACTTATGTGAAAACACTATAATAGATGGTGTTGCAAAATGCATAGACATGACACCTTATGATAATAACACAGAGTATGCTTTCACATGTATATGTGAGCTTGGGCCTAAGCAATCAATACAACATGTTATTTAGTTAATAGATCTCCATATTCAGCTATTGAGTACAAAATCCTTTGAGGTATGGTTTGTGTAAACACTGTGACTCGAGATAGCCTAAATTAGGATTACCTAATGATGAGCAAATAGAATATTACTGATGATAAGGTTCAGATCTTGAAGCTCTGATCGTGAATTTCTCATTTTTTCTCAAAGATTCTTCATGATTTTCCAAGTATTTTCAAATATTTCTAAGTATTTTAATAAAATGTGCATCAAAATCTAGTTTTAAACCTTCAGTAATGATAGACGGATGCCTATCTATGGGCCCCTCTTTCTACAGAGGCCAACCAAGGGTTATTTTAGAAAATTCTAGGCTTAGTGATGAGGGACGACCATCTCTTAATGAGGGATGCCCGTCCTTAGCTTGAAACTTAGAATTCCCATGTTTTTGGATTTTAAAAATGGGTAGCTTTATCTAAAATGATTTCTTTCAAATTTATAGGGATTTATCTCCAGATTTGGAGGGTTTTGAGTTAGAATTGAACTCAAACTCTTCTGATTGGATTCTTGCAAGTATACTAGATCGGCTAGTAATATAGAAAAATATAGATTAAGACCCCAAATATCATACCCAAGGGAACATGGATTGCTAAGAATAATATATATGTTTGAATTAAATTAATCTGAGATTGTTTCCCAATTGTTTTTTTATTTACAGGCAAAAATTAAACAAAATAAAAACTAAAACTAAACAAAATAAAAACTAAATTAAACTAACATGAATTAAAAATAAAATAATAACTAAAATTCTCTTGCTAAAGGAACTATCCACCTTAACTTTTATTGTAATGACTTAAATTCAATACAAATACCTGTGATTACGGAAAAAACTAGTAATAAAGCCATATAACTTTATGCAAGAATATCATTCATAGTATTAAACTCATAGACAAATCTAATACTTAGCATAAAAATCCAGTTTTACTTCCTAAACATTCATTGAATTCTTTTACAGAAACTTCAACTCTAATTTATTCTTAGTTTTTCATCTCTTAGTCTTAACCAATATTATCAACACATAATCATCTCAAAATCAAAAAACAACTATGTATAAACAGTAAAGAGTTAACCCAAGAACATGTAAATCAGTAACTATGTCTAAACTAATTTTTAGTTATTGAATCAATAAACCAACAATTAATCTCAATACAATCAAAGATAAAAATATGCTTAAAACCAAGAAATAATCAAATGATATTGAAATTAAAGCTCAATCAAGTCATAACAATGAAAATATAAGATTTCAAGTATCATTAGCAAAAGAAGAAAAACTACTTCCTAAACATATTGAAAACTAAAGCAAAATTAAGAAAAAGAACCAAAAACATAGAGTTAACAAGCTCCCTTGATCAACTAAAGAAAACTTCTTGCTCCAAGCCTTTGTTATTTACAACTAATGAAAAAAAAACTAAAGAACGTAAACTAAAACTAACTAAATAAAGAAGTTGTTGCTGACTACTTGATAATTTTCATTCTGGTGTTTTTTATGACTATTTATAGCCAAAACAAAGACATAGTGGCCTTCTAAACTTCCTAAATTAGAATAGGAAAAGACTTCTACTTAATTTGGAAGTTTCATCAAAGCATCGAACTCTTTTGCACAGCCACACAAAATATTGCCTTATTTAATGCACTGCCGTGCATCTTTCTTCATTGAGCTTGCACGACCACTCATGGAATTTGGCTGCTATGCATGGGAAAAAACTAAGGTATATGGCCACTCATGAAAACACTTCTTCAGGTGCACGACCACTTATAAAAGATTTGTACTTAGCTTGCTTCGCTCGTCTTCATACATGACCATTTAACACTTCATTCAATTTTTATGCATGGTTGTTCATCACTTCTCTGGACTTCACGTAAGATCTTCTAGCTTCATTTTCCCAATTTTATATATTTGACCCATAACTTCTCATATTTTGTAATTAAGTCATTTTTTCTTCAATTTAACTCTAAAAAAATACCAAAACTTACAATTAGCTCTTAAAACACAAATTTAATCATTTAAACTAAAATTCAACCAAATTAAAGCTAAATAAACTTAATAAAACACCTAAAATCATACTAAAAATATTATATAATTCACAACTATCAAATACCCCACACTTAGACTTTGCTCGCCCCCGAGCAAATTAGAACAATCCAACTCCTCAAAATAATCAAACTCAAATGAAGAATCATGCATTTTAAAATCAAGTTTAGCAATTAACAAGAGCAGTTAATAAAATTTCTAACTAGAATAAATTCAATCAAGACAGTATAAGTTAGTTTTCTTGTGTGTGTGCAAGACCAAAATATTTTAAGCATTTCTCAAAAATTAAAACACCAATGCAAATTCATAGTCAAGTGTAGAATGAATGTACGCCTAAGTGTATAGATGGTTTCGTGCTTGAAACTCTAGAAACATCATAGGCCTCTCCTTTAACACTGGAACCTAAAGGTAATCTCCGCTAAACAACTCAAAAATAAAACTTAGAATCACTTAGGTCTTTTAAAAGGTTGTAATGGGGCTAAGATATTGGTTATCAAAGAATGGATAAAAGATCAATAACAAGAATAGCCACTCTTAGATAAAATAGACTAGTAATTCTAACTTTTCATTCCATTAACTGTAACAATAAAGAACCTAGCCAAACTTGCTCAACCCTTTACATTGATAGTACTAATAAGAGAAATAACAATTGAAACTCTCTTACATTCACAATACATCCCCTTTTTAGAAGAAGTCACAATTGATTTCCCTTTAAAATACCCCACACTCAAGATTTTTGCCATATATATATGCTAGCTTTATTGCAATATTTTTTTCTCCTTTTTTTTCTATTTCTTTCTTTTTTTTTCACACTAGCATTGTTGTTGGCAATACAATAATAACATGGGTAATCACAAGGTAACATTTCACTATTTACTTGACTTCACCAATAACCTTTGACAATAAAATAAAAAATATTTAACTATACCCTTCAAGATATCCAATTCCTATTAATCCATCCGATCCTAGAGTGCCCAATTCTAGAAGGGAAGATAAAAGTATTTTAGGCTATATGGTTAATAAATAAGTGTAACAAAAATAAATATGGCACGCATTAAGCATACCTCATTAGGCTCAAAATGGTTAACAAGGGATAAATATGCATATAGGATAGAAAAATAAGTTAAGATATAGCTCGACAAGAAAAATATTGTCTAGATTACTTTCTAGCTTATTTTAGGTTACTTTTATGCTTTGAATGGTGATGAGTAAGATTCTATTGTTCTAAAATTCCTTACTTAACTATTTCAATGCATTATTTTAGTTTTTCCTTTAAGTTCAAAAATTGGTGTAACGCCCCCAAATTTGTATTTGTTATGCATAACATATTATTTAGCAAGATTAATTACTTTATGATAAGTTTTAAAGTGATCAGAATTGACTATGATAGAAAAATTTGAATGAGTGCATCGTTAAACATGCCCAGACTAGGAAACCTGAGGATGGTTGACTTGGCGGGCAATGTGAGATTAATATCAAATATGAAAACACATGTTAAATGGAGTCTAGTGATAAAATTTAAGTGATAATTGAGATTAAATATACCTCCAAAAGGGCAAAGAAGAAAAATTTCACGTCTCGACGTAGGATTGACTAAAACTTTGACTAAGCAATTAAAGGCCTTATAGATCTTTGATTGACTCCAAATTTTATATGCATGTTATAAATAGTGTAGTGACACCCAAAAAATTGAAAAATAGCAATTCTGACAATTCTGGAAATTTGGGTTTCGGACTGGCCGCACAGGATGCCAAAGCTAAAAGTATATCAGAACGATGTCAGAATGAGCTAAAATTTTTACCATATTTTCTTGAATATATAGTGACACTCAGGGAAAACTTTTAGGGCAATCCAACATTGGGATCGAAAGTTCATATTTCAGAGTGAAAAACCAAAATCGGGTCATTTAGAAGGTCAAATTTGAGAATTTGACAATGATATTTTACACGAGAAGCTATTTTAGTGTAATGATTATGTGTGTGTGATCTCAAGATAGTAGGATAAGCTTAAGTTCCTATATGGGTGACAAGTGGCTAATTTTAAAGCTATTGGATTCAATAGTAAATGGATGAATATTGGCCTCTCCTTTTGCAAATTTATAACACCCTATATAAGGAGGAAACTGACAGAAACTATTTGGAAAAATTGACCATATTCTCTCCTTTTATCCCTCAAATCTGAGACTCCTTTTAGTTTCTTCTCCTCCATTCTTTTTTCTTCCTAAGCTTTCTCTCTCCATAACTCAGCTCAAATTATACCTTCATACTAAAAAATTCTTGCTCTTTCATATAAGGAAGAGTTTACAGCTAGGAAAGGCCAAGAAATATAAGTATTGAGGTAAAATCTCTAAGGCACACTTTGATAGTTGTATGAATTTGAGCTTGAATTTGAGAGAGATTTTGTACCAACTTGTAGAGTGGGCTTAGAGAACTATAGTAGTGTGTTTAAATTACTTTAATTAATGAGTTAAATTGATGAAATTTTCCTTTGTATTTTTGTCCCAAAGAAGAAAAAAAAAGAGAAAGGCCACTCTTTAGGAGGAAAACGTAAAGATAAGTGGAATAGATATCAAAGAGACTAAAATAAGGTTAGTGGATGCAAATTACAATTAATTTCAATGAATTTCCCTTGAAATCTCTATTATGTAACTATGTTAACTAGGGTTATTTGATGAATTAACTTGAGATAATTTTATATTTTGATGAGTTAAACTAATATGAACTTGATTTAGTGAAGAAAAAAATTTGAAAGTGGGAACCCTAGTGATAGCCGAATGGTAATCTTTGAGTAACTAATATGCAATACAATATTAAATGCATTATTTTGTTATATTTAGACAATCTAAGATATGAAAAGAATAATAGACTTGATAAAAATGAAAAATGACAAGTGTATGTGAACATGTATATAAGTACATAATGATGGAAGTTTGGGATATTTGGGAAATTATGTGCAAACCAAGCACATTTTGATAAAATGATGTTTAAATAAATAAAGAAACAATTATAGTATAAAAAAAATGATAAAATGCTATGAATGTGAAAATTTTCATTGTGGCTGAATGGCCAATATGAGTAAAAGAGCTTGATTTAGCTATATTATGATGATATTCTGCATATCTCTAAAAAATTTATAGCTTATAAGTTTAAAGGATTGGAAATTTAATTATGTGTAGATTGCTATAAGATAATTATCATGAAAAATAATGTAATAATGACATAAAATATGAAAGTGCGATGAAAATTTATGCCCTTAGTGTCAGTGGGTTACCCAGGACCTTAGGATAGTTTGGCTAGCCATGGTTTTTCCTACTGTTAATAACTAGGGGCAAAAATGGTAATTTGTATAAAACTATGTAAAAATGAGAATTTTAGCTTTGAAGATGTGAAAAGTGTGAACAAAAGTGATTCATGATGAAAAATGAAGTGTATATGCTTAATAAAGATAAAATTGTAATTTCATATTTAATAAAGGGAAAAATGGTCAATTGACGGCAAAAATATGGTTAAAATGAATAAAATAGTTCATGTGAGAAAAAGGGGTAAAATTGTGAATAAGAAGAAATTATAAGGACCACACTGTAATTTTCCACTTAAAGAAAAAATTTTTAGGGACCCAATGGTAATTTGTACAATTAAGGGTAAATTAGAGTTGAAAGAAATTAACTGGATAAAAATTGAAGTTAAAATGAGTAGAAATAGAAAAAGTCAACCAAAAGTCAAAATTGGACAACATGTGGAAAAATTCAACTGTAGGGGTACAATAGTAATTTCTACTCTAACTGATAAATTATTGAAATTAAACAAGAAAGAAAAGTTTTGAGACTATTTAATGAGTAATTTGACATAAAAGGAATAAATTATGAATTTATGAAATGGTAAGAGTTTAATAAAATAATAAGGGTTAAATTGAATCAAATAAATAAATTAAGTTAGTTGAAATTCTTTGTAAATGTATCCACAACTAAAAAATTAGATTTGCTTAACGTGTAGTTTAATGATTGCACGCAGGGACAGGTGTCAAGGGACAAGAACTGAAGAATGATATGGCATGTATATAGAAGATCATGATTTTGAACTTTTGTTATGTAAATATATGTAAATTAATATGAGAATAATGAGAATTATTGGCCTGTAATATTAATATAGCTTATAAAATCTGTTGGACATAAATGAAGAGTATGGAATGGATGTGTGTGATTGTTGAATGAAGTATGGGAGTAGGAGGATTATTATTAGGAGTGCAAATTTAATCTTTTACAGGTTTGGGAACTAGAAAAATTAAGCTATTATATTGCAAATTTTTCGTTAAAATCGAAATAACGAATAAATAATTATAAAGATAATAATGAACAGTGTAGGTTGTTAAAATAGTTAAGAGGGTGTTACAATTGGTCTTAAGTGCTAAAAAAGATAGAAACTAACAAATAGAAGTCTAATTGAATACTTAAACTAGCTACAAATTCATTAAACAACATGCTTGTTCTAATGCTAAACAAGAATTTTAAACATTGCACATTCTAAATTAAAGTTCAATATATTCAATTTTTGAGAAAAAACTGGGGCGAACTAAGTTAAATGTACAATACATGATAAATGAATTAAACCTACTTAACTAACATGAAAAATAAAAACTAAACATGCAAACTAAAAACAAAAACAAACCGACTAGAATAAAATAACTAACACAATTCATGATTAAACTCCCTTAATTTGATCTTCAAAATCTAGCTCAGCTGAGCTCTATCCCCTCTTTAAAATTTTGTTGTCCTCAGCAAAGTATCAAAAATTTCAGCTCACTAAATAACCTTTGAGGAACAAGTTCGTGCCCAGGAGAAATGCAAGTAGAAGAATTGTACCCTTGGCTTAAAGTATAAACAAAGAACCACAACTAAGCCCAAAACAGTCATGAAATCCAGTGAATTAATTGAACAACCAAACATGCCTTTAAAACCAATACAGTGCAATGAACAAGACTTAATAATCATGGGAACTAAGTGAACAAATATAACTAGGCCAACTTGCTAGAGTGCTCAATGCATAATATGTTACAAGATGGACAGCGTGTGAATGCATAATCTCAAGTGTGAAGCTAATTGGTGATGGTTGGGCTTAAATAAAAGGAAGAGAAAGATTTTAATTGGTTAAGCTAATCATAAAATAAAATAAGCCAATTATAAATATATTTGCAACCTATATCAAGCTAACAATAAAGTTTAATTCCAAATTATAGGTAGCTAAGAGTAATGGAATGCAGATGAACTCAATTCAATTCAAAATTAAACTCTAAGTAAACCTATATTTAAGAACAATAACATTACACCAATTCATGCATATTAATCTTAGCAAGCAAATTAAAGTATTCAGCAAATCAAAATAAATGAAAAATGCCCTTAAAACTTCAAATTGAAAATTGAAAGCTTAAACATCATTTTTAGGGCTCGAAATGAGCTATTACATAAGGAAAAACTTAGTAATGAATATTTTTTTTGAAATGAGTTTTCTGAAAATATATTATAATAGTCAATTGGACACATGTAGCAAAAGTTATGATTAAAATAGTCCATACTGTAATAAAGACTTAACACAAGTGAAAATGTGCAAGTGCTGCAATGCTTAAATCAAAAGTGTGTGCTGTAGTGAGTGTTTGAGTGCTTATTCTTGACTGACTGAGGTGTTAGTGAGTGAGTGTTTAAGCGTGAATGAGTGAGGGTGTGTGAGTGAAGTGAGGTGGGGTGCGTGGGAGCAGTAGAGCAACAAAAGAAAAAAAAAACAAAATAAGAAAAAGAATAACTAAAGATAATATAAATGGTAGGGGAGTGATGCACGGCCACGAAAGAAAAATAGCCTGGGCATACATGGTCGTGCAAGGAAGGGACTGCCCTTTACGGGCCAGTGCAGGTATGGAGAAAAATCTTTGCATGCCAGTGTATGTGAGAATCAACAGGTGCACACCAGCGTTTGCAGGAAGGAGGACTTCACGTGGCAGCGGAGGAAAGAAGCAAGCTGCGAGCGGCAGCATAGGTGAGCAAGGGCGACCGTGTGGGGGAGTGCAGGAGGCAAGGCAGGGCATGCACGGGAGTGCAGGGTAAGAGGCATTGGGCACACGAGGTAGGGCTGCTGGACTTCAGAAATTTTTTTTCCCTTGCCTTTCGATTGCTCTTCAAAATTCCTAGTTCCCTACATAACAAAACAACAACAGAAACATAAGTCTCAACTTAATTTTGTCAACAATTTAATCACTCCATCAATTATATGAATTCTAAATTAAACTTGCACTCATAGAAATTCAAGCTGAACCAATTTTTGCTGAAATTCTATCAAATTTGATTTTTTTGAACCATGTAAACCAGTTTCAGCTCCATGTGAGTAATACATTACTCATACTCAATTTCACCTTTTCCTTTTAAATTCTTTTCAAACTCTAATTTAATCATGCCAATCAATATGCAAATCTCTCAATTAATTAAATTACATATTAAGTCCATGCTTAACTCAGCATAAGTTCCTAAACAACAAGCACTATAGTCAAACTCACATCTAAACAACTCAAGAAATACAAACCCATATTAAGTTCAATTAAATTGTGATTTACTTACCTCAAAAATCATATTGTCTTAATAATTACCCAAAAAGTACTTACTAATTCAAATTTAATCATTAAGCATAAAAATTATTAGAAGTAGTTTCTTTTTCAAACCCAAATCTTAAACTCATGAATTAAAAGACACAAACCAATAAATCTAAGAAACATGCATTAAACCTTGAAACAAAAAAAATGGCAAAAAAAATAATTGAAAATAACATACATAATATAAATCATAAAAAATTGACGAAAATGTAAAGAGAAGAGTTAGAGAAGAAGTTATGGTTTATTGAGTCCCAGCTTGACTCATGTTACTCTCGGGAGGTCGAGCTTGTGATCCAAATATGGGTCTCTCTGGACTTTGCTCCTCATTTTCTCCTATTAGTAGAAGAAACTTGTCGTAATTTACCAAAGCTAGAAACTCCATATCTTCAATAAAATTTGACTCCTCTTTTGGCTTATTTAGAACAAACTCTACAGACACTTTTATCCTAAATAAATCCTTCAAGTGGACTGAATCTAGTGTCTCTACCTGAGAATTTTTCCTGTCTTGCTCCTTTGGTGATAAATTCTCCACAAAAGGATCTAACACACCCTTCAAATGACCACAAAACTTGTCTTCATATATGCATTGTTCATTTTCTTCCTTATCCACCATTAATGAATCATTCTTTCTTTTTTCTTGCCACTATCACGTTGACATTGCATTGAAATATTCAAGAGTTCTAGTTTAGATTCCAACTTTTTAATGCAATTTTCTTGATCTCTTAGTAAATTTTCTTGATTGTCTTCTCTTGAGTCCTTATTTTCTCTTCTTGAATCCTTAATTTTTCCTCTTGAATCCTAAACTTTTTCTTTTGACTTCTTAATGTAGCCTCCAACTCCTCTTTTTTAGCATAAAAATTTCTCCCCTTCTTCATAAGCAAGTCACAAATATATTGAGTTTCGGAGATAATGGCCTTTTATGTGGCCCTTTATTTTTCTTTTTCAATCCGAAATTGCTTCTCCTTACTCATAAGCAAGTCAAGAAGAACTTGATTTTTGAAGTTATAAGTCTCTTTTGAATACTACAATTCTTGATTCTCCCTTCTCATTTCTTCCATTTGTGCTCTCAAAGAATCATCAAAAGGTAGTGCATAACGAGTTTGTGATTGTGCATGCAATTGCTTTGTCTCTTCCCCTTCTCTTATTAAATCATTCATTTGTTGTTGCAAGAGGAACAACTCATAGTTTTAGATATCATCTTGCAACATATTGAAGAATGTTTCAAAATTTTCCTACAAAATACAAAAATAAAATAAAAAATAAAATCTCAGACTAACTCAGTCAAAGATATTAGACAAACAACACAGTTGTTCCCCAGCAACGGCTCCAAAAACTTGATCAAATTCTAGCAAGTGTATTAGATCGGCTAGTAATATAGGAAAATATAGATTAAGATCCCAAATATCATATCCAAGGGAACATGAATTGCTAAGAAGAATATCTATGTATGAATTAAATTAATTTGAGATTGTTTTCCAACTGTTTTTCATTTAAAGGTAAAAATTAAACTAAATAAACAATTAAACAAAATAAAAACTAAAATTACACTAACATAAATTAAAAATAAAATAATAACTGAAATTCTCTTGCTAAAGGAACTATCCACCTTAAATTTCATTATAATGACTTAAATTCAATAGAAATACTAGTTATTATGGAAAAACTAGTAATAAAGGCATATATCTTTATGCAATAATATCATTCTTAGTATTAAACTCATAGACAAATCTAATACTTAGCATAAAAATCAAGTTTTACTTCCTAAACATTCATTGAATTCTTTTACCAAAACTTTAAATTTAATTTATTCTTAGTTCCTCCTCTCTTAGTCTTAACCAATATTATTAACACATAATCATTTCAAAATCAGAAAACACCCATGTATAAACAGTAAAGAGTTAACCCAAGAACATGCAAATCAGTGACTATGTGTAAACTAATTTTTAATTATTGAATCAATAAACCAACAATTAATCTCAATAAAATCAAAGATAAGAATATGTTTAAAACCAAGAAATAATCAATTAATATTGAAATTAAAGCTCAATTAAGTTATAACAATGAAAATATAAGATTTCAAGTATCCATTAGCAAAAGAAGAAAAACAACTTCCTAAACATATTGAAAACTAAAGGCAAAATTAAGAAAAAGAAACAAAAGCATAGAGTTAAAAAGCTCCCTTGATCAACCTAAGAAAAATTCCTGCTCTAAGCCTTTGTTATCTACAACTAATGAAAAAAAATAAAGAACGTAAACTAAAACTAACTAAATAAAGAAGTTGTTGCTAACTACTAGAAAATTTTCATTCTGGTGTTTTTGATGACTATTTATAGCCAAAACAAAGACATGGTGGCCTTCTAAACTTCCTGATTTAGAATAGGAAAAGACTTCTGCTTAATTTGGAAGTTTCGTCAAAGCATCAAACTCTTTTGCACAGCCACGTAAAATATTGCCTTATTTGATGCTCTACCGTGCATCTTTCTTTACTGAGCTTGCACGGCCACTCATGGAATTTGGCCGCTGTGCATGGCAAAAACTAGGGTACACGGCCACTCATAAAAACATTTCTTCAGGTGCATAACTGATGGAATATGACATGATATGTACATGGTAATCATGCAGTGGAAAAAAATGATAAAATCGATCATACATGCCAAACAATTCCATGACAAGAATCGAAACATGCAATTTTAGGATTTTTAAAATCTTACAACTTTAGATGCACTTCAAGAATTTGATTTGATGATGACCAGCAACCAAGATGGATATCTCAACCTTAGATCTTCACCACCAATGCCAAAGGAACAGCCTTTACGCCACTCCTCTCTATTTTCACACACACACTTGCAAAGATAGCTTAAAATCGAGATTACTAGCTCTCTAATTAAGTATTGTGTAATGGCAATGGATTGAAGCTACAAGACTTGATCTTGCACTTCTTTCAGGTGCTATTAATGCCCAAGAACACAAGAAAAGCAAGAAAGAATTCTTCCCCTTGTGTATTTCGGCCAAGAGAATTTTGTGAGAGAGAGAGAGAGAGTTTCATGCCACACATACTAACACTTAAGGTTTTTTCAATTTTTCTTCTCATTCAATATATGTCATTTAATCAATCTAAAATCCACTACCTTAAGATAGTTAATTTAGCCTTAATCACTTCCTTAAAATAAGTAACATATATTGATTCAAACTCCTTTTGAATTTAAAATTCAAATTAATTTGAAATAAAATATAAGACATTTTAATCTAATAAATCACTTAATTAAAATTAATGCATGTGCCGAAATTCCTTGGTATTTCCCTAGGAATTTTGGCCACTTCAATTTCCATTTAAATGATTTAATTTGATTAAAATTCTTTTAGGCTTTTATACTCAATTAATTAAATTAATACAAGATAATTAATTAATTGAAATTAAACCTTGTGGGCTGAATTTCTCTCTCTCATGGACCAAGGTCCAATAGCAATTTTAATACCCATTACATACATTAATTTGACTTTAATTAAAAGCCCAAATTAATGCCCAATACTTTATTTAAATATTTTAAGCCCAATGCTTTGTGTGCGATCCTATAGGTCCATTTAATGTTGGCAATGAATTAATGAATTAATTCAAAGGCTATATATATTCTCTAGCAAGATATTATAGCATTCCAAATTAAATGAAAATGCAAATGGCATTTAGTGACCTAATCCAATTTTGCATAGTCCCTTACCCATAAATATCAAAATTAATATAAGGCATAGAACTAGTCATTCTTATATATATTAATTCCTTTCTTGATATTCTAGTGACACTGAACTCTCAGATAAATAATGATTACTGATTATTTCATCTTAGTATGGCCATACACTTCTCAGTTCACTGATCAAGTGGCCGATGATATTTTCTCTCTTATAGAGAGGGGTAATCCCTTCATTTCTCGCATGCTCTCTAACATGAATCAATGTATACCTAAGCATACCCATACTTGTCACTCTGTTATGAGAATGTTAGGTGTATGTCAAAGTACACAATAATTCATAAAGAGTTTCATAGAGATTTTAGGTCTAAGAACTCCGATACAAAACTTGCATATGAGAAACACTTATGACTTGTACCATATAGTGTCCTCATGAACGGATCGAATCCAGATACCATGTTCTAAACATGTATCTATGATCTCTGATTGACACTCTTGTCCTTATGATCCGTAAGACAGAACACAACTTATCAGAGAGAGCATGCTAGTCTTAATTCATTTGTTATTCCCATAACAATGACTGACTAGGGATATTTAGAATGAAGTCTCATTTGTTTTAAGGTCTTACAACCATGTGCCTCACACACGATAACTTAAACTGAAATAACATTCTTGGACAGTTCTATCAATTGATATGCACAGGAATACAATAGATAAAACAAATGCCTCATTTATTAACTAAAGTCTTTTATTACAATATATTGGGGCTAGGGCTTACACTAACAATCTCCCACTAGCACTAGTCCTATTTGGGCATAGCCCTAAGACCGAATGCTCTCAAATAAGCTTAGTGCAGGTTTGGATGCAACTGTTTCGTCAAAGGATTTGCTACATTGTCTTCACTTGATATCTTGCTAACCTTGACGTCCCCACAATCAATGATTTCTCTGATCAGGTGGTACCTCCTGAGTATGTGTTTGGATTTTTAGTGTGACCGGGGCTCTTTGGTCTGTGCAATGGCCCCATTGTTGTCACAAAAAATTTCTAATAGATCTAGGATGCTTGGGACTACTCCTAATCTATAAATGAAATTTTTAATACAAACAACCTTTTTTGCAGCCTCACTCGTTGCAATATACTCAGATTTTGTAGTTGAGTCGGCAACGGTCTCTTGCTTCGAGCTTCTCCAGTTGACAGCACCACCATTTAAAATAAAAATAAATCCAGATTGCGATCTGGAATCTGAGTATTGGTCTGAAAAGCAGCATCGGTATAACCTTGTATGACGAGCTCTTCTTGACCACCATACACCAAGAAGTGATCCTTAGTCCTTCGCAGGTACTTCAGAATCCCCTTTACAGCAGACCAGTACTTTTCACCAGGGTCTTGCTGAAACCTACTTGTTATACTCAGTGCATGAGCAAAATCCAACCTAGTACATAACATAGCGTACATGATAGATCCAATAGCAGATGCATATGGGATTCTACTCATATTGTCCCTTTCCTCTTTGGTTTTAGGTCACTGTTCTTTAGTCAAAGGAACTCCCAAAGCCAAAGGTATGTACCCTTTCTTTGAGTCTCCCATACTAAAATGCTTTAGTACTTTGTCTATATACTTTTCTTGACTTAGTCCCAAAAGCCGATTCGATTTATCTCTATAGATCTGAATACCAAGTATTGTCTCAGCTTCACCTAAGTCTTTCATTGAGAAACATTTCCCTAACCATTGCTTAACCTTTTGCAATGTTGGAATGTCATTCCCAATGAGAAGGATGTCGTCCACATATAGGACCAGAAATACTACTATGCTCCCACTAACCTTCTTGTACACACAAGGCTCATCTTCGTTCTTGATGAAGTCAAATTCTTTGACTACCTCATCAAAATGAAGATTCTAACTTCGGGATGCTTGCTTTAATCCATAAATGGATTTTTGAAGCTTGCAAACCTTCTTAGGATGCTTGGGATTGACAAAACCCTCAGGCTGTGTCATATACACATCCTCAAGTAAATTTTCATTGAGGAAAGTAGTTTTGACATCCATTTGCCATATCTCATAATCATGATATGCAACTATGGCAAGCAAGATCCTAATAGACTTAAGCATGACTAATGGCGAAAAGGTTTCATCATAGTCTACACCATGAGTTTGTCGAAAACCTTTTGCTACTAGTCTACCTTTGTAGGTCTTATCAGCTTTGAGTTTGAATAGCCACTTGTATTCAATTACCTTAGCACCTTCCGGTGGATCAACCAAGGTCCAAACCTGGTTATCATACATTGATTGCATCTCGGATTTTATGGCTTCAAGCCAATTTTTTGAGTCTGGGCTCTCAATAGCTTCTTGGTAGGTAGTAGGATCCTCACGATCTACTAACTCAATAGTGTCACTGTCGGTGATTAGAAATCAATATCTCTCAATCTCCTAACATACCCCACCGGACCTTCTAGGTACTTGTGTAATGGGTTCTTCTTCCACAACTGGTTGTGTACTTGATCCCACTTCCAACTCATCCTTTATAAGAGTTTACGACACTTGAATTTCTCCAAGTTCTACTTTACTCGCACTGTCTTTCTTGAGAAACAAATCCTTTTCCAAGAAAATAGCCTTGCGAGCAACAAATACTTTGTTCTTGGCTTGTGAGTAAAAGTAGTATCCCTTTGTTTCTTTAGGATAACCCACAAACAAGCAGACAGTGGATTTGGACTCTAGTTTTTCAGATGTTAATTTCTTAACATGTGCTTCATAGCCCCAAATCCTAAGAAACGACATATTGGGTTCTTTCCCAGTCCATACCTCGTATGGTGTCTTCTAACTACTTTAGTTGGAGTACGGTTTAGTAAAAATGCAGCAGTTTCTAATGCATAACCCTAAAACGAGACAGGAAGATTTGCTTGACTCATTATAGATCGAACCATGTCCAATAGAGTTCGATTTCTCCTTTCGGACACACCATTCCATTTTGGTGTTCCAGGAGGAGTGAGATGTGAAATAATACCACACTCTTTTAGATGACTGTCAAACTCTTGGCTTAAGTATTCGCTACCTCAATCTGATCGAATGGCTTTTATACTTTTGCCAAGTTGTTTTTCTACTTCATTCTTAAACTCTTTGAATTTCTTAAAAGTTTCAGATTTGTACTTCATTAGATAGACATAGCCATATCTACTGAAGTCATCTATGAATGTCACGAAGTAGCTAAAACCACCTCTAGCTTGTGTACTTAATGGTCCACATACATTGGTATGTATTAGTTCCAATAAGCCATTAGTCCTTTCACTTTTCCTGTTAAAAGGACTCTTTGTCATTTTTCCATGCAAACATGGCTCGTATGTATCATAAGGCTCTAAGTCAAATGACCCAAATACTCCAGTTTTGTGGAGTCTTGAAATGCATTTTTCGTTTACATGTCTTAAACGACAATGCCAGAAGTAAGTAGGGTTCAATTCGTTTGATTTAACCCTCTTTGTATTAATGTTGTATATGGACTCTTTATTTTGTAGATCAAGGATATAAAGGCCATTTTGCAACATGGCATTGCCATATGAAATGCCTTGGCGACGAACATTGCCATTTTTAATAACAAAATCAAATTCATCCAAATCCAAACATGAAACTGAAATAATGTTTTTGCTCATAGCAGGCACATAATAACAATTTTTCAAAACTAAACAAAGTTCGAAAGGTAAAGTGAGCTAATATTCACCTATCTCCATGGCAGCAACTCGTGCTCCATTCCCCACACGGAGGTCCACTTCATTCTTCCCAAGTAACCGCCTATTTCTTAGCCCTTGCACATTTGAATAAATGTGAGAACCACAACCGGTATCCTATACCCAAGTGGTAGAAATAGAAAGGTTAATCTCAACAAAAAAAATACCAAAACTAGATGCCTTGGCTCCATTCTTCTTTTATTCTTCCTTGAAGAGAGCACAATTCTTCCTCAAATGCCCCATTTTGTTGCAGTGGAAGCAAGTTCTCTCACTCTCTTTGAGCTTCTACGCCTTTGGCTTGCAATGGGCCTGAGGTGCACTCCTACTTGACTTGAATTGAGCCAGTTCATTTTTGGGTTTTGCCTTTCCCTTTCCTTTTCCCTTAACGGGTCCCTTCTTAATGCCCCCATAAACCATCAGCACGGGATTGGTTTTTTGAATATTCTCTTCAGCATTCTTAAGCATCCCATGAAGCTCAGTGATTGACTTGTTCATTGCATGCATGTTATAATTCATCACAAATGTATCATAATCATCAGTCAATGATCCTAAGATCAAGTCAGTGGCCAATTTCTTTGGCACTTGTACCTCAAGCTTCTCAAGAGTATCAAGATACCCTTTCATCTTGAGTACATGGGTACTAACAGGAGTACCCGCAGCCATCTTACAGGAAATTAAGGCCTCTGTTGTCACGAACCTCTTATGACGAGCTTGCTCTTGGAACATCTCCTTGAGGTGTACCATGATCGCATAAGCCTCTTGGTCCATAAATTGCTTTTGCAAGTCAGGCACCATAGTGGATAGCATCAGACAGGTCACATCATTGGAGTTGCTCTTCTTGGTCTCAAAAGTTTCCTTTTGAACCGTAGAGGCGTTCTTACCAGGTTCTTCAGGCAAGGATGCATCCAAAACATACGACTTTTTCTCTTGCTTAAGAACTATTCTTAAGTTTTGAGACCAGTCTATGAAGTTGGTGCCATTCAGTTTGTCCTTTTCAAGGACCGATCGCAAAGAGAAATTTTTGTTTGAAAAAGCCATTTTCAATCTACAATAAAATTTAGCAAGATTAAATGAGGTCTTATTTATAATCCCATAAATCGAATTAATATCTCCTTAAATAATTCACGTTAGTGATTTTAATGTGGACCAAGATCCACTTTTCACAACAACTTATTAGTCAAGCTGAGCTTGTACACCTAACAAGTTAAGTTACTTAGGTAGGAAAACTCCAATCATGTCTTGTACATGACTCTTGGATCAAATAGGCTAACATCTTAAGATGTTATAGCACAAACCCATTTATTAGTTGCCTAGGTCCGAGCATCCCTTTTCATGTTAAGTCCAACCTACATTCACAACCCATGCCTCACAAAGATAATCGGGCGCATTTAGGACTCCTAGTCTACGTGATCGATGATCGATGCCTTGACATGTTTCGAACTAGGAAGGCAACTTTGTGACTTACTATTTTTAGGGATTCATTTTATTACGGCTTACATGGCATACACTTTGTCATCCATACATATCATGCATATATAAATAATTGCATAAAGTAAAGCATGACAAACATGGGCCCAAAAACCTACAACTAAGATTCTATACTATTACATAAGAATCTTTGAGTTGGGCTTCTCCACTCCGGTGGGCTTCGTCTTGATTTACAAAGTCTTCAAGTAAATTCTATTCTAAGAAATAAATAAAACTTTTACAATAATACATAATGGCTTGCAGGCCATATTTAATTACAAAAACCTAGGGCCTATGAATGCACCATGCATATCCATTCATCACACCAAACAAGCAAATAAATATACATAATATTCATAGATCAAACAAAGTCCAATTTTAATTAATTTAGCCAAGCCCATTAATGGAAATTGTGTACTTAAACCTTTAAGAGATGATCCCATGATGGGCCTAGGCCGAAGCCTAATGGACTAAATCCTCTTATTGAATAAGTTCTCTTAAAAGCCCAAAACACAAACTAGTTAGATTTGTGCTATAAATCAACTCTAGTATAATTTCCAATTTTGCCATTTTTTTTAATTTTATGTCATACAGCCCATAAACATTAAAAATACATATAATATGTACCAACATGAATTAAAACACAAAATCATGAAGAATATATATATGATACACAGCATGCATATAAAAACAAACAAACAACAAAACTAGTTGTTTAATGCTTATGTGATGCCACAAAAATGCACAAATACTTAAATCAATTTTATGAGTCATTTAATAACTTAAATAAGGTCATAAATATTGATTTAATATTTTGTACCAATCTGATCTAAATGTGTTTTTACCATTTTAATCAAAACAAAACAAACAATTTTGATTAAACATGTAACAAACACAAACTAGTCATAGTTGTAAGTGATCTTAAAATTAATCAATTAAATTGTCATGGACCAGAATTAAAATCAAATTTAAAATATGTCTAGACCTAATATTTAATCTTTAAAAATCACTTACAAACATGCCAAAATCGTTTTTACATTTAATATTTAAAACTAGTTGTTAAACTAACAACTAACATGCCAAATAGCACCTAGTTTTAATATTAACATGTACCATCAGGTATTATCAATTAAATCCGACCATTAACAGCTCCTAGAACATCTTAGGACAGTGTATTAATATTTCATATTAATTATAATACCTATCTAATCATTTAAAATCGTTTTTACACCAAAACAATGCAAAAAACTCAAAACAGAAAATTTCAGCATTGCATGTATTTAAAATAACGATTTTTGATTAATTATTGCATGCATCTAAAGCACTAAAATAAGCATGTTTAGGCTCTGATACCACTGATGGAATATGACATGATATGTACATGGTAATCATGCAGCGAAAAAAATGATAAAATCGATCATACATGCCAAACAATTCCATGACAAGAATCGAAACATGCAATTTTAGGATTTTTAAAATCTTACAACTTTAGATACACTTCAAGAATTTGATTTGATGATGACCAACAACCAATATGGATATGTCAACCTTAGATCTTCACCACCAATGCAAAAGGAACAGCCTTTATGCCACTCCTCTCTATTTTCACACAGACACTTGCAAAGATAGCTTAAAACCGAGATTCTATATTTAAGTATTGTGTAATGGCAATGGATTGAAGCTACAAGACTTGATCTTGCACTTCTTTTAGGTGATATTAATGCCCAAGAACACAATAAAAGCAAGAAATAATTCTTCCCCTTGTGTATTTCGGCCAAGAGAATTTTGTGAGAGAGAGAGAGAGTTTCACGCCACACACACTAACACTTAGGGTTTTTTCCATTTTTCTTCTCATTCAATATATATCATTTAATTTCGTAAGTGATCAATCTAAAATCCACTACCTTAAGATTGTTAATTTAGCCTTAATCACTTCCTTAAAATAAGTAACATATATTGATTCAAACTCCTTTTGAATTTAAAATTCAAATCAATTTGAAATAAAACATAAGACATTTTAATCTAATAAATCACTTAATTAAAATTAATGCATGTGCCGAAATTCCTTGGTATTTCTCTAGGAATTTCGGCCACTTCAATTTCCATTTAAATGATTTAATTTGATTAAAATACTTTTAGGCTTTAATACTCAATTAATTAAATTAATACAAGATAATTAATTAATTGAAATTAAACCTTATGGGATGAATTTCTCTCTCTCATGGACCAAGGTCCAATAGCAATTTTAATACCCATTACATACATTAATTTGACTTTAATTAAAAGCCCAAATTAATGCCCAATACTTTATTTAAATATTTTAAGCCCAATGCTTTGTGTGCGATCCTATAGGTCCATTTAATGTTGGCAATGAATTAATGAATTAATTCAAAGGCTATATATATTCTCTAGCAAGATATTATAGCATTCCAAATTAAATGAAAATGCGAATGGCATTTAGTGACCTAATGCAATTTTGCATAGTCCTTTACCCATAAATATCAGAATTAATATAAGGCATGGAACTAGTCATCCTTATATATATTAATTCCTTTCTTGATATTCTAGTGACACTGAACTCTCAGATAAATAATGATTACTCATTATTTCATCTCGGTATGGCCATACACTTCTCAGTTCACTGATCAAGTGGCTGATGATATTTTCTCTCTTATAGAGAGGGGTAATCCCTTCACTTCTCTCATGCTCTCTAACATGAATCAATGTATACCCAGGCATACCCATACTTGGCACTCTATTATGAGCACGTTAGGTGTATGTCAAAGTACACAGTAATTAATAAAGAGTTTCATAGCGATTTTAGGTCTAAGAGCTCCGATACAAAACTTGCATATGAGAAACACTTATGACTTGTACCATGTAGTGTTCTCATGAACGGATCGAATCCAGATACCATGTTCTAAATATGTATTTATGATCTCTGATTGACATTCTTGTCCTTATGATCCGTAAGACTGAACTTAACTTATCAAAGAGAGCATGCTAGTCTTAATTCATTTATTATTCCTATAACAATGACTGACTAGGGATATTTAGAATGAAGTCTCATTTGATTCAAGGTCTTACAACCATGTGCCTCACATATGATAACTTAAACTGAAACAACATTCTTGGACAGTTCTATCAATTGATATGCACAGGAATACAATAGATAAAAAAATGCCTCATTTATTAACTAAAGTATTTTATTACAATGTATTGGGGCTAGGGCTTACACTAACAATAGCCACTTATAAATAGTCTGTACTTAGCTTGCTTCGCTCGTCTTTATACGTGATCGTTTAACACTTCATGCAATTTTTATGCACCACTGTTCATCACTTCTTTGGACTTCACGTAAGATCTTCTGGCTTCAATTTCCCAATCTTATAGATTTGGCATAAAACTTCTCATATTTTGCAATTAAGTCATTTTTTTCTTTAATTTAACCCTAAAAAAGACCAAAACTTACAATTAGCTCTTAAAACACAAATTTAATAATTTAAACTAAAATTCAACCAAATTAAAGCTAAATAAAACACCTAAAATCATACTAAAAACATTATATAATTCACAATTATCATTTTCCTTAGGTATAAAATCTTAAATCTAGGGTTTTAAAAGGGGAAATCACTTTTTTGAAGGGCCATCTTTAGAGAAGAAAAATGCTTAACTTCTTTATCTCTCTAAACTTCTTACTCTACCAATCTTTGTTGAACACACACACTTATACAAAATGAATTTCATATTTTTCTTGAGAATTAAGGAGCACAATTTAGAGTTGAAATCAGGAATACAGGAATCATAGAGTTAGAATATCTCCTAAGGGTAATATTCTAGGCTCATTCCTAGTTTCTCTATTTATAATTTATTCATATGATCATATGATTATTTGGTATGGGTTTGATATGCTTTAATTGCAATATTTAAATGACATGCATGTTTATTGAGGTGTCATGTGTTTTTGGGTTGTTTAATATGCTAGAGGATGGCACATCATAGGTTCATCTCCTCGTCCCATACCTCGCCTATTTATGGCGATCCCTCGCTTTGCTTTGACCATTTGTGGCTACTTTCTTAAGAATTTTTTATGAATTATATGTATTTTATATGACTTTCATGCCATTTATTCATCGTCTATCATGTTTGCGCATTATTTTATGTGATTTCAATGTTGTTAATATAATTATGTACATAAACCCATATTGTTTATTTGTAAAATAAATTTTTAATTATTTGACTATGTTATTTGTGAATACTAATCCATTTATTTTTTGTGATTTTCTTCGAGTATTAAATACCTTTTTGCTACGAAGGGTTGTGTGTGGTTTTTTGCATCAAAAGTCGTGCTCCCAAGTTGGTCACTATCTTCACCCCCGGATTATCTCAGTTAATCTTTATTTTATTTATCTTATTATCTATTATTCTTTGGTTTGTTTTATTATTTAATTTTCACCATTATTAATTATTTTATTTCGGATATATTATTTTTTGGAGGATGTCATAGCTAGTAAAAAAAGACTTCTTTAGCACGTTAAGAGAAAAAGGCATTCAAAATGTTTTCTGTTAATTAATTTGATTTTCTTTCAAAACTTAGATCAATGTCCAATTTTTTATCCAAAGCCAAATTACAGGATAAAAATAGAATTTTGTAAAATATACATGAGGGAGCTAATGCTCTCAAACTTAATTTATATCCTAATTTATGTATATATAGTAATTTTTGTTTTGTTGTTGTGGGATAATTTGCCTATGTAATAACTTTAAATAGGATTTTATTTTTAAGTATTTATTTACTATTTATTATTTGATTGGGATGTTTAAATTTTATCACTTACATTGTGTGAAAAAGAAGAGGGATTAATTTAAAACTTAATTATAAAATAATACCTAACCAAGATGCCTAATAAGAGTGATGTCCCGAATACCAATCTTTGTTTGGGCATAAAAAAGGTCAAAAATCATTTTCAAACATTTTTGTTAGGTGCCAACTCTTTGACACTTACATCTTTTGGACCTATTAGTATACCTTCATTGGAGGCCACCGACAATAGATTGGGCTTGATCCATTTTTATTGTGAAATGTCCAATTTATAAGTTAAGTGAGCCTCGTTGATCTCAAACCTTAAAAGCGGGCGTTTGAGAGCGAATTGTGGCTCTGACATGCATCATAGTGGCGATTCCATGGGAGACAAAAGAGACCTTGCTCCTAAAAGCATCTTGGTTAAGTTTTTTATAATTGGTTTTATTTATTAATCCAATCTCCTTTCGAAATTTCATTCCTTACATTCATTTTAAAGCCTTAGAATTAAGTTAGGCAGTCATTCTCAGCTCTGGTGCTATCCTGAAGTGCACCTTACATTCACTCAATGTAGGGAGATATCAAAGAGATCCACCAGCCCAAATCCAATACCAAATGGTATATAAAATGGTAACCCATCAGTCGTTATGCTCTTGATGAGCTAGACCTATTGGCAGGGGCTATGCTTAGGTAGCCCTAAAGTTTCATCACCCTTGACTAAAGCCTATGTAATGACAATAATAACTTCCCCTAGGATGTATAACCATAATAATCTTTTGCTTGCTATGTGTACCTTTATGTATTAATCAAACTTAAACATATTAGCAGAGTACCACTCAAAGGTTGCCATGGCCCAGCGGACCCAACCCGATTAGTATAAGTTAGTTAAAATACATAATGGTTAAAATCCATACGCTTGAGCTTGCAATTAGAGTGGTTATGCTATCGATTTTTTACTGTGCATTATGCGTGCCCATTAGGTACCCCGTACACCTATGAGCATGATTTGAAGCCGAGCTATAGACTACAGGAATCATAAAGTCAGAATATCTTCTAAGCATAATATTTTAGGCTTATTCTTGCTTTCTCTCTCTATAATTTATTCAGACGATCATATGATTATTTAGCATTGGTTTAATATGTTTTAATTGTTATATTTAAATGATATGCATGTTTATTTAGATATGATTTATTTCTGGGCTTTTTAATATGCTAGAGGATGGCACATCATGGGTTCATCTCCTCGTCCCATCCTTTGCTTGTTTGTGGCCATACATGGTTACTTTTTTTTAGCATTTTTATGCATTTTATGTGATTTTCGTGCCATTTATTCATCGTCTATCATGTTTGCACATTATTTTATGTGATTTCCATATTGTATAATATAATGTTGCACTTAAACCCATATTGTGTATTTGTAAAATAAATATGTAATTATTTGACTATGTTATTTGTGAATACTAATCCTTTTTTTTTGTGATTTTCTTCGAGTATTCAATACATTTATGCTACGGAGGGTTGTGTGTGGTTTTTTTGCATCGAAAGTCATGCTCCTAAGTTGGTCACTATCTTCACCCCCGAGTTATCTCAGTTAATCTTTATTTTATTTATCTTATTATCTATTATTCTTTGGTTTGTTTTATTATTTAATTTTCACCATTATTTATTATTTTATTTTGGATATATTATTTTTTGAAGGATGTAATAGCTAGTAAAAAAGGACTTCTTGAGCACGTTAAGAGGAAAAGGTATTTAAAATATTTTCTATTAATTAATTTGGTTTACTTTCAAAATTTGGACTAATGTCTATTTTTTTTATCCAAAGCTAAATAAAAGGCCAAAAATAGAATTTTGTAAAATATGCAAGAGGAAGCCAATGCTTCCAAACTTAATTAATATCCCAATTTATCTATATATAGTAATTTGTGTTTTATTGTTGTGGGACAATTTTCCTATGTAATAATTTTAAATAGGATTTTATTTCTAAGTATTTATTTATTATTTTTTGTTTGATTGGGATGTTTAAATTATATTGCTTGTATTGTGTGAGAGATGAGAGGGGATTAATTTTAAAATCCAATAATAAAATAACACCTAACCAAGATGCCTAATAAGAGTGATGTGCTAAACACCAATATTTATTTTGGCATCAAAAAGGTCAAAAATCATTATCTGAAATTCTGTTAGGTGGTGACTCCATGACACCTACCTCTTTTGGACATATTAGTAGATACCTTTATGGAAGGCCACCAATAATAAATTGGGCTTGATCCTTTTTTATTATGAAGTGGCCAATTTATGAGTCAAGTAAGCCTCCTCTAGTCTCAGACCCTAAAAACGGGCCTCTAAGATAGAATAATGGCTCCGACACACGTCATAGTGGTGACTCCATAGGGGAAAAAAGAGACCTTGTTTCTAAAAGCATCTTGGTTAAGTTTTTTATAATTGGGTTTTATTTATTAATCCTATCTCCTTTCCAAACTGCATTCCTTGCATTCATCTTAGAGCCTTAGAATTAAGTATCTTTTTTCATCTATAGTGCTACCCTGAAGCACACTCTACATTCACTCAATGTAGGAAGGTATCAAAAAGACCTACCAACTCTAGTCCAGTATCAAATGGTATATAAAACGGTGACCCATTGGTCTTTATACTCATGATGAGCTAGCCCTATTGGCCGGGACCATGCTTAGGTAGCCCTAAAGTTTTATCACCCTTGACTAAAGCCCATGTAATGACAATAACAACTTCCCCTAAGATGTATAACCATAATAATCTTTTGCTTGATATGTGAACCCTAAGATCAAACTCAAACATATTAGAAGAGTACTAGTCAAAGGCTACCATGCCTCGATGGGCCCAACCTTATTAGTATATGTTAGTTAAAATATATAATGGTCAAAATCCATATGCCTGCGCTTTCAATTAAAGAGGTTATACTGCCAGTTTTTTACCATGCACGTCCACTAGGTACCCTGTTGACCAATGGTTTAAGTCCACCTAGGAAAGAGACTGTATGACCTCCTATGTAGAATTAATAAGGTTAGAAGGCTATTATTTATGGTTGCATGTGATTGTGATTTATGGTTACATGTGATTGTGATTGACATTTAACAAAAACATACATTGCCTTCATGTATCATGTATATACTATGCCCATACATCATTTACCATGCATCATTCCTAACTTCTGATTCTTGCAACCATCAAAGACTCATTTAGGTGGTCCAAAAGGTCAGATAGGTGTATGACTTATAGATCTTTATCCAATCTATTGAGATTAAGTTTAGGTTTAAACTTAGGTTTGGAAGTCAGTTCTGAGTTAGGTTCAATCTCGTTATCAGAACTCAATCAGAAAACAAGCATAGAAATGGCAAATGATGCATTGAATGAAATCTAAAGGGGAAATAAGATTGGAAAAGTGGTTGATGACACCATTGCAAGGTTTTGTTTTAGGGAAAGGGTGAATGTTACTCCTATTCGGCCCTCAATAGTAAAGGATGACTTAGATCGAAGACTAGAAAGGTATTTATAGGAGTTTGAGGAAAGGATGTTAGCTATGATCAGTGAAATGGTGGCTTTATAGTACCTAATGTTAGAACTCAACTTGTAGCACTGCTCGTGAGACAATGGAGCCAACATACATTGGGAACGCTGTCGCAGCTAATGCTGCTATGCTTCAAGACCCATCTAGGAGGAAAAAAGGTATGATCCTGATGATGACTGTATAGAAAATGAGATGAAGACTATGTCCCTTTAGTGATGAACATGAGGATTAGGTATCCTAGTATTGAGGAACTAGCTTTTAGGAAAATGGAGGAAAAGATTGAAGTCATATCTAGCTTGGTATCTGCTGGAAGGGGGATGAACCCTAAAAATAGGGATTTGGATAGAGATGAGCCACTACCTCAAAGGTTCAAAATGCCTGATTTGCCAAGATTTGATGGCACTTTAAATCCTTTAGTGCACGTTAAGCAATACATATTGATTTTGAAAGGGATCACTTTATCTAAGAAATAGAAGGTGGAGTACTTTTACTTAAGTTTGACTGGGCCTGCAATATATTGGTACCATAGGTTGGATAGGCAGATTAAAAAGGATTAGGATCTATTGATAGAGGAGTTTCTCAAGCAGTATGACTATAGTAAAAGGATGGAGGTCACCTTGAAAGACTTTGAGTTACTCCAATAGAAGTATGATAAGTATTTCCATGAGTACCTCACCAAGTGAAGGAACAGGGTGATGGAGATGAAAATAAAACCTAACACAATTTATTAAATTAGGTTGTTCATCCAAAATACAAACCTATACTTGAGAGTTGGTTTGAAGATGAAGGGTCTAAAAGACTGGAAGTCCTTAAATGATATAGCTATAAATGTTGAAGGGGAGTACTTAGCCAGAAGGGCAAATAGTGAGAATACAAGGAGGAATTTTAGAAGTAACAAAGCTATATAGAACAGTAATGGGCAGAACAGAGTTGGAAAAACCATAAAGGTATCTATTATAGAGGCTAGTTAGAGGTATTATTCCAACCTAGGAAAATCACTATCTTGGTTTTTAAATAGGTTGGTCAAAGAAGGAAAGCTTCAGCTTTTACCATTGAGGTCTGTAATGAGTTAGAGGTTGCCCTACCATAAGGAGGATCAATACTATGTATACCATTAGCATATAGAGCATCTGATTGATTATTGTTGCACTTTGAGGAATAAAATTCATGATTTGATAAATAGCAAACAAATTTTAGATCTTGAGAAGAGGGATAAGAAGAAGAAGGGAGGTTACAATGTTGTGCCCCCTCCAGTGTTTATGCTTAGGTCAAGCTTACCTAAGTGGTATGTGATGAAAGATCTGTATGGGAATGAGAACTTCATCATTACTCGTGCCATCCTAAAACTAACAAAGCCAGTTTAGAAAAATCAGCTAGTTTCTATGATTGACTATTGGGATACTCCTATAGAGAATGAGGATGAAGGGACTTTGGTGCCCATTGATATCTGGAGTCTAGCCAGTAAGTATGAGGAAGAAGTAAAGGAAGAGAAAAAGTTAAGTCAGTCATAAGGAGTTGAAGAGTGGCCACAAAAATTAAAAGGCAGTCTGCTTATGCTGTAGTGCTTACAGAAAAAAAAAGATTGAAGATGATCAAATAATCAAGCTACTGAAGAAGACACAAGCTCAAATAGGCAATTGGGACTTATTGAGGCAATCTTCCTTGCACAGACAAAAGTTGGTAGAGGTTTTGAATGAGTCTACTGTTGCTACCACTATCTTGCCCTTTAAATTGGTAGATTTAGTTAGGGAAAATTGGTGAGAACATGGTGTACTCTAATGCTGACTTACCTATAAAAGGAATGAATCATAATCATCCTTTCTACATTAAGGCTCAAATTAATGGTAAGCACACTGCTTGTATGATGGTAGATAATGGGGCCTCCATTAATGTCTATCCTTTGGTGGCAATCCTAGCCTTTAGATTAAATGAGAACATGGTGAGTAAACTTGATCTGATTATTTTTACCTATGACAACTCAAAGAGGCAAGCTGCTGGGACCTTTAAAGCTATAGTAAAGATGGGGCCTATTGAGACTGAAGCTAAATTTGTAGTCTTACCTATTCTAGTGAATTTTTCTATACTTCTTGGAAGGTTGTGGATTCATAAATGGGAGGAGTGTTGTCCATATTGCATCAAATGATTAAGATCCCTCATGATGGATAGGTAGTCACTATTAAAGCAGCAAGGAAGAACTAAGTATTTATGCCTAAAATAGCCAAACCGTCATTCAGTGGGTTCCATATGGAAGTTATTAGTGATGAAGAGAATGAGGGTAGTGTTCCTGATAGTTCTCAAGTGATTAATATGCTTAAAAAGATGAATTTTATTCCCGATGCTGGTCTGTGCAAGAAATCCCAAAAACCTTAAACCTTTGTAGCTACTAAGGGTCAGAAGGATAAGAAAGGGTTAGGCTTTGTAGGTTCCAGTAAGAAGGGTAATGAAAAGAAAGTGGAGAAATGGATTCCTCACATTTCTTAAAGTTTTGTGCCAACTTCAAGCCTATATCTTTATTGTGGAGAGAATGAGCCTCAGCTAATAGTGGGTGAATTAGTGCCACGATTCGAGCTGTTCAATGATGTTTTCAAATGGGAATAAGGGATCATCAAGCCAGTTGAGGGTTTCTAGGATAAAAAGATTCTATTACACCATTCAACCTGGGATAAAGAAGCCCTAAAGGAAGTCATGATAGAGATGCTGCTTGCTACTCAGCTAAAAGACAAAGAGAAGATGGAGGATAAAGAATCACCCAAAGCTGATCAGTGGCCGAAGAGACATCTGATGCTGACAAGATTAGAGATGACACTTTTATTGACATTGTTTATGTTCCTAAAATTTTTTTATGATAACAATGTATGCTCTTTTGATTACATTAATAAGATGTATAATTTTGCTTACTTATGTGATGTTTCTTGATAACTTTGATTTTATTATTTATTTTTCAATATTTTTCATTAGTGTTTGTGTCTCATGTTGCACGTTTCTCATGTTTTTAGTGTCAAAGTTATCTTTTTATGCAAATTAGGATTATTTTGATATTGGTAAAGTTTTTAAGTGATTTTTGGTGTAATTTTGATTTTTGTGCAGAGAAAAGGGTAACACTTGGCTGAGACCATTGGTCCCAACCATATGCCGTGTAGAACCTTAAAAAGCATTGTTTCACCAAAGGACTCGGTCGAGACCAAATTATCTTCACCGTGTCCAATGCAGATTTTGAGTGTGATTTGATCTAGAATGGTGTACTCGGTTGAGACCAAAGTGTCTCAGTTGTATCCTTTGCTACAGTACACTTTTAATCGATTAGACTCCATCGAGACCAAAGTGTCTCAGCCTTGTTCATCTGCAGCCCTGTATAAAAGTTGCAAGTTTTATCCGGCTGAAGGAGATCTTTTTAGGGTTTTGAGCCATAACCTTATTCTTAGTAGTTTTAACTCATATTTTCTACACACTTAGGGTTTCATACTCAGTTTTCCATAGTTTTTACTTGTAAAAATTACTCTTCCAATATAGTTTTACTTTATAAAAGCAGAAAATACTTAGTTACAGCTTAGATCTTAGTTCAAATTACAGTTTTAAATCAAGTTCCAGTTGGAGGAAAAGGAAAAGGACTTCATCAACTTCAGATCTTCAACTCTAAATGGGTTTTATAGTTTCTTCTTAGTTTATACTTGTCATTTACATAATGAATAGTGAGTAATCTTTTGTTGTTTGGGGATCTTTAAATCCCCTAAACCATGTAAAAAGTATAAACTCATTCATTAAATATATGCTTCAGATGTTTCTTTTCCCTTATGCTAATCTTGGTTTGAATGTTTTGTAAGTGTTTATGCTATTAATCTTATTCAAATTGATAGTTGAATGTTTGTCTAATCTTTATGCCATGAATGCTCTGTATTGCCTCATATTTGCTATAGTTTTGATGGCATTTTCAAAATGGGAGCTATTAAATCTAAGATTTATTGTGTTGTAAATCCAGAAATAGAGAGAAAAATGATTGGGTGTTGGATTAGTAAGCTCCGAAATGGGATATTAGTTCACACTTAGGTCTTGAGACCCACGCTTATGCTAGCTATTTGTTAAGCTTCGAAATGCGATGTCGAGTAGTTAGAATAGTAGTCTCCACCACCACCGCCACCGTAATAGATCATCATTTGCTGTGGACAGCAATGTTTTAAGGAGGGGGTAGCCTCCTTTCAGGAAGTTTTTCTTCAACTTTATTTTTCTTTTTCATGAATTAAAATTCTGTTATTTTGTGTTTTGTTTTCTTTTATTATGTTTATGTTAGTTTGAGTTTGTAAAACATATTAAAGACGTATGTAGTTCACCTTTTCATTTAATTTGCATGAAAACTTAGTTTGCACTCGTTGACTTCAAAACTTGGAACACTTTAAACTTAGATATAGAATATGCATGTTTTGGACCTTAGCTTAGCAAGAGAACATTTATGTTGTTTAATATGCCTTTGGATGGGTTAATCTTCAACTTGATAAATATTTGTTAGTTTCCAAATTCTTAAAAGCACTTAGACCAGTTTTTAACTTAGAAAAAATCAATGCAATAACGTAATGAAGTAAGAAAATTTAGAATACTATAACCTTCCTCATCACCCTTCAAAGCTTATGAACAACTCAAGCATCTTAGAAAATGATCTAGGCAACAATTTTCTTGATAAACTCTTTTAAAAAGACTTGTGTCCTACCTTGATGAATTTATCCTTTGATTAACCATTTTGAGCTTATAAGGGTATGCTTAATGCGTACCATTAATATTTTCTTGTTATACCTAAAGTTTTAACCATATAACCTAAAAAGCTTTTATCTCACCTATGGAGTTAGCTACTTTAGGATTAAAGGGATGAGTGAAAGAGTAAATTTTCATTTGGGTGTAGTAAGAAAGTCTTAACAAAGTTATTGATGAAGTCAATTGAAAATATACCTTGTATCACCTTGAGGTTAGCTTGTAAAGGCTAGTTCAATAAAAAAAAGAAGAGAAAAAAAAAGAACTAGCAAATATGAAAAAAATATAAGTGTGGGGTAGTACAAGGAAAGGAAAAATGGAAAAATATTGACTTCTTGGTGAAAGAGCATAAAGAAAGTTTGGAATCAAGGCAAGAATGAGCAAAATTTGTATTACTTAAGTTATTGGGGTGTTTGTAATCTATTTGGTCTTAGAGTGGCTATATTCATTTTGATTATCTTTTATCCATTCTTTGATAAACATACCCTTAGCCCCATTACACCCTTTGTAAGACCTATGTGATTTTAAGCTTGTTTTGAGTTGTTTAGCGGAGATGATCTACGGGTTCCGGTGCTAAAGGAGAGGCCTATTGTGTTTCTAGAGTTTCAAGCACGAAACCGATTGTATGCTTATGCATTCATATATTTTATACTTCATTACCTAGTTGCGTTGATGTTTTGATTTTCAAAATTGTTTAAAATGATTTGGTCTTGCACACACACAAGGAAACTATCTCATATTATCTTGTTTGAAGATTGATTTATTTAGAGGTTATATTAAGTGCTTTGTGTTAAAATGCTAAGTTTGGTTATGAAATTGCATATCTTGATACAAGTTTAAAAGTTTTGAAGGAGGGTTTGTTCTAATTTGCTTGAGGGCAAGCAAGGTTTAAGTATGGGGTATTTGATAAGTGTGAATTATATATAGTTTTTAATGTGTTTTTAGTTAAGTTATTTAGTTGTTTTGGTTTGATTTAGGTTAATTTAGAGTTAATTTGTTAATATTTATGTTTTTGAGGTTAATTCTGTGTTTTGTTTGATTTTCAGGTTTAATTTGACATAAAAGGGCTTAAAGTGTAAAAAGGACAAAGTTTAGGGCTAAAAGTGCAAATATGAAGAAATTGGGCGAGAAAACTAGTGTCCAGTCTAAAGCTTTGAGCCGTGACCACGTGAGGGTATTGAAGAATTCGTCACGTGGCCACGTGAAGAACAAAAGCAATAAGAACCGTGGGCATGTGAAATTTCCTCTTGTAAGAACCGTGACCATGTGATAAAGAAGGGATGAAATTTTGAAGACCACGTGACCAAGTGGATTCCCAGTGAAGGACCACACGTGGCCACGTGTGAAAGAAGAAGAAAGTGAGCCGTGCCCACGTGTGAAGGAAGAACAAAGGATGCGTGGCCACGTGATTAACTCTCCCATGTCGCGAAGGATTTACGAACTTCCTATTTAGCAGACTTTGATTCCTATTTTCTGACCAGAATTTAACAAGGAGTCTACTACAACTCTTGCCTATAAATAGCAGTCCAAAAACACAGAAGAGAATCAATCTTTGTCATCAAGCTTTAGAATTAAACCTTAGAATTAAGCTTGTTTTCTTAGTTGTTTACATTCTTTGTTTTTACAGTCTTTTCAAAACATTGTTTTTAGTTTTAAAGAATGTCTTGTGAGTAGTTTTCTTTACTTTTGCTAAAGGATACTTGAATCCTAGACTTGTATTGTTATGACTTGAGTTTGTTCTTCAATTTTAATACAAGTTGATTATTTCTTGGTTCTTAAACATAGTCTTGTCTTTTCTCAATTTTAAGTTGATTATTAACTTGATTAAGAATTGGTTAATTAATTGGTTTAAGTTGATAAATAACTTGCATGCTCTTAGGTTAATTTAGTTGGATTAATGCATGATTATAATCTGAATAAGCTATAATTGTGTGTTAATTTGAGTAAGTTAAGATTAAGAAAAGTGTAACCAAGAATAGGTGAAAGTTAAATCTCTTGAGAAAGGCTTTAATAGACATCTAGGAGACTTAATTCAGTTCCTTATGCTAAGTATTGAATTATTCTTAATAAGAGAGTTTTAATGCTTGGAATGATAATCTTGAATAAAGTTGTCTGGGTTTATTAAACTGAATTCTCCATAATCACTTGTATGTTTTCTTTTAATTAAGTCATAGTAATATTAGTTAAGGTGGATAGTCCTTTAGTGAAAGTTGTCTTTATCATTGATTTTTAACTTATTCAATTTACTTGCTTTCAAAAGATCTCTTACTTACTTTAGTTTTTTCAATTGTTTTAACTTAGTTTTAAATTCTTATTTTCAAATCATCACAACTTTGGGATTTCTCTTCTCTCTTTACACACAAAATTGGTTTTGAAATTGAAATAGCACATACAAGCACAAGTTTCCCTTGGGTTCGATATTTTGGGTCATAATCTTATTTCCCTATTTACTAGCCGATCTAGTACACTTGCTAGACACCGGTCAAGTGACACCGTTCAAATTTTAGGAGTTACATTAGATGCAATTCAGTTGAAATTGTTCCCTTTCATCTTAATTGGAAAAGCAAGAGAATGGCTCTAGATGTTGTTGAGTCAGTCAATTTGGACATGAGAGCTGATAATGGTCATTTATATGATGTTTTTAGTGTATTTTTAGGTATTTAATTAAGTTAATTTTGTGTTAATTATGTTTAATTTGAGTTTAATTTGTTAGTTTTGTGTTTTTAGGGTTAATTCTGTGTTTTGGTGTTTTTCAAGGTAAATTTGCATGAAAAAGGGCTTAAAGTGTAAAAAGTGCAAAGTTTTAGGCCAAAAGTATAAATTTGAGAAATTTGGTCGAGAAAACGAAGCTTCAGTCCCGAGCCTTGACACGTGACCACGTGAAGGCATTGAAGAAATTGAGACGTGGCCACGTGAAGATGTGAGAAAACATGAACTTGAAGATACCGTGGCCATGTGAGGAAATAAGTAAAGGAAACAAGGAAGACACGTGACCACGTGGATTCCAATGAAAGACCACACGTGGCCACGTGTGGAAGATTGCCTAGAAGTCACGTGGGCACGTGTAGAAATACACAGAAAGGAGCCGTGGCCACGTGATCTGATTCTCCAATTGCGCAAAGGATTTTCGACTTCCTGTTTTGAGCAGAATTCACTTCCTATTTGGTTTCTGCAGTTTTGGAAGAAATCTACCACGTTTTTGCCTATAAATAGAAGCTTAAACACCAAAGAAAGGATCCAGTTTTAGAAATTAGTTTAGGAATTAGATTAATTAGGGCATTTTTCTTTAGTTTGTTTTTACGTTATTTTCTTAAACCTTGTTTTAATCTTTAATTATGTTTAGGAAGTAGTTTTTCTTCTTTTGCTAATGGATTCTTGAAATCTTATATTTTCATTGTTATGACTTTGTTTTGAGCTTAATTTCAATATCGGTTTATTATTTCTTGGTTTTAAGCATATTCTTATCTTTGATTGTGTTGAGATTGATTGTTGGTTTATTGAATAAATAACTAAAGATTGGTTTTGACATAGTTAATGATTTGCATGTTCTTGGGTTAACTCTTTAATGTTTATGCATGATTGTTATCCGAAATATGAAATGATTATGTGTTAATTTTATTGGTTAATACTAAGAGAGGAAGAACTAAGAATAGGTGAAAGTTAAATCTCTTGAGAAAGGCTTTAATAGACATCTAGGACGATTAATTCAGACTTTTATGCCAAGTGTTGAATTGTTCTGAATAAGGGAGTTTAATGCTTGGAATGATAATCTTGAATAAAGTTATCTGGGTTTATTTATCTGAATTCTTCATAATCACTGGTATTATTATTTGAATTTAAGTCATTACAATGAAAATTAAGGTGGATAGTTTCTTTAGCAAGAGAATTCCAGTTATTGTTTTGTTTTTAATTTATGTTTTATCTTTTGTTTTGTTTAATTGTTTATTTTGTTTAATTTTTGCTTTTGAATCAAAAACATTTGGGAAACAATCTCGGATTAATTTAATTCATACATAGATATTATTCTTAGCAATCCATGTTCCCTTGGATACGATATTTGGGGTCTTAATCTATATTTCCCTATATTACTAGCCGATCTAGTATACTTGCTAGACACCGGTCAAGTTTTTGGCGCCGTTGCCGGGGAATAGCGGTGTTGTTTGTTTAATATCTTTGATTGAGTTAATTTTAGATTTTTTTTATTTTTTATTTTGTTTTAATTTGGTGATTGTTCTTTGCAGGAAAAATTCTAAACATCTTTCAAGATGATGCAAGATGAGGTCCAAGATTATGAAGTGTTTCTTTTAAAACAACGAATGAATAATCTACTAAGACAAAGAGAGGAGATAGAACGATTGCGTGCACAATCACAAAATCCTTATTCATCACCATCCATTGTTGAAGATTCTTATTCTCTTTTGACTTTGAGATTACAATTGGAAGAATTGAGAAGAGAGAATCAACAACTTCGATACTCAAAAGAGGTCTGTATCTCCGAGAATCAACGTCTTCATAACCAGCTTATATGTAAGAACGAGCAATTTTGGGCTGAAAAAGAGACGTGGGAGGCTACATCAAGGGCTCAAGAGGAAAAGTTTAGAATTCAAGAAGAAAAGATAAGGGCTCAAAAGGAGACAATTAAAAGTCAGAAAAATTTATTAAGGGATAAAGAACATGGAATTGAAAAGTTGGAATCTAAGCTAGAACTTTTGAGCACTCAAGTTGATGGTGGTAAGGAAAAGGAACCAAATCATTCATTCATGAAGGATAAGGAACAAGAGGAACAATTCATATTGGAGGATAAGTCATGTGTTTATTTAGAAGGTGTAGGATCTTTAGTAGAGAATTTATCACCAAAGGAGCAAGAAAGGAAAGATTCTCAAGTGGAGATACTAAATACAGTCCGCTTGGAGAGTTTATTTAGGCTAGAAGAGCCGGTAGAGTTCGTGATAAATGAGCCAACGGATGAGTCATATTTTATTGAAGATATGGAGTTTCCAGCTTTGATAAACTATGACAAATTTCTTCTACTAATGGGAGAAAATGAGGAGCAAAGTCCGGAAAGACCTACATTTGGATCACAAGCTCGACCTCCCGAGAGTAACAAGAGTCAAGCTGGGACTCATTAAACCAGAACTTCTTCTTTAACTCTTCTCTTTAAATTTTCATCTTTTTTTTTTATGTTTTGCATGTTATTGTTTTTTTTTAGTTTAAGGTTTAATGCATGTTTGTTAGTTGTTTGCGTCTTTTAATTCATGAGTTTAAGATATGGGTTTGAACAAAAAGCTACTTCTAATGATTTTTATGCTTCATGATTAAATTTGAATTTGAAGAGCTTTTAAAGGAATTAAAGAGCTAATATAATTTTTGAGGTAAGAAAAATTGAACTTGTCAAAGATTTAAGAGTTGGTTAGATGTGAGTTTGATTCTAAGCTTCATGAATTTGGCATATGTTGAGTTAAGAGTGGACTGCAATTGAAATTTAATTAATTAATGTGCATATTGTTGTCATAATTCAATTGGAGCTTAAAGAAAAAAAGAAAAGGCATAATTAAGTGATTAAATGAGTATGAGGAATGTTTTATTCATATGGTGAATGCAATTTAATCTAGTGCTTTGATATGCAGAGAAAATGAAGCTCAAAAGAAGGAGGAAGGGGTGAACACGTGACCACGTGTGAGGAACAACACAACCACACGTGGCCACGTGATAGCCTATTGCTTGCCTTTTTGCTCCCATGCGTGCCCACGTGGTTTTATTCACTAGCATATGCGTGGCCACGTGAAAGCCTCCTGCTTCCACCATTAAAATCGCATGGCCACGTGAAGGTAAGCTTACAACCACCCGTGGCCACGTGTCACGTGTGAAGCACGCCCCCATTTCAAATGCCCATGGTTTTGTTTTCTTTCTTCCCTCACACTTGCATTTTCTGTGCTCTTATCACTCTCCTCACTCATACATCACCCACTACACCTTCACACACTCACATACTCACTCACTTGATCAATCCACTAACATGCACATACCAACCTAAGCTTCACATGACCACGCACACATTATGCACAAGCAAAAACACAGACATCCTCACTCATTCACACTCACATACTCACTTACACACACACCTCAAAGTTGAACTTCATCTTTTTATTATTTCTAACCTCATTAATTCAGGTAGCATTGCATTTACTCTTAGCTACTTATTATTTGATATTGAACTTCATTGTTGGCTTCATATAGGTTGAGTTAGTATTTGAATTGGCTTATTTTCTTTTGTGCTTACCATGACCAATTGAAATATTTTTCTTCCTTTTATTTAAGCCTAACCATCACGAATTATATTTCACTTGAGATTATGCATTATTCACCTTGTCACATATGGACAATAAGCACTTAAGCAAGTTTGGCCTAATTGCATTTCTTTACTTAGTTACCATGTATATTAAGTCTTGTTTATGGCACTTTATTGGTTTAAAAGGTATGTTTGCTTGTTAACGCAATTCTATTGATCTCATGCCTTCTTTTGACTTGATCATGGTTCTAGGTGTGGTGAGTTTAAGCTTACATTCTTTCTTGGCTACTAACTTGTTTCTTAAAAGTGATAAAGTGTGCTGAAATTTTCCATACTTTGCTGAGGACAGCAAGCTTCTAAAGAGGGGGATAGAGCTCAGCTGACCTAAAAATTGAAAGTCCAACTAAGGGAGTTTTTCTTACCTTGCTTATTTTCTTACTCATGAATTTTTGTTTTTGTTGTTTAGTTTTGTTTTTAGTTTTGTTTTTATTTTGCATGTTTAGTGTTTTAGTTTTGCATGTTAGTTTAGTTTATTCATTTATCATTTATTGTACATTTAGCTTAATTCGCCCTAATTATTTTCAAAAATTAAATTTTGAACTTGAATTTAGAATGTGCAATGTTTAAAATTATTGTTTAGCATTAGAACAAGCATGTTGTTTAATGAATTTTTAGCTAGTTTCATATTCAACTTGACTTATATTTGTTAGTTTCTACATTTTTGAGCACTTAAGACCAGTTTTTATACTTTAAAGAAAAACAATGCATTGAAATAGTTAAGTGATGAATTTTAGAACACTAAAACCTCCCTCATCACCCTTCAAAGCATACAAATAACTCAAAATAACTTGGAAAGTGATCTAGGCAATGTTTTTTTTTATTGAGCCATATCTTAACTTATTTCCTACCTTATATGCATAATTATCCTTTGTTAGCTAATTTTGAGCCTAATGAGGTATGCTTAATGCGTGCCATATTTATTTTTTCTTGTTACACTCATTTATTTTACCATATAGCCTAAAAAGATTTTAGCTTCCCTTCTAGAATTGGCCACTCTAGGATTGGATGAATTAATGGGAATTGAGTATCTTGATGAGTGTAGATAATTTTGAATTTTATTATCAAGGGCTATTGTAGAAGTCAAGTAAATAGTGAATTGTGATTACCTATGTTATTATTGTATTGCCAACATCAAAGCTAGTAAAAAAAGTGAAAAAGAAAGAAAGAAAAAAAGAGAAAAAGTGAAAGAAAAAGAAAGAAATTTACAAATAAAGCTAGCATGTATGGCAAAATCTTAAGTGTAGGGTAGATACAAGGGAAAGATATGACTTCTAAAATGGTATGAATAGTGAAATTGAAAGAATTTTAAGATTGTACTTTGAATTGTGAAGGGTTGGAAAATTTTGGCTAAGTTCTTTATTGAATAAGTTAATGGGATGAAATTTGTGAATTATTAGTCTATTTTATCTTAGAGTGGCTATTCTTATTATTGATCTTTTATCCATTCTTTGATAACCAATACCTAAGCCCCATTACAACCTTTAAAAGACCTAAGTAATTCTAAGTTTTGTTTTTGAGTTGTTTAGCGGAGATGACCTTCGGGTTTCCGGTGCTAAAGGAGAGGCCTATGGTGTTTCTAGAGTTTCAAGCGCGAAACCTTGAGTATACTTATGTGTACATTCATTCTAACCTTGACTATGAATTTGCATTGGTGTTTTGGATTTTGAAAATACTTAAATTGTTTTGGTCTTGCACACACACACAAGAAAACTAACTCATATTGTCTTGATTGAATTTATTCTAGTTGAAAGTTTTATTAAGTGCTATTGTTAATTGCTAAGCTTGGTTTTGAAATGCATGATTCTTTATTGGAGTTTGATTATTTTGAGAAGTTGGATTGTTCTAATTTGCTCGAGGGCGAGCAAAGTCTAAGTGTGGGGTATTTGATAATGGTCATTTATATGATTTTTTAGTGTGTTTTTAGGTATTTAATTAAGTTAATTTTGTGTTAATTATGTTTAATTTGAGTTTAATTTGTTAGTTTTGTGTTTTTAGGGTTAATTCTATGTTTTGGTGTTTTTCAGGGTTAATTTGCATGAAAAAGGGCTTAAAGTGTAAAAAGTGCAAAGTTTTGGGCCAAAAGTATAAATTTGAGAAATTTGGTCGAGAAAATGAAGCTTCAGTCCCGAGCCTTGACACGTGACCACGTGAAGGCATTGAAGAAATTGAGACGTGGCCACGTGAAGATGTGAGAAAACATGAACTTGAAGATGCCGTGGCCATGTGAGGAAATAAGTAAAGGAAACAAGGAAGACAAGTGACCACGTGGATTCCAATGAAGGACCACACGTGGCCACGTGTGGAAGATTGCCTAGAAGTCACGTGGGCACGTGTAGAAATACACAGAAAGGAGTCGTGGCCACGTGATCTGATTCTCCAATTGCGCGAAGGATTTTCAAATTCCTGTTTTGAGCAGAATTCACTTCCTATTTGGTTTCTGCAGTTTTGGAAGAAATCTACCACGTTTTTGCCTATAAATAGAAGGCTTAAACACCAAAGAAAGGATCCAGTTTTAGAAATTAGTTTAGGAATTAGATTAATTAGGGCATTTTTCTTTAGTTTGTTTTTACGTTATTTTCTTAAACCTTGTTTTAATCTTTAATTATGTTTAGGAAGTAGTTTTTCTTCTTTTGCTAATGGATTCTTGAAATCTTATATTTTCATTGTTATGACTTTGTTTTGAGCTTAATTTCAATATCGGTTGATTATTTCTTGGTTTTAAGCATATTCTTATCTTTGATTGTGTTGAGATTGATTGTTGGTTTATTGAATAAATAACTAAAGATTGGTTTTGACATAGTTAATGATTTGCATGTTCTTGGGTTAACTCTTTAATGTTTATGCATGATTGTTATCCGAAATATGAAATGATTATGTGTTAATTTTATTGGTTAATACTAAGAGAGGAAGAACTAAGAATAGGTGAAAGTTAAATCTCTTGAGAAAGGCTTTAATAGACATCTAGGAGGATTAATTCAGACTTTTATGCCAAGTGTTGAATTGTTCTGAATAAGGGAGTTTAATGCTTGGAATGATAATCTTGAATAAAGTTATCTGGGTTTATTTATCTGAATTCTTCATAATCACTGGTATTATTATTTGAATTTAAGTCATTACAATGAAAATTAAGGTGGATAGTTTCTTTAGCAAGAGAATTCCAATTATTGTTTTGTTTTTAATTCATGTTTTAGCTTTTGTTTTGTTTAATTGTTTATTTTGTTTAATTTTTATTTTTGAATCAAAAACATTTGGGAAACAATCTCGGATTAATTTAATTCATACATAGATATTATTCTTAGCAATCCATGTTCCCTTGGGTACGATATTTGGGGTCTTAATCTATATTTCCCTATATTACTAGCCGATCTAGTATACTTGCTAGACACCGGTCAAGAGCAATCACAAAAGAAGTTTCTAATAAAGTTCTTCCCTCCTACAAAAACAACAAGCATCCGTAACAAAATTATGGGCTTTCATTAATTAAATGAAGAACCTTTCCATAAAGCATGGGAGAGATAAGAAAAACTATTAGGAAGCTATCCACACCATGAGGTGGTTATTCACCAACTCATGATGATCTATTATACCGGAGTAAATCCACCCATAAGATCACTCTTGGATGCAGCATCGAGTGCCTTATTTTTTAACAAAATACTAGAAGAGGCTTTTCATTTGTTGGATGAAATGGTTGCTAATGATTCGTAATGTGTAACTCCAAGAACAGTCCTAAGGAAGCGAGATGTTCATAATGTGGACAAAGTTGCAATGCTAAAGGCATCATTATAGATGATAAGAAAGGAACTAAATAGATTGAAAGTACAAAATGTAGTTGTAGTTTCTCAAGATTGTGTAGCATATGAGAGTGGACCATATGGATAAGATAGTGAAATTATGAGGGATGTCAATGTAGTGGGATATTATAGGAGAAATGACCCCTACAACAATATGTATAATCTGGATTGGAGGAACCACACAAATTTTTCATGGAAATAGGGAAATCATAGGGCTTCATCTTCTCAACCTCAACCAAGAGCCCCATTTAACCACAATGTCCACCACAACTATAGTCAATCCTACCAACCACAAGCCACTACTCATTATCACACTCCATATCCACTCCACCACCAATAAACCAAGGTTTAAATTAACACCAACGACAAGGTCAAAGTTAAAATCCAAATTTTAACCAAGCCTACCATCCATCAAGGTTCCAACCAAGACCACCTATTCAAGAGAAGAAATCAAATTTAGAAGATATGTTTATTAGCTTTATGAAAAGCCATCAACAATTCATGTTAGGCTAAGAGATAAGATGGAAATCCCAAGAGCAGTAGAATAGGAATCAAGATGCCTTCATGAGAAACTTAGAGATGCAAATTGGGCAAATGGCAAATTCCTTATCCATAAGGATAGCTGGAGCCTTTCCATTAAATGTTAATCAAAATCTAAATGAGGAATCCAAAGCAATCACACTAAGGAGTGGCAAGGAGGTAGCACAAGAGGAAGAAAAAGGTAAAATATCTCCACCACCATCATCGTCAAGTAAGGAGGAGCCGATATTAAAGATAAGTAACTCTAGCTCTAGGGTAGAGAATAATATAGATGCTTCTACCATTAATAAGGGTAAAAGCTTAGTGAACCCTAATATAGAGGATCTTGATATAAATAGGTTGTCATTTCCTGCTTTAGCTAGGAAAGAAAAGAAGAATAAATAATTAGTTAGGTTTATAAAAATGTTTAAGAAATTACACATCAATTTGCCTTTTGCTGAAGCCCTAGCTCACATGCCTAATTATGTTAAATTCATGAAAGAACTTTATTTAAAAAAAATTAGAAGGATGTGGGACTATGCAACTAATAGAGAATTGTAGTGCTATTATAATGAATAAAATCCCAAAATAATTAAAAGATCCAGGAAATTTCACTTTACCCTGTGAAATTGGTGAAATTTTTGTTGGAAATGCCTTATGTAACCTTGGAGCTAGTATTAACTTAATGCCATATTATATGTGTAAGAAGTTAAACTTGGGTGATCTCAAGGACATAGGAATTAGGCTCTAACTAGCTGATATATCAGTGAGAAAACTAAAGAGGGTGATTGAGGACTTATTAGTCAAGGTGGAAAAATTCATTTTTCCTGTGGATTTTATAGTGATGAAAATAGAGGAGGACAGAAAAGTACCACTCATTGTAGGGAGACCATTTCTAAATACGATAAAAGCTTTAATTGAAGTTTATGGTCAAAAGGTCACCCTAAGGTTCAACAATGAATAAATGGTGGTAAACATGAACAAATTCCAAAAGTATCCATCAAGTGATTTAGAAGAGTCCATTTACTTTGTGGACAAGGTATAAGAATGTGTAGAGGAAAATCGAAAGAAAGTGTTGATGGAGGATTCATTGAATTTAAGCTTAATGCACTCCTTAGAGGATAAGGAGTTGGATGAAGTGGAAAGAGAGATGATAGCATAGATAAAAAGAAAAAGTGAGAAAGTTATAGGAGAACTTGAAGTAGAGTTTGAAGATGAGGAATCAAGTGAAGAAAATTATACACCGTAGAAAGGGAGACTCTAAAATTGAACTAAAGCCTTTCCCACCTCATTTTAAATATGAGTTCTTGGAAAATGAATCAAAGCCAGTGATAATTTCTTCTATTTTGATAGGATTTGAAGAGGAGATGCTGATCGAAGTATTAAAAAGGAAAAATAAGGCAATAGGATGGGAGACACCAGACTTGAAGGGATTAATCCATGCTACTACACTCATCGAATCCCCATGAAAGAAGAATGCAAGCCAATAGCTCAACCTCAAAGGCGGCTTAACCGATAATACAAGAGGCAGTAAAAAATGAGGTAATCAAACTCCTCGATTAAGGTATTATCTATCACATCTTAAATAGTAAGTGGATGAGCCTAATGCAGTGTGTCCCCAAGAAGTGAGGATGATAATGGTCAAGAATGAGTTAGATGAACTTATTCTAACTCATACAGTTATGGGTTTGAGAGTCTGTATAGATTATAGGAAGTTGAATAGCGCCAATAGGAAAGATCATTTCCCCTTGCTATTTATTGATAAAATACTAGAGAGGCTAGCGTGGAATATGTTTTATTATTTCTTAGATGGGAATTCAGGATATTTACAAATCCTCATTGCACCCGAGGACTAAGAGAAAATAACCTTCACCTACCTCTATGACACTTTTGCCTATAGGAGAATGTTTTTTGGATTATGCAATGCACTAGCTAGGTTTCAATGATGTATGATGGCAATATTCCATGACTTCATAAAGAAATTTATAGAGATCTTTATGGCTAACTTCACCATTTATAAGAGAGACTTTGAGAGCTATCTTAAGTATCTTTATTTAGTGTTAGACAGGTGTGAGAAAACCAACCCAGTGTTGAATTAAGAGAAATGCCACTTCATGGTGAAGGAAGAAATAGTATTGGGGCATAAAATTTTAAAACAAAATGGATAGAGGTGGATAGAGCCAAAGTAGAGGTAATATAGAAACTTCCACCCCTAACCAATGTCAAGGGGATTATAATTTTTTTAAGGCACATGTGTTTTTATCGCAGGTTTATCAAGGATTTTTCTAAAAATTGCCAAACCCTTGTACAATTTGTTGATGAAAGATGTTCCTTTTGATTTTATTGATGAGTGTTTGCAGGCATTTGAGATTTTAAAGAAGAGGCTCATTTTAGCTCCGATTATTATCTCTTTGGACTGGGATTTACCTTTTGAACTAATGTGTGATGCAAGCGATTTTGTAGTTGGGGCAGTGTTTGGATAAAGAAGGGAGAAGGTATTTTATGCAATTTATTATGCAAGCCATACCTTGACCAAAGCTCAAGTCAAATATACCATAACTGAGAAGGAACTCCTTGCAATTGTTTTTGCATTTGAGAAGTTTGGGCAATACTTGCTAGGAGAAAAAAAATTTTGTGTGGTCCGATCATGCAGTATTAAGACATCTCTTTGCCAAGAATGAGTCAAAATCGAGACTAATTAGATAGGTACTCCTTTTGTTGATTTATCAAATAGATTATCTTTATTTTTTTATTGTCTTATTTATTCATAATTTCCATTTGATACTTTTTATGTTAATTGTCATTATATCTCAATATAATAAAAATAGTGGAAGTCTAATACCCCACGTGGTTAGAAAACGTAGTCCCTTTAGCAAAGAAGGATGAAAGAGTAAGAATCTATGTCAATTATAGAGATATGAACAAAGCCTATCTTAAGAATGATTTTTTTTGTACCTCATATAGATGTTCTGATTGATAGTGTAGCTATTTATGCCATGTATAGTTTTATGGATGGGTATGTTGGGTATAACTAGATTCTCAACAAAATAGTGGATAGGATCAAATTGGCTCTCATAACCGAGTGGGGAACATATGCCTACTGGGTCATGCCTTTTGGACTTAAAAATGTAGGTGCTACCTATCAGAAAATGACCACTAAGATTTTATATAACTTGATCTATAAGAAAGTAGAGGTGTATATGGATGACATGATGATCAAGTAAATTACTAGGAAAAGCCATTTTGAGGCATTAGAGAAGTTTTTCTAGAGGATCAACAAGTATAATCTAGCCTTAATCCGAATGTGCATATTTGGAGTCACTTCAAGTAAGCTTTTAGGCCATGTGGTGAGCCAAAGAGGTATAGAAGTAGATCCTGATAAGGTAAGAGCCATTAGAGAAATGCCAGTACCCTAGAAGGAAAAAGAGATTAAAAGTTCCTGGGTAAGATCCAATACATAGGTAGGTTTATTACCATGTTGACTTCAATCCACGAATCAATCTTCAAGCTGCTTACGAAAGATCAGTTCATAGTTTGGAATGAAGATTGTCAAAAGCCTTTGATACCATTTGGGAATATTTGTTGCATCCATCATCACTAAGATCACCCCAGATAGGTAAACCTCTAATTTTGTACCTAGCAATAAAAGATAGTTCAGTAGGGGCTATGATGGCACAAGAGGATGATTTTGGGATTTAGTATGCAGTATACTACCTCAGTAAGAAGTTTCTTTCTTATGAGATAAGTATGCAGAGGTTGAAAAGATTTGTTTGGTAGTTATATGGGTATCGAAGAAGCTGAGACACTACTTCCACTCTTATAGAATACAAGCTATGGCTGTGCAGAATCCCCTTAGGTACTTGCAAGAACCTCCTTTATTGTTAGAAAAAGGTGGGAAGGTGGTTAATCCTTGTACAAGAGTTTGATATAGAATACATTACTAGAAAAACCATTAAAGGGAAAGTAGTGGAAAAATTCCTAGTTAACCAACCGTTAAAGGGTGAAGAGATGACTTATGAATTCCCTGATGAAAACATTGCAGCCATAATAGTTCAAGTTTGGTAGATACACTTCAACGAATCTCTAAATAATAAAAGAGTAGAAGTAGGATTGATCTTGGTCACCTTATAGGGGGAAAGGATGCCATTAGCTAAGTAGTTAAGATACAAAGCCATGAACAATAAAGCAGAGCATGAGGCTTGCATTTTTGGGTCAGAAGCTTTACTGGCTATGGGAACAAAGTCTGTATAATTGTTTAGAGATTCATCTCTTGTGGTTTACCAAGTAAGGGATGAATAGTCAGTGAAAGAAAAGCGCTTGATGCCCTATCTCAGATGTCTGAAGATTTTGAGTAGTCAATTTGAGGTTTGTACTTTTGGATATATACCTAGAGAAGAAAACTAGTTGGTAGATGCCTTGGCTACCTTAATGTCCATATGGGATAATCCAAAGGGAATAATTATGAAGCCTGTGCTAATCTTAAGTTTGGATAAGCCATGCTTTGAAAAGGAACAAATCATTGATATCGAGGTTAATGATGGAAAACCTTGGTATTATGACATCCAGAATTACCTTAAAAAGTTAGTGTTTCTTAAGTAAGCCACTAAAAAAGACCAAAAAATTATTTGTAAGCTATCAGCTCAGTTTATTACTATAGAAGGAGTGATTTACATAAGACAACTTGATGGAATCCAACTAAGGTGTTTGGATGAAAAGAAGGTGAAGAAGGTAATAAAGGAAGTACATATTAGAGTGTGTGGAGCCCATAAGAATGGTTTATCCTTGGAAAAAAAGATCATAAGGCAAGGTTTCTTTTGGCTCACAATGGATATCGATTATTCTACGTATGTCAAAAAGTGCTAGTTGTGCCAATTGAATATGGATCTAAGGCATTTACCTGTCTCTGAATTGTGTAACCTCATATCAATATGGCCATTTGCTACATGGAGAGTAGACATTATGGGAATGATCCATCTGTTTGCCTCAAATGGACATAGATTCATCATAGTGGCTATTGAATATTTTACCAAGTGGGTAGAGATTGAATCTTTCAAAAAGGTAGATGCACGGGATATGGTTAAGTTCATCTAGAAGAATCTAATATATAGATATGACTTATCTCATCATGTGGTGTCAGACAATGGGCTGTAATTTTTAGGCAAAACTAGATAGATACTTATCAAGTATGGAGTTCAACACCATAAGTCTTCACCTTATAGGCCTCAAGAAAATGGGGTGATCAAATAAACTAATAAGGATATAAAAAGAATTATGGCCAAAATGGTTCGAACTTATAAGGATTGGGCCGATAAGTTACCCTTCATTCTATGGGGTTACAAGACAACAGCTAGAACTTCAATAGGAGCCACTCTATTCTCCTTGGTCAATGGAATAAAAGCAATACTACCTATGGAGATTGAGTATCAGTCTTTGAGAGTAGTTTTAAAAGCTGAGAGGCCAAAAGCAAAATGGGCTAGATGGAGACTATTTTAGCTTAACCTGCTAGATGGGGATTGAATGAGGGCTTACTATCACAATCAAAACTATTAGAAAAAGTTAGCCCTTTCCTTCGAAAAGAAAGTTAGAAGCATCATTTGAAAGAGGGCCAGGGATCTCGGATATTCAAGGTAAGTTCAAGCTAAAATAGGAAAGGCATTTTGTACTTAAAAAGCTATTATCCAAAGGCGCTACTATTTTATCAGATAGTGATGGTAATGGGTTTAGAAAACATGTGAATGTCGACATATTGAAAAGGTTCCATTGTTAAAGATTAAAATAGAAAAAGAAGAGAATAAATGCCCCGCAGGGTGAAAATTGGAAATATGGTAGCTTTGCTAAAATTAGGCACCTCGCTAGGGTAAAAATCAAAAAAAGGCATCCTAAGCAAAAATTAGAGGCTGAGATAAAATAATCAATTAAGAAAACATGAGATGGCTAATTGATGATAGGAGTTATGATGCTTGTAAAGTTTCATTTCGAGGTTGAATAATATGTGTTATTGGGATAGTATAAAATAATGATCATGTATACTGAAATCAAAAAGAAATATCATGCATTTAATCATAAAATCATCCACATAACAAAAGTAGTGTATCACTTTACATGTTCAAAATTAAAAATTCCAACATAAATAAAAGACATAATGTGAAATAATATCCAATCTAATATATCAGTATCACCTCTATTTCATTTAGATGCTTGATAGCCCAGAGTCTATTATCAACAGTCGGACTGGTTACCCATCACTCGTAAGAGTTAGAAGTGGTGAAGTCACAAGTATCAATGTCAGGGATGGTAATCCTCACTAAAAGTTAAGTCCACACCCTCTGATGGTACTCTGACATGAAAAATAAGTGAGGGTGCCCCTATGAAAGCCCAGTGAGTACCTAACAATATCCTTTCGACCTCTAAATTGTCGAACACAGCGAGTAGCAATATAAAAGGGGGTATAATGCAGTCCGTACCGAGGAATGTATCCAGACTCACCATCCCTAACCACAGAGGTAATAGACAATTAGGTGCACCTGAACGTGATATCACCATCCGTCAAACTGCCCAACCAGTTAACTCCTTCCCGGACAGCCTAAAACTCATGTTGTAGATGTCTAACTATGATACATCTCAGGGATAAGTTCCTATAGCTCTAGCCGGAGGAGGGGGATCTGACAAATGCTTAAGCTTCTTACGAAGCCACACCATTAAAAAAGAAAAAAGTCGTTGGGATGAGTTGGATTCATCTTAAAAAAATAAGGTAAAAAAATATTTGAAAATTTGAAAAGACACATTTTCTAATAAGAAAAGCTAGTACAAAAACCCATGAGGGGCATACTACCTTCAAAAATAAGGATGTAGCTGAAGAAGCAAAGGACTACCAGTAAGAAGAGAGTCAGGGTTATGGTGTACAACATCTAAACCAACAATGGTCTCTACCAAAATCATAAAAAATAGGTTATATCCTTGGTATATACTGTCTACTATGCTAAACAACTCGTAATCTCCAATCATGGGATCCTTAGTACGTATTAGCAAGCATCAAGTAAAATAACAGAGTAATACCACACCAGAATGGAAAGTAAGTACATCATCAAAGTTGGCTAGCATATTGATCAATGGCTCTAGTTGGAAAGCTATTCCATAAGGAACCAGACCTCTAGCCTCAGAAGGAAGATTACTAAGAGCATGAACCACCACTCTAGGATATCTAGAAACAGGGGATGGTAGAAAATATTAGACATTGGGGAATTTAACACTAACCATAGTAGCAAACTCCCTAGCAAAAGGCATAACTTCTGGTGAGTGAATCTGAATACATGAAACCTCAAATCCTAATATTGGGTGGCGGCAAGCAGTAGATTCTTATCTAAGGAAACTCTCCTCATAAACCTCAAGCTGGAGTATATGGCTGTCCGATGGTCCTTTCAGGTTTTTAAATCATCCAATAATCGGTGTAATTATGCAAGTCCAGTGGTTATAGTAATGCTAATTTCTAAGCAGTCTAAAGTGAAGGAATGATAAAGAAAAAGTAAATGGTTGAAAGAAAAATAGGCAAAAAGAAAAAATAAGAGAGAGAATAATACTTGGTAGAAGTTTTTCTAGGAAAGTGAAAGGTCAAAGGTATAAGGATTAAGAAATCCAAAGCACTATTTATAGAAAGTGTTGAGCTACAGTCATCCCTCACTATAAGCAAGCCACAGGTTGCCCATCCCTCACATCTAGAAGGCCAAAAGTTATACATTTGCATGTCCCATGCATTGCACTTACATATTATTGCATTTACCTTTATTTTTATTTTGTAGGGAAACTAAAAGCTTAAGGACTTGAATATTCAACCCTAAAAGGTCTTGAATGTAAAAATCATATATCTACAGAGATATGATAAATTTCAAGGGGTATTTCAACCTTTTGGATACCTGTATGCAGTAAAAAGCAATTAAAACTTGTAAATATAATGAACTTAATATTATAGCTCATAAAAAGGGTGTAAATAATGTTGTAAATTAATTTTAGATGGATAGAAAATGAAAAATCAATGAAAACGATAAAAAATCGAAGAAAATGGAGTTAAATGAGGAAATTAGGCTTGAATTAGGGTTAGAGGGCATTTTGGTCATTTTACCTCAAGGGACGGGACGTCCTCCTTCTTGTCTGTAGCTAGCAATGGATGGGTTGCAATTCCCTTGCTCGTTTCAAGCAATAAATAGCCTTTTTCTTCATTTTTTTCGACAAAGCCTTTATAACTTCTGACTTTAAAGCTTTTTTTCAATTTTTTGAGTGTTTCTCTCTCGTTGATCATCCATTTTTCTAGCCGTTCACATCGGTAGACTCCTAGGAGCGAGGTGCACTTTAAAGAGCATCCTTTTTCTAGTACTTCTTCCTATTCTTTTTGTCTTCTACAAGTAAGTAAAATTTAATTATTTTATATTATTATTTTCTTCTTTTATTACTTCACTTCTTAATTAAAAAGTAGACTAAGTTATAAGACTTTAGTTTTAGGCATGATGGATGCAAGCATCCTGTATTTGGGTTGTTTTTATTTGAAATTAATAATGCCTTATAGTCTAAGTTAAGTAGTTTAATTGACAATTTTCTTTTGCATGGCATTGTAGACAATAAGAAGGCTTATGTATGAGCACGTAAACCTATAATTTTCTTCTTTCGGTAATACCATGTTTGTTGACTTTTTGTTTTTAAAGGCATTGTTGTGTCATGTTTGCAATTGCACCGAGTGTAAATAACTTAAATTTGCGTTGTTTGGTGGTTGTGATGGCTTGTGGATTTTTGTTTTGCTTTAAATGTGTCTTTTTATACAGGAGGTAGTCTCGTTCATAGATGGAATGCTGTCAAAATTTTATTAAATTTCTCATAAATTGTGAATTATTCCAATAGCCTGAATTTATGTTATTTGGCGACCGTGATAGCCTGTGGCTCTTTGTGTGTTATTCAAATGCGTTTCTTATGCAGAGGGTGACCGGCTTCTAGCAAGTGTACTAGATTGGCTAGTAATATAGGAAAATATAGATTAAGATCCCAAATATAGTACCCAAGGGAACATGAATTGCTAAAAATAATATCTATATATGAATTAAATTAATCTAGATTGTTTCCCAAATGTTTCCGATTTAAAGGAAAAAATTAAACTAAATAAATAATTAAACAAAACAAAAACTAAAATTAAACTAACATAAATTAAAAATAAAACAATAACTGAAATTCTCTTGGTAAAGGAACTATCCACCTTAACTTTTCATTTCTTTCAATTAAGCCATTTTTTCTTTATTTTGGCCCTGAAAAATACCAAAATTTACAATTAGCCCTTAAAACACAAATTTAAACAATTAACCTAAAATTCAACCAAATTAAACCTAAATAAACTCAATTAAACACCTAAAATCATACTAAAAATATCATAAAATTTGCAACTATTAGGGGCAGTGTCATTCCTAGTCGGAGTGCTACAGAATTTTTATTTTTCTCGTAAAGCATGAAATGTTAATAATTGTATTTTTAGTGGTCTTGATGGTATGTGTTGTGTAATTAACTTTTTTGTGCAGGGGATAGTCACATTCTTAGCCGAAATGCTACCAAAATTTTTTCAGAATTTATTTAAAATCATAAAATGTCGATACTATGATTATATTAGTGGTTATGATGGCCTGTGTGTTGTTTAAGTTCTTTCTTATATAGGGGGCAGTCTCATTCCTAGTCAAAATGTTGTCAAAAGTTTATTTTTCTTGTAAAGCATGTAGTACATCTTTTATCTCATTTTTGTGCATAATTGTTAGAATTTTTTGTATGTCAAGCACTCCTAGTGTAGATTAGCTATAAATATCCAACTCAGCATGATATCAAGATTCTTATAAATTTTGACATTTTGAATTACTTGTGATCCAAGTTAATCCCAAACTAACATGTAATATTCCTTAAGGATGCCTCATAGGATGGTAAGTCCTAAGCTACCCAAACCAGTACCAGCTTACATGATACCTGTATAGGCTAAGAGGTATCAGGTTCTGGAAGAGGTTCGGTACAAATCGAGCCAATTTATATCTAAGTAGTTCCTTCAGGACTTCAGGTTGCTATAGAAGGCTAATAGACTCCTAACCAGGGCAAGCTAGATAAATTTCTTTACCTCGGCCTATAGGCCGTATTCAGATGTCACTAGAGAGGTCTTTGCTACTCTAGAGTATGGCGGCTACTCCAGCTATAACATGAAGGAGGGGGTCATCCAGTTATGAGCCTTAGGCAGACACTATAGCATTACAAGGCATAGATTTACAGAGGCTATAGGACTTTCTAATGGGTTAGGTATAGTCACACCGCCTTGATTGATGGATAGAGATAGATAGAGGGTCATGACACTACTTCGGGGCTATCTACGATTCAATAAGGCGAATAGCACCATGTAAGCTCTTCAGATCTATAGGTACCTATAGAAAATTTTATCTACCTTATACTTGGGACATATAAGGAGTCTAGGTATTGTTAACTCAGTGGATATCACTAGCCTATAGGGTATGCAGGAGGGTCATCGCATAAACATGACATACGAGACTATAGCAACATTAGTCAGGGTAGGCACTTTGCTAGGGACCCAGGTATGTGTGGGTGGTGTTATCACGAGGTTATTGATATCACTAAGGTTAGACGAGGATCGATTTGGTGACCCCATCCCAAAGGGAATTCACATCGATGTATATGCTACAATCACGATGAGTATAGTAGAGCCCATAGAGGAGCATAAGGGTGAGTACAGGTTGCTTACTATGAAAGAGACCCGCCTCTATCCTATAGTTCCAAAGGGAGATGATCAAGATCAACCACTAGAGGAGGTACTGGTAAAGCTATAGCCATATCTAACACAGTTGCCTCAAGTCGAGGATCATACGGAGCAGACAGATGGGCTACAGAAGCCACAAGGGGCATGTTTGGACTTCAATTATGAGTTTGACATGTAGTTTGATATACAGGATCTCCTGGGAGGATCACCATAGTCACCAGCGCACCTCAAATCTCCCATCAAATTTAAAGGTTGCCAGCCATGAGATTTTCTCCCTACGAACATCCAGGAGCATCTCTTCTTTAGCTCCTCCACCTTATAGACACTCGGAGGCATCTACACCAACTGCTCCTCCACCATTGTTCGCATAGGCACCTTCAGCCATTCCTTTTGATTATATCTTTATGAGATTGGCGACATTAGAGGCATATGGCTGATGCCAGGAGCAAACATTATAAACCATACTTATGGTAGTACAATCCCTTCAAGCCTTGCTAGCTTTCGTGCAGACCTTACAAATGGAGCTACAAGGCTTCAAAGAAGATATGAAGGCTACCAATTGTAGATTTGATGATTCCTTATAGGTGGTTGATGAATAGCTTACTTAGCTCAGAGATCAAGGCACCCGCATTGAGACTGAGGTTCTTAAGGCCAGATGGGTTGTAATCAAGACTGATGAGGAGTTGAAGAGGTACATTGGGTACCTGAGGGGGGATCTAAAAAGTTATTTAGAGCACCATTCTTGAGTATTCCTTTAGGTAAGATAGGGGTCAGAGAGGCTAGCAGACATGATAGCATAGGTCTTGCATCCTTTGACATCAGCGCTGCTAGGCTTCAAATTTGTATTTGAGCAGGTAGGAGAATAGCCACCTCCAATACCTTAGGCTATGGAACCAGCCAAACCATCCAGGCCACCAATTTCTAGACCTCTATCAGGGCCAACCTATCATAGAGAACTTGGACAAGGGCCCTCACAGTGATCTATTTTGTATTTAGGGAGTTGCCTTGTTAAAATTTTTTATGTATAAAAATAGAGTTGTATATAATTTGTCATTTCATTTTATGTCTTATTTTGTTTATTCTTTTTATGCTTGAAAAATGAAAATGAATGCCATGAAATTAATAAGATAATTTGTAAATAACCATACCATGACAAAACAAAGCAAAAGAAAAGATAATAATAATAATAACAATAATAATAATAAAGAATAACTAAAAAGGCCAAATCCAATAAATAAGACACTAATACTTAATAATTTTCACAACAGGTACTAAAAACCCCACCTGGGGGTATATGGCTGTTCTTCCAAGGAGAATGCATGCATTCTTCTTCATCACTAGAAGCTACCTAAATAGGTTGAAATAAAAGAGATGTACAATAAAGAAAAGTGCGGATATTTTTGGATTCTGATAGAATCTTCTTCATATTTTGAGAGAACCCATTCACCATGAATTGGATCCACCCTCAACACTCACTGGAGCATAAGATGTTTCAATCTAAACACATTAGAAGTTACAAGGCTAATATTGACAACAAAGAACTATTAGACAAGAAGCGAAAGCCCGAATGGTGACATAGTTATTGGAAAGTGAATTAGGAAGGGTTTTAAGCATGTTAGTGACTCTTGACAAATGCATTTTTACTAGTAAGGGCTTCTAGCATCTTAGTGACTCCTCACATATGTATATTTTCTAGAAAGGGCTTCTAGCATCTTAGTGACTCCTCACAGATGTATATTTTCTATAAAGGACTTCTAGCATCTCAGTGACTATCCACATATGCATATTTTCCAAAAAGGGTTTCAAGCATCTTAGGGATTCCTCACAGATGCATATTTGCCAGAAATGGCTTCTAGCATCTCAGTGACTCTTCATAGATGCATATTTACCAAAAATGGCTTTTAGCATCTCAGTGACTCCTTACACATGCTTATTTGTCAAAAATCTTCCTTCAGTGGATAGATACATACTTGTCAGAAATCTCCCCAGTGGAACACTACTTCAAGAAAGCAACCATACCTTATAGAAACAACAACCAATAGGTTAGTCAAAAATTGACACCAATCAAATATTACTCTAATCACCTCACTTGATGTTGCAGGTCAACTCTAGTTTTAATCAAGCACAATAAGTCATTATAATTTTGCATGCTCCGGGAGCTAATTAGATGCATTTGCACTACCTAATTCTGTATGTCCTAGGCGCTAATCATGGAAAACTTTCTTTCTTATCTAAATTCTGCATGCCCTAAGTGCTAATCATATGCATTTAAATAACCTGATTCTGCATACCCCAAGTGCTAATTAGAGTTAATCAATTTGTTCTGATTCAACATACCCTCGGCACTAATCAGACAGTCAATTTAGGATTAACACATCGATAAACTGATGTTAAATATCCAAATTAGGGTTAACACATCGACAAACTAATATGAACTACCTAAATTAGGGTTAACATGTTGACAAGCTGACATTAACTACCTGACCAAGAGACTCACTACCTCAGAAGGTACATGTTTTAATTAACCAAGAGATTCGCTAACTCAGGTACGCATATTTTCCCCTTTGCTTTGAATTTTAGCTCACTTTGGAACCATTGCACTAACTCTCCAAAATTGGGGGTAGCTATAAACATCATGACTCAAGGTAGCCTAGATTAGGATTATTCGATGATGAGGAAATAACATATTATGGACGACAAGATTTAGATCTCGAAGCTCCAATCGTGAATTTCTCACTTTTTCTCAAATATTCTTCATGATTTTCCAATTTTCAAATATTTCCAAGTGTTTTAACAAAATATGCATAAAATCCTAGTTTTGGATCTTCAATGATGATGGACAATCATCTGTCATCTAAGGGATGCCTATTTACAGTCCCTTCTTTCTTGTAGAGGCCAACCAAGGGGTATTTTAGGAAATTATAGGTTTAGTGATAAGGGACGACCATCTTTCATTGAGGAACACCTATCCTTAGCTCAAACTCCAGAATTCCTATGTTTCTGGATTTTTAAAAAGGGTTGCTTTTATCTCAAATGGTTTCTTTCGATTTGCAGGGATTTTATCTCTATGTTTGAAGGGTTTTAAGTTGAAATTGAACTCAAACTCTTCCTTAGGTATAAAATCTTAAATCTAGGATTTCAAAAGGGGGAATCACTTTTTGAAGGGCCACCTTTAGAGAAAAAGAATACTTAATTTCTTTCTCTCTCTAAACTCTTTGCTCTATCAATATTTGTTGAACACACACTTATACAAATGAATTTCGTACTTTTTTTGAGAATTAAGGAGCATGATTTAGACCTGAGATCTGGACTATAGGAATCATAGAGTCAGAATATCTCCTGAGGATAATATTCTAGGCTCATTCCTACTTTCTCTCTTTATAATTTATTCACATGATCATATGATTATTTAGCATTAGTTTAATATGTTTTAGTTGTTATATTTGAATGATATACATGTTTATTAAAGTGTGATATGTTTCTAGTCTATTTAATATGCTAGAGATATGATAGGTTCTTAAAGATTCCTCCATTGTTGTATATGTAAAGTTATTTCTTTATTTTTTAAATTCTCTAATTTTATAATTTTGGTGTAATTGATGCATGAGTAGGTATTTTAATATATTTTTGGCATGATTTAGCATTTAAAATTGCATGTTTAGAGCTAAAAATTCATTTTGTGTGAATTTTCCATTTTTTTGCCTTAAAAATCTGCAAACTAAAGTTATCTAGGGGTGACAAAAGGGAAGATGACCTAATGGATGGATGACAGACAGGACATCACGAGTTCATCTCTTTGTCCCATCCCTCGCTTTACTTTGACCATATGTGGCTACTTTCTTCAGCATTTTTGATGCATTATATGTATTTTATGTGATTTTCATGCCATTTATTCATCTCCTATCATGTTTGCACATTATTTTATGTGATTTCAATATTGTATAATATGATTATATACTTAAACCCATACTGTTTGTTTATAAAATAAATTCATAATTATTTGACTATGTTATTTGTGAATACTACTTCATTTTTTGTGATTTTCTTCGAGTATTCAATACTTTTTTGCTATGGAGGGCCATGTGTGGTTTTTTTGCATGAAAAGTCATGCTTCCGAGTTGGTCACCACCTTTACTACTAGGTTATCTTAGTTAATCTTTATTTTATTTATCTTATTATCTATTATTCTTTGGTTTATTTTATTATTTAATTTTTTCCATTATTTTTATTTTATTTCAAATGTATTATTTTTTAGCGATGTAATAACTAGTAAAAAAGGATTTTTTGATCATGTTAATAGAAAAAGGCATTTAAAATATTTTTTTATTAATTAATTTGATTTTCTTTGAAAACTTAGATCAATGTCCAATTTTTCATCCAAAGCCAAATAAATTGACAAAAATAGGATTTTGTAAAATATGTATGAGGCAGCCAATGCTCCCAAACTTAATTAATATCCCTATTTATGTATGTATAATAATTTGTATTTTGTTATTATGGGACAATTTACCTTTTTAATAATTTTAAGATTTTATTTTTAAGTATTTATTTACTACTTTTTGTTTGATTGGGATGTTTAAATTCTATGGCTTGCATTGTATGAGAGAGAAGAAGGGATTAATTTTAAAATCCAATTTTAAAATAACACCTAACCAAGATGCTTAATAAGAGTGATGTTCCAAACACCAATCTTTGTTTGGGCATAAAAAAGGTCGAGAATCATTTTCCAATGGTTTGTTGGATGGTAACTCCATGATACCTACCTCTTTTGGGCTCATTAGTAGATGCCTTCACGAGTTGGCTAGCAATAATAGATTGGGTTTGATCTCTTTTTATTGTGAAGTGGCAAATTTATGAGTTAAGTGAGCCTTTTATAGTCTCGAACCCCAAAAATATACCCTTGAGAATGAACCCGAAAGCAAGTGGTAATTTCAACGTGCATCACAGTTTGGTTCAGCAACTGATTACTCAAATTTAATGATATTTAGCTATCCTGCTTATGCTCATATGAGGGATGATAAACTTGAGCCGAAGCCAGAGAAGTGCATATTTCTAGTATATTCATTTGGAGTGAAAGGTTACAGGTTGTGAAGCACAAATTTAAAGTCATTAAAAATGATTATTAGTAAGGATGTTACATTTAATGAATTTGTCTCAATAGACAGTCAAAAAAAGAACAAAATAACATGTGGAGATCATAATGTCAATGATCGAGTAGAGCTTGAGATTGATTTTCACCAGCTTAGCTTAAATTAATTTGTAAGATTAGAATAATGATACTGCACTTGTGCAATAACAAACATATGGCATTACAATAGGTAGAGAAAAAAGGTAGGTTAGACTGCCAAGATATGCAAATGTAGTTGATGGAAATCTTATTGGATATGCAAATCTTATAGGTTTTTTTTTGTCACTTGCAGAAACCGTTGATGTATTGGAACTTAACAACTATAAAGAAGCCATTTCTAACACAGATGTAAATTAATGGATTGGTGTTATGGGTGAAAAGATTAAGTTTATTCATAAGAATCAAACTGCCATTGCAAGGGCAATATGCAAAATAAAGTGATGATATCAAAGTTGATGATTGAGGGAATTCAAGTCAAGGGAAAGATTTGTAAATGTTATGGTGTATAATCCTATTTCAAATAGAATTATGATTAAAATTATGGTCCTATTCTTATAGGAAAAAGGTAAGTCATATTCCAAAGGAGATTGAGTTTTCCTAATCTTAGTATATTTGAGATTATTTTTGAAGGCTATAAATACAAAAGATGTTACAGGTTTTAAGAGATGAAATTCAAAGAGAAATCACCAAATTAGTAGTTATAAAAATTATTTCTCATCATAGTGGAATTATTCTCTTTATTATCAAATCATATTAAATTATTGTGTCATTTTTCTTTTCTTTTTTATTTTACTTATAATATTGTTAATTAATTGTATTTAATTTCAACAATAAAAATGAACAATATTGAGAAAAATTATATTTTGAAACTTGATTTGACTTGGACGGTCAAACTGGTTGAACCATAATTGGATAAGAAAATTGGGTTGATCTAATATAAAACTCAAAATAAGGAAAAACTGGAATTGGATCTAAAAAACTCGAGTTGAATCGAAACTTATCGAATCGGATGAGAACCCGATTCAACCTCAAAACTGTACATTTTGTCTCTTTATTCATTTTAGGTAGATCTATTCTCCTTTTCTCTTCCAGCATACTTGTTCTCCTTCTTTGTCTCTAGTTCAGTCCACTTCTCTGCCTCCTGTTCTCACCGGTGACAATCTCTAACCAAGAAACAATCGGAGTTATCTTCAATTCGATAGATCTAAGTAAGTTCTCACTTTTCACTTCTCACGCAGACTAAATTTTTGTCAAATGCATCTAATTGGTAGTCTTTCATAGTTTCTGCTCAAGATTTGGAAGTAGGATTGTTAGTCGAGAGGAAAGCATTGACTGAATGATTTTTTTCCACTTGTACTTGAGTGTAAAATGTTGGTTCGAAAGATCTTTTGGCCAAGTAGTCATCATGGTTTTGGATCAAAACTTAGATGAAGGCCATGAGTTCTGATAAGATATTTATGAAATCCAATTGTCATCTCTATCTCTTTGTTATCTGCTGGAATTATAATGCCTAAGTGTTGAAATAACAATGAATTGAAATTGCTTAAGAAAATGTTAATTAGGAGCAACTATCAAGAATTATTTTATTGTGTCATGTGTATGGCTTTGAGACACTGACTAGAATCCCACTCTAGGAAAATGGATGCAATTAATTGATAATTCAAATAATCAACTCTTACAAGTTATTTCATATATAAAATTAGCATTAAGTGTGCAAGGTTTGTTTATTTTATATACTATGAATTTAATTTAAAATATTGAAAATTGTGTGTAGTTATATTTAATTATATATTTATTTAAAAAATTTTAGATGCTATGAAGCATGATTTAATTGAATATAACCAAGAAGTAGATGGAGATGGAGATGAAGATGGAGTTGAAGATGAAGATGGATATTAATGATTAATAATATTTGTTCATCATGTTAAATGAATTTATTTGAATGCTTGTTTTTGATATTATGTGGATTTATTTAGACATTTAATATTTTAAAATAATTTATTGGATTTTTATATTTACAAACTTTATTGGACTTAAAATTAATATTTTTATATTGATATTTGGTAATTAATAGATTTTTGAATGTATTTTTACATATTACAGTTTTAATTTTTTATAAATATTATATTTTTAAAAAATAAAAACTCTGAATCGACCCGATCAAATTAGTTAATCCATGACCTAGTTGGTAGGCCGAATCGACATCCGAGCTAAATTTTAAAACATTGAAAAAAAGAGTATCGGTTAGGGAAATTGGTGCCACACCGTACATGAGTTCGAGTTTAGCAATGTTATTAAAACATGATCGGGCCGGCTAAATCGGTTTAACCGTGAATTGGCAGGCTAGCCAATTAATTTTACTACTGAAAATCGGATTGGTAAAAAATTGGATCATACCGGATAAAATCGAAAAATCAGAAAGAATTCGTTTTTTTTTTTTAATTTGTCAAAATGTCCCGTTTAGTATTAAAAAAAATACACTAATATTTGGCTAATGGGCCTATATATCAAGCTCTTTATCTCACCAGTCTTAGGGCTCTTAATGTCTTTGATTAAATTTTCCAACAATAACTTGGGGACAAAGGGACCACCAGTCAAGCCAAGCGTGGGCCAATGACTGCATTTATTGTGGAATCTATTGCATGTTTTTACGATTGAATTAATGTTTTTTCACCTTTCCATCTACTTGTATTACCAGACTCATGAGGGAACCATGCACATGAACTCACCACTTATTCTTATGCCTTGTTCAGAAACATCCAAAATATTATAGGAATAATAAAATTGACTAATACACTAATATTGAACATTTTTTTCATCCACAAAATTAATAAATAATACAATAACAGGATGGATTTGTTTGAATTTTAAAATTTATATTTGATAAATATTTAATATGTTTTGTAACTTTTTATTAAAATATTTATGACATATATTAAATATTTTGATGAATATTTTTTTTTTGAAATTTATACCGTAGTATTTATAAAATTATAATAATTAATAGTATTTAAAAAATAAAAAAAATTAATTAAATTCAATCAGATCGGTCAAATCTTGAATCTTAAGCTTCACCGATTCTTTAACCAATCTGGTTTAATAACATTTGAGTTTAGCAAGAGGCACCAAGGTAGAGCCAGCGTTAGCTTCGGCGCAAAGCTGCTGCCAACTCAATCCATATATTGGCATACTCTTTTTAATAATGCATAGATTTAAGTGTTAATATCATTCGGTACTATGTTAGATTTATAATTTATTGGGATAATATTTAAATTTTCTCTAAACAATCATCATTTATATTTCTTTTCTAAACTAATTGTATGTTAAATTATCCTACTAAACTTATTTAAAATATTAAATTAGTCACTCAAACTTTTTTAAAATATAAAAAATACACCCTATACTATTAAAAATGTTAAATTACCCTCTAAAACTTGTTAAAAATATCAAATTATTTTCATGTTACTATACGCGCTTTTTGTGAACTGACATGTATCTTACAGGGGATAATCTGATATTTTGGACAAGTTCAGGAGGATAATCCAACGTGCAATTAGTTCGGGAGGAAAATTTAATAAATGATGATAATTTAAGAAAAAATTTATATATTAATCCTAATTTATAAGAATTATTATTTTTAATTAATTTTAACCGTTAAATTCAGTAAGTTTTTAATTTAAAAATCCTAGATATGATGGAACATAAAGTTTTAATTCAAAAAAGGAAAGAAAAAGAAAGCAAGGAGTAAAAATCAATTAACATATTTGTAAAAATTGCAATTCAAGGTTGGACCCTATACCCAATTTTTTTAAGGAAAAAAAAAAGATTCAGGACAGAGTAAGATGGCTTTTCATGGAAAATTACAAGTGTTGGACAAAATCATAGGACATTAAAACCAATGAAAGCACTCAAAGAACAACAATATGCAAAAAGAGAAAGAAATAAGATAGTGAAAAGGACACATCAATAACAAAAGTCATGAGAGGAGAAGATGTTCGTTAAAGACTTGACGAGCATCCACGAGCAAATAAACCACCACTTGCCTACGTCTTGGAGTATGACTATCCAAAAGGCTAATTTCCTAATTTCATGGCACACGAAATCTAGAGATATAGCCATACACGGAATTTCTATTTAATTTTCATTTGTGAGATTTTGAACTGTGAAATATCCAATGAAAAGTTGGAGGTGCCAAATTTCACCCCATTCACGAATTCAATACAATTTTTTATGTGATCAACCACGACCAAAATGGAGATTACCTGAATTGTACTTCCTGATAAAATTTTTTTATGATATGATTTGCAATTTAAGTTGAGTTTCTGGCAAGTTTTAGATCTCTTTCCAATGCGAGAAGAAAAGGTCGAAGGAGAGAGTATTTTTCAAGGGTTATTTATTTATTTATTTATTTATTTATACTTGCCAGGTCATCAAAATGAATCACACGTGAATATGATGTGGCAGCATTTGATTGGTCGTCACTAAATTTATTTGCTACGTCATATTTAATAAAAGGGCGTAAAGGGCAAATTAAGTTAAAAAAGAAAAAACAAAAGTTGAAGGGTAAATTTAAGAGTTGAATTGAAGGGCGCCTTATCCCAATAGAATTTTTCCTCCTCTCTTCCGGTCGCTTACTCCATCGATCTCTTTCTCCTCATTGACGACCATCAGCAAAGAAAAACCCAGAGCATCCGAAAATCCCATTTCAGTTATAGGTGGCACCGAATTATCTGATTAATCTCTCATTTACTCCACAAATTAGGCAAGTAAAATAACTATAACCCAAATCTTCAATTATTTTTAAATTTTGAGTTAAAATCGGTGATTTTTCCCTTTGATTTCGGTTGTGGTTTCAGTTTGTTAAATTCGGATTGGTCTTCAATTTAGTTCTACATCTTTGGAAGCCGTCTACACTTGCTGCCAAAAGTTGAAGGTACAATTTTATCCCCGAATTTCTCTTAGGGATCCTTGCATGCGCTGCTAGAAATTTTAGGAAAATCCCTGAGATTTTCAGTGTTGCCAAATTGCAGAATGTTGCAAATCCCTTTTGTTAGAAAGATGCAATTAGTTCTCTGGTTAATTTGGAATATTAGGATAAAAGTAAATGTATGGCATCTGATTGATATAGCCTTTTCCTCAATTTCTTTTTGCAAATTACTATAGATTACTTCGGATTGTCAAATATTTGTGTGATTGATTGCCTAAAGACCCCCAACTTCTTACTTCAGCTGCAATAATTGCTCAAAGGTGCAATTAATTCAATTAGATGTGATGAAAAGATAAACGTGCAGCTGCAGATAAATTTCTGATCTTGATAAGATTTCACAGTAAATCATCTGATGATCTTAAGCATAGCGTTTTGTTAGGGGAAAAACATTATCTTTTTTTTTTAATTTTTTGAAGTAATTAAGCAGCAACAATCAGAAACTTAAAAACCATTCTCTTTTAAAGTTTTTGTCGTTGTCATAATCCTTTTTGGTAAGAAAATAGACAATTTAGGATCCACTTCTGAGACGTACAAAGGCTGCTCGGGGAAGTGACTTAGATTCCTTCTTAGCCATTTTTGTACATTTTCCCTTTAAAAACTATACACACTGACGAACTTCTATATATATATATATATATATATATATATATATTGAGATATCATTAAAAGAGACAATTTAGGATCCACTTCTGAGATGTACAAAGGCTGCTCAGGGAAGTGATTTAGATTCCTTCTTAGCCATTTTTGTACATATTCCCTTTAAAAATTATACACACTGATGAACTTCTAATCAAGAGTGCTGCATCCGTATGATTTTCCTCCACATCGTTTGAACCAACTATAGTTTTGGATTTCTTGCAAGGATCAGCACCAAATATTGCTATACGAGCATCCTCCTGGACATCCTTGGGTACTATTGTACATATGTCTGTGCCATGGCCTCTGATTCCAGCCAAATGTTATTTAATCCTCGGAATGACCCCAGAAAAACAGTGTTTACAGAAATTGCATTTAAAACCGATATCAAGTTCTTCTGCAGGCTCCCAGAAACTATCTTTTCTCCTAACCATTGTTGCTTTCTACCTTATTCAATGTTAAACTATATATATATTTATATATATTGAGATATCATTCAGTACTTTCTAATCAAGATTCGCTACCTATCCCATTATGTTACTCAACAAATGATGTCTAGTGGAATTTTCTTAGAACATAATATAAAATTTGAGTTAGGTTCATGGTATAAGCCATTGCTTCGAAATATAGTTTTACTTGGTCTATGAGCAGTCATGACTTCACTCCTTTTTTTCTTCTTTTGGAACTTAAATTTGACCATGAATTTGGTACAATAGGAAATTCTCTACTGTCATTCATCATAGAGCCTTGCAGTCCGACTTCATGCAAAGGGCACTCAATACTCTATTCTTTAAAGAAATTGTTTACTGTCATTTTCAATGATGTGATCAGCAATATATTTTGTGTATAAGATGGACTTCTTTCCAATAGAAAACTGAAAGCAAAATTGTCCAAATTTATGGCATGCTTATGAAAGTCTTTTCTAGTTTGGGGGATTCATAGTGTATCATATGTGTCAAGCTCATACTAAAACCTAGTTTTGCTTATGCAACTTTATTAATTGAAGGCATACGATGACCATAGCTAAACCTTAGTTTTGAGGACATTATTTATTTTGCAAACCTAAATAATCCACATTTTGTGAACTTCTAAGAGGAAAGGAATTTATTGCTACACTTGATTAAAATGATTTTTTATGATGAACTATTTGAATCCAAAATTGATTCAATATTGATGAGGGGTTTGACATGGCTAGCTACAGCTACTTGGTTGGTCCTGCAGATAAAAATGAGATTTGGTATTGATTTTTCTTCTTTATTTATTTATTATTTTTTTTTGACACATCGCTTTGATGAACTGCTGGTGTCATGGTCAAAATTTATGCGGGTGGTGACTTGAAGCTTGCAACTATTATTTGATTGCCCATTAGCCCGCCCCTAAGTTGGCGTTCAAGTTGCTTAATAGAAGATTTAGAACCACATTATTGAGGAATGTGTGATTTTTTTATAATCTTTTTGTATTTTGAATAACTTTATAATTGGCTTCTGAAAATGTAATTGCTGTGAAGTCAAACTTTTGAAACTAACAAGTTTATTAGCATTGGTTGTGTATCAGTTGAAATGGTATAAACTGTCACACTAATTAAACTTGAACACTAATTATAAACAAACTGATTATCTCTATAAAGAAAAAGGAAAAAAAAAAAACCGTATTCATGGTAAAAGTAAGCTGTGCTTTGGTTTATCAACAGAAGGATTAGGATAAATCTCCAAGTTTTCCTTGTGGTTCAATTTGAACTTTGAATTTACTTTGATTATCAAATCTTCTCCTATTCTACCAACTAAAGATTTTGGCTTCCCTTTCACTGTCCACTTTATACTCAACCCACTTGTTGATAACATCACCATTTCTTTCACACTTTGCAATCACAATTAGTACTGCATTGTGATGTGTATAAATTACCTTCAAAATTACTGCTGCTTGTATCTGAGGAATTTAAGTAGAAATAGGATTCATGCATCTCTTCATGGACCGACCTAATAATAAACTGATATAAACAGTTTAGGAAATTCAAGGGGAGAGAAATGAAAAATACCTTATATCTTACAGAAAGTGCACAGGTTCCAGGGACACAATTGCTTTGGTGTAATTCTAGTATATCTCAAGCAAATTGTTTGGCTGTAGCTTCTACTAAGCGGCTGCTAAATTATCAGCTCTCAGCCATACGTTTTTTGGATCAGAATACAATTCTGCCCGGTTTGAATCATTTGTAACTGCATAATATAACAGAATCAGCACTCTTCACTAGTACATAATTATGAACTCAACTTACATGACACAATGAAACTGAATTCATCTGAATATAGGAAACCTGAGAGTAATTCTAAACTCTCAAGCAATTGAAAGACCATTTGACATATGATGGTCAAAGGCTTCAATGAAATAATTTTAGAATGTCAAGTTTGCTTGCTTGTTTTAAAAAGTGATTTTAGTTTAGAATTAAAAGTTCTTGATGTACGGATTTGTCAAAAAAAAAAAAACCACTTCAAGCTGATTTCTCAAGATAAAAGACAAAGCATAGAAATGTTAAAATCAGAATAAATGAAGCCGAGTGGCTAAATCATGGAGAATGCCTTCTTTTGCTGATACCCTGCTCAAGGCGGATCTGCTCCCAAATATTCCACGCCGATTATGAGCATTTCACAGAGTAATAATTTCTCGAGGCGTCTTCTTACTGTTTCCTCTTCCAATTTTGTCGGGAAAATTAGGTTTTCTTGGTCGATATTGATCTGCCAGTATTCTAACTTGCACACTATGCCAGTGTTACTGTTGCAGGCCTCTCAAATTTTTAGGCTTCTAATATGGCATGTTTTGGGTTGCATTTTCTTAAAAGCAAAGACTAATGGATCTCTTTGGGCCTTTGTGATGGGATTTAGTTTATGTCGTTTATGTTTTTGAGCCAATAATTGTGAGGTATCTCCTGTATAATAAAGTATGACATTTAATTTGCCCCTCTTTCTTTTAATTTTTTTTTTAAACTAACTAGATAAAATGTTTGAATTTTGATCAATAGAATATATTTTATAGTTGCCTATTATATCAGAAACTTGTGCATAAGAAAATATTTAGTTTTTAGTCGACAATGCAATTCAAGTGAGAACTAAGAGAATTAGCATATTGTTGAAGGTCATTGAATTTGCAATGCATGAAGTCCAAAGTGTTGCCATACAAATTCTCCTAGCTATGAACTTTGGCTTATTAACCCAAAACTAAAATTAAAAAAATCTACCTGAAAATGGTAAAGGAGCTCAAGAAACTTTTGGTCACGCTCATGGGTTACAAATTTTTGTATCACATAATCCCGCTAATAGATCATTAAACTTTTAAGAAAATCAATTTAAAACAGGAAAATTACCCTTTGATAAATAAATTATAGCAAACAGTACTCAAATGGAAGACGCCTAAAAAAGAGAAGCAACACAACCCAACCAAACTGAAATTTTAGATGTTAACCGTATTAATTGTTACTCGCTTGTGTTGTCTTTTCACCTCTGACAACCCAGTATTCTGTTGTGTGCATGACAACCACCAGTAGACTCCTCTCATCAACTGTTACTGGCCAGTGTTTTCTTTTCAGCTCCGACAACGTACGAGGCAACTATTCAGGTGCGGCAGAATCAAGTTCGGGAGTTTGAAGGTAAACCTAGGAATTTCAGTTGCGCTTATCCTCATCACTGTAGGAATCGGGTTCCCGCCAAATTAGAATTTTACCTGATTTATAATATAGAGTTCTACTACAAGAATAAAAGAAGAAAGATATTCTCTAGGTAATATTGTTTCCATAATTTTCTATTACTTTTCCTCTTTCCCATAGAATTTATTTGTTTTGATGGGATTTTGGTTATATTACAGTTATTGAGCATTTCAGAGAGCTTATTTAAATTATTGGTCATCATTTTGAGAATTGCAATTATTGGTTTAGATTTGAGGTTTTAGTTGCTGTAGAAATAGATAGTTTCTTCTCAGGATTATCAAAAGGATTGTTGTGTTCTAGATGGGGAAGCAAAGTGGGAAGAAGAAGAAAGGGGAGGGAGGTCAATCGGGTGATAGCAATATTCGGCAAAAAGTTGGGAATAACAGCCTTGAAGCTAATGAAAAGGATGCTGAGGTTTTCATTTCCATGTCTAAAGAATTGAAGGAGGAAGGAAACAGGCTCTTTCAGAAGAGAGACTGCAAAGGAGCTATGATGAAGTATGAGAAAGCCATTAAGCTGCTTCCAAGGAATCATATAGATGTATCCTATCTTAGGAGCAACATGGCGGCATGCTATATGCAGATGGGTGCGAGTGAATACTCAAGGGCCATTCGTGAGTGTGATTTGGCGCTGGAGGTCACACCAAAGTATGGTATAGCACTCTTAAAGAGGGCAAAGTGTTATGAAGGTTTGAATAGACTGGATTTGGCTCTAAGAGATGTTAATATGGTTTTAAAAATAGAGCCAAATAATGTTACGGCATTAGAGGTTTCAGAAAGGGTGACAAAAGCACTTGAGCAGAAAGGTCTAAGGGTGAATAATTCAGTCATTGAGTTGCCACCAGATTATGTTGAACCTCCTAGCACTTCAACTGAGCCAAAAACAACAAAAGAGAAGATGCAGAAGAAGAAACATAAAAAAGTTGAGGAGAATGAGGTTGGGGATGAAGTCAAGGAAAAGAAGATTGACAACAAAATTGAGGAAAAGAAGGTGGATGACCATACTCCGGACAAAAAAACTCATGAAAAGGTGGTTGTTGAAGAGAAAATTAATGGTTCAATGGAAGTACCTAAAAAGACCATAAAGTTGGTATTTGGTCAAGACATTAGAGTGGCTCAATTGCCTCGTGATTTTGGCCTCCAGCAACTCAGGAAAGTTATATTTGATCGATTTCTGATCATGGGAGCAGTTCTTATCAAATACAAAGATCAAGAAGGTGATTTGGTTACAGTGACCTCTGATGAAGAACTGAGATGGGCTAAAGCATCAGCTGAATCTCAGTCCTCTATTAGGCTGTATTTAGTCAAGGTCAGTCCTCAGCAGGATCCATTTTATAAAAAACCTGAGGAGGAGGAAGTGAACAAGATGGATATTGTACAAAGCATGCCCATAGAGAATAGGAGCATTTTAAAAGGCATGCACATTGAAGATGGATGTAGTTTTATTGATGAATGGATAGTAGAGTTCGCTAAGGTTTTCAAGGACCATGTGGGGTTAGAGTCTGATGTGTATCTTGGTCTTCATGAACTTGGTGTTAAGGTATATTCTGAGGCAATGGATGATGCAGCTACTAGTGTAGAAGCACAAGACTTTTTCAATAGTGCAGCAGGGAAGTTCCAAGAGATGGCTGCTTTGGCACTATTCAATTGGGGGAATGTTTATATGTCTATGGCAAGGAAAAGGGTTTACTTCACAAAAGATTCTTCTAGAGAATCATTGCTTGAACAGATAAAAATAGCATATGATTGGGCACAAAAAACATATTTAGAAGCAGGACAGAAATTTGAAGCAGCGTTGAGAATCAAACCAGATTTCTATGGTCTTCTAGCTCTAGGGCAGCAGCAATTTGAGCAGGCGAAACTTTCTTGGTACTATGCATCTGCAAACATTGACTTAGAATCATGGGCTTCTGAAGAGGTCATACGACTTTATAATATGGCTGGGAACAACATTGAAAGGTGCATGCAGATGTTTGAAGAATCAGAAGTGCAGCGCCAAAGTGAACTCTCTGATTTGATTAAGGTTAGCTCTCAATCAGAGAAAGTGGGATTGGATGGACTATTTAAAGATATATCGGTTGAAGAGGCTGCTGAGCAGACCAAGGATACGTTGTTGCAAATTAATCTCTTATGGGGTACCATACTATATGAGCGGTCAATGATGGAATTCAAATTGGGGCTACCATTTTGGCATGAATCTTTGGGAGTTGCGGTCAAGAAGTTTGAGCTTGCTGGAGCTTCCCCAACAGATATAACAATTATGATAAAGAATCATGTCTCAAATAATAATGCTCTTGACGGTAATATAAGTCTAATGAGAAATGTTTACATCAGAAACATCTTATGCTGCTTGAAAAAAAAAAAAAAACTGATAAATTTGTATGGTTGCAGGTTTGGGATTTAATACTGATGAAATAGTAGAGTCATGGAGCAAGAGGCAACAAGCTAAAAGGTGGCTAAGTGGGATTTCTTCCTTGCGGCTAGAACCTTTACTTTGGCGACGAGTTTCTAAACTTTATGATGCTTTAGAGCTTGCATGACTTCCATCCTTTGAAGCTTTTCATATCATGCTTGAAACATCATTTCTAAGGTCTGTTAAAAAAAATAAAATAAATAAAAAATCTATCTGCTGGCACTTTTTTTTTAAACACACTTGCATGTGCATTAATAGATTTGTTCGTCATTTCCTATTATGTAGCAGTTAAACTTTTGTCTACTACAACTAAAAAAGATGTGGAAGCCTTGTTAACCAGTGATTTTTGGCAATAAAATATCTTATCAAAATGACTATGGTGTCATGAGGCCTTTTTCAGTTCTTTGACTGATTTTTTTTTCTTTTGTAAACTAACCAGTATTGCATAGGGTTCCCAATGCTCTTAATTGTTGGAAGGTGCTAGTGTTGTAAGAAAATTCGTAGAAGTTTTTGTATTCACTTTATATTCATTGGTCAATATGCAAATCCATAAATCATTTGAAGAACAACTTCAAATGTCATAGCAAGATTATGTATGGCAGTGCGGTGTAGTGCCTTCTGTAAGAAGTGTATAAAGGATGATGAAGAATGAAAGATGACTTATTAGCTGAGAGTAATTACCATTGCATTCATGTGTAGATCAGTTAACTGATGACCTCAATAGCTAATATGCATTCATGTTCTGCAGCTTTCTGGCAATATAGCCAAATATGCAGTTTCAGCCGTGTACCTCTGAAGGGGGAAAAAATGGAACAGTTGGTTATGGAATTGCACTATCTGCAATACCTTTAGGAAATTGGTTCCTCTTTTTTTCATTTTACATGATGGGGAGAGAATGAAGTAGCGGGCGCTGCAGTTTTTTTTGTAAGTTTTTGTATTCACTGGCATTTACCCTCTGCTTTTTAGTCTAACACTCAACAGGTGACAGGATACTTTCATTCTTCGTTCATTTTGACATTGACTCTTCATTGATTATGTGGAGCAGCTCTAATGATATTTAGTTTGATCATCATCATAGTCTGAGCTTCAGAGTTTCAACTGCAAGCTTTGTAGTACTGCTGGTCTTCATTTATAATTAGTGTTTCAGGAATGATTATTGTATATTGTATATTAGAACAGTGTTTAAATGGACTCAGTTCTTTTCCATAGAGCTATATCTTCATGGGGAAAAACCTACTATAGATGTAGATAAACAGGTTCACAAATTTTATACTTTTATTAGGTTAACTATTTTCTGGTAGATGTGTCCTGTGATGCGCTGTACTGGACTAATAACTGAGTTTAAGAGAGTAAAGGCACTCACGAAACTGACAGTCTATGGCTAGTGATATTCATTCATAAATGGCTAGTGAAAATAAAATTTTTAGATGGTTGTGGCAGCTAAATTGTTTTATGATAAATTTCTTTTTGCAAATTTAACCTTTCATTCTATATAATTATAAATAGATTAATAGAATCCAATTTCACATTAATGTTATTCTTATACAACTGCAATTAACTTGAATATACAAATAAATCTTAGACTTGGCAATCGGATTGAGTAAGACAAATTCAGATCAATTTTTTTATTTTAAATTTTTTTTGGGTCATTATTTTTTGGATTGAGTCACTTATTTTTCAAATGGGTTTTAGGTTGGATAAATTTGATTGAAATTGAAAATTAAATCGTAAGCAATTCGATGTATTTTGATTTGATTTTTAGTTTAGTCGATTTGATTTTTAAATAAAAATTTGGTTATATCAATTTTATTTGATTTTCAATATTCAAAAATTGTTAATTAAACTAATCAAATTATGATTGAAATTACGTTGTATTATGACTTTTTACACATTTATTTATATAAAAATTATTAAATTTATTCTTTTTATTCTTTTTTTTTTATTAGATCATGAGTTGTTCTAAGCGGATATATATAGATGAAAGGTATTTTTAAAACATATCACACTCAAATTAATTTTCATTCGAATCGAGAAAGACCATAAGGGTGGTAAAATTTTATCATAAAATATTTAATACAGTTGCATTTTCAGGACTCTAACTCGATATTACTGGTTAAGTTAGCAAAAATCATGCAGCAATTTATAACTTGACCACCATTTCATCCAATGGCTCATAATCTCTCCTAAAAAAATATTTTCCATTAAATTAAACCAATGACCATGATTGGATTAAGACTCATCAAAATTTATTATTTTCCTTTCTTACGAGCTAGATTTCTTTTAAAATAAATTATTCATTATTAATAAATTTTCGCTCTGCTTAAAATATATAATTAATTATAATAGTTGGTTTGATTTTTTCAGCGTTCCGATAAACTTTGACCACCGACTAAACTAGATAAAAAAATGTCATAATTCACTGTGAGATCATAATTTAAATTTTAATTTCAGTTTTAAACGCTTTAAATAAATTTATTTTTACTTTAAATTCAATATTCAGATTTATATCAAATGACACTATTAATACCCTCCAAAAAAAACTATTCATATCTCAAATTACACTATTATCTTGAAAAAAATAATATTCATAGTTTCAAATATACTATTCACAAATTTAGAATTTTCGGTACGATACACCTTTTAGATTTGAGATATTATGACACGATAAGGGAGAAATCGAAAAAACAAAATTGAGCAATGATGGCAATGCAAAATGGTGGATAAACTGTGAGCAACAGAATAATAACAAATGAAGCGAATCAAAAAAGTAAATATGCAAAAAATACAAAAAAATGAAATATACTATACACGGCATGCATTTTAATTGTTATTTTCAGTTTCACTTTTTTATTTTTTTCCTTTTATCTTTTACATTTCAAAACTTAAACAATTAGATTTTTTTTATTTTAAGTAAATATAATTTTTTTTATATAAAATTGTGATAGGAATATTAATAAAATGGTATAGTGTTAATAATATATATATGTGTGTGTGTTTGTGAGAGAGAGCGAGAGACATAAAATAAATTCATTTTTGTTTAAATAGCCTACATAAATTTTTGAATATTTAGTTAGAAAATAGAATAAAAAAATTTAATTCAAATATAGTCAACTCACCAGAGTATATATTATTAATTAATTTTATTCATTAATTAAAAATAATTATGAAATTTTTAATTTTTAAGCATCATTCAAAGATAATTCTTCAATATTATTTTTTTTTAATTAGATAGGATGTTTAATTCTAATAAAAAACTATGGATTCTTAATTACAGATAATTATGAAATAATAATGAATATTATTATAATTAATTATACTTATAATTAATGATGATAGTTTAATTTTTCATAATTTTTTTTCTCTTTTTAAATTAAAGGTTAACCGGTGCATGAGCAAAAAAAATTGATCAGCCTATTAATATCAATTTTTTAAAATCACTAACCATTAATTAGTCTGTTACATTCGATTAATTAGTCTATCGGTTTTGATTTTTCGGTTCGGTTAAGTAATATTTTTCAGTTAACCATTAAAAATTATAACATAAAATTATATAAAAAATTAGATAAAGTTAAATTCAATTTCAAATGTGCAAAGTAATTTAAAATAAAAATCACATAGCAAACATAATTTACTAGCCAAAATTCATGTTTTATAAGTTAATAACTAATATAATAAAATAGGTTTGATATTTATTGAAAATTAATATACTTGATTCTAAGTCAAATAAAATTTTGGATAATACTAAATGTTATAATATAAACTATAAAATATAAAAAATAATTAAATGCTATTAAATAAAATATAAACGCCAATATATGATAGAAAATAATATATATAAAAATTAATCGGATAATACATGTAAATATTACTATATAATTAAAGAGAATAACATAAATTATATAAATTTTAAAGAAAAGATAAAAATTAAGGTATAAAAAATATATTTTAAAGTATTATTTTATGTAAATTTTATAGAGAAATAAAAAAATTAAGATATATATATATATATATCAGTTAACAGTGAACTATTGGTTAATCGATACTTAAAAATCTAAACTGTAACAAAAAATTTAAACTATAAAAATTATAAATCGTAATCGAATCTATTGGGTCGATTAATCGTAAAAATCAATTTGGTTATGGCACAATGAAGATTAGAGTATCAACATTATGGCATCTTATGGATTCAGTTAATATCAATAATTTATATGCATTAGTTTCTCTATGAATATGTATAATATTATATTTACAATTTCAGTGTTTTCTAAAATCTAAAATCTAAAATTTCATTTTTCTAATTTATTTTCATTCTTATTCCCAATCTACTTATTATTATTTCCTAATGTAATTTCCATTATTTTTGGAAGTTTCAATACATTATTTCACAAACAAATGGCAACTAAAAAAAAAATCTGCCGTATGAAAGTTTGATAAGAAAAAGGCTCAAAATATATTTTTTTCTTCAAATTTAATAAAAAAACTTTTTTACGCATTGACAAAAATGCACATATTTGTCTCCCTTAAGTGACAAATTGAAGTGATTTTATTTTTTATACTGAATGTTATTAAAATAAAAGGCACCAATTTTTTTTCTGTTTATTTATTGATAAAGTACGGAAAAGTATTTATCTATAAGAGAAAGAGTTGGCGGTTGATTGTCCGGTCGGATGATCGATCCTATAAGAAGGAGTGCGCGGTCAGACTAAGCGTTAATGCTCCGAAACTTAAGTTAGTAGCTTTCTAGAGAGATGAATTTTAGAGAAAGAGTATCAGATGTTTAATACCTGAAACTCTTATGTTTTTGGTTATTTATAGGAGATGAATGAGGGATACTTGAGTACCTTAGGACGTGATAACTGGCGGTTGGAGCAGGTGAACGGCGATGTGACAGAAAACATGTGGAGGATATGGACGCTAGCTTGTGTCAGTAGACTGACATGACGTGTTGTCCCATCAGTTCGATTGGACATTACGCCTTCCTGTTTTGTCTTCCAGCTCATGCTTTGCCTTTTTATTAATGGGCCTTGGACCCTGCTAAGTGTTATTGGGCCGACTTGATTGGGCCTCAGGAGATATTTTTTCCATAGTTATCACTTGTCCCTCCTCCCCCCTCCCCCCCGAAAAGGTTTGATCGGGCAATTTAAGATTTTTGGCTGGATATTTAAATTTTTGAGAGGCACCCAACTGAAGAGACGCGTCCGTTCAGTTTAGACAATTGTTTTGCATTTAATGCCACACGCGTGTTGAGGATGGCGCTTTGTTCTCCGTAACCGCAATAATGGATAGAAGACACATGGCATCCATCTAACGGAGAGGTATTTGAAGTATTCTAGAAGCTTTTTGCCTATAAATAGGTAAGTTTGTGGCGATTTTCCTTTACTTTTCAGCGATTCTTAACAAAACTCTGCCAAATTTTCTTTGTGAACTTCGCTGTTTGAAATCCTTAGCAACAATTTCTTGGGCTATCGATTTCGGAGATTTCAGAGTTTCTACGAAATTATCCAAGTAAGTAAACGATCCATGCCTTCGATTTTCTTTTTCATTCATCATACACATATACTCTTTGCTTCTCCCCCTCTACCAAAGATGGCTTCAAGCAGCAACCAGCCAATCGATAGGGGTTTTCTTGAAGAATATAAGAATGAGGAACCTCTTGCTCATCCTTCGCAATTGATAGAAGAGGAAGTGATGAGAATCCCTTCTCATTACCATTTTCCTACAGAAGTGTTGGTGATAGCCTGCCTAGATTCGATGGCAGTGACGAAGGGGCCTTTTGGTAATGAGAGAAACGAATGGTTCATCTGCCATTTATGGCATTTGGATGCAGGGATGAGGCTTCCCTTTGATGCGTTCGAGGTGGTGATTCTTAGGGATTATGGAATTACCCCTAATCAATTGCATCCAAATGGATGGAGGACCATGGCCTGCTTCAAAATCCTATGCCAGATAGAAGCGATGGCTCCAACTTTATACCTCTTCTCTCATTTCTTTTATATATCCAGTTGGAGTGATGGGTCAGAGTACTACTTCACCAGCAGACAACATCGAAAGCTCTTCATAGTCCCATCCTCAATGAAGGGCTTCAGGGAGAGATACTTTTTGGTGGGGATGGCTGGTGGGTTTAGAGTATCACTCAGCTGATCGGAAAGAGCCACCATCCTGAGAGATCAGGCTATCGTTCGAGCTATTTAAGAAGGCAACATCAAAAATTGATGGCCGCAGAGGAAGGGACGACCTTACGACTTCAACTATCTCCTCAGTACATTGTACGGGTCTTCCAGCTTCGAAACTGGCGAAAGTGCAGAATGTGAGCATCGTAGTAGGAGTGAGGGGGAGAATGCATATTTAAAAATTTATACATTGCATGTGAATTTGTTTTGAAGAGAATACTTATCTTATTTGATTTTGTGATGCAGCTGCACATGAAATGACGAAAGGAGATGATGCAGCTAAGCTTCTCACCGATTAGGCTAAGGCCAAGAGGGAGGCCGAGCGCTTGGTAAAAGAGGAGAGAAGGACTAAGAAAAGAAGGATCTTACCAGCCTCAGAAGTTTATGCTTCCAAGAGCATAGCCAGCACTTTCGCACCCTCTATCACTGCTGTTGCCGTAACGACTTTAGTTCCTGTCGCTGTAGCCAGTCCCTCCGTTTGTCCTCTCCTCATGATTGTTGGACCGGTAGTTCCTCCTTTGATCGTAGCAAGACAGAATCCCCTTAGGTGTCTACATCTGAGGGATGAGTTAAATGATGAAGAGCCACAGCTGTCCCTGCACCCTCGATCATCCAGTCATAGACAAAAAGCGCTGATAGATGAGGCAGCATAAAAGAGGGTTAAGGAGGCAGTAAAGAAAAAGGCTGTTGATGTCATGACTGCCATGGATGCTCAGATCGCTGTAAAGGGCAAAGAGACCATCCAATGCAAACTGATTCGACGGCCTTCAGGGAGAGCTCTAGAGAAGCGACGTCCTTCCCTTGAGGACATTTTAAAGGAGTAATTTGGTGATGACTGGTCGGTGACCAACAGGGGTGTATCGTCTTTCGTCTGCCAGGGCCTTGCTCAGGAGAGTGATTTTAAAGCTATGACGGAGCTCAACCTGCTCTCCTGAGAGTTCGAGTTATTTTAACAACAGAGCCTGGAGATAATACTTGCATCCTCTTTTTTTCTTTTTTTTACTGACTATTTCCTCAACTTCCTTTCTTGGCTAATAAAAAAGGGCCTTAATCTACACGGTATGGAAGCCTTCATCCGATCGAAGTGGAAAGATGCCGTTCGGCAAAGGAATGAAGCTGAAGTCGCTAGTGATGCGGCTAAAAAGGAGGCAGTGTTGTTGAGGGCGGAGGTGGATGAGTTGAAGAGGAAAAGGGCCTGGCTAGCCCAAGACCTCAAGTCTTGATAGAATGAGGTAGACCACTTAACTGGAGATGTGGCATGTCTTGCTACAGACATACCCTTTGCAAGCGGTAAAAAGAGGAGGTGGGCCGGTTGAGAGGTGAATGCTATCAGCTTTCAACAGACTGCCTTCAAGCCAACACAGAGAAAGATAAGGCATTGTCCGAGCGGGCTAAAAGGAATTCCATGGAGACAGCCCTGGTGGAGAAGGAGACGGCATAGAGTGAGAGACTGGCAAAGGAGCTGGCTTCCTAGAGAGAAAAGATCCTTGATCAATTAGGCGAGGCCCAAGGGAGGCTGCTGACCCGATTGATTTATGTAGCTGGGCATCGTTTCCTTGAAGCTGAGCTCGATTGGATGGAGGACCCAGGAATCCTTCTCAATCCTTCCTCCAGTGATGATGAGGAAGAAGCCCCCCAAATTGGAGCAACTGAGGGGGTAGCAAATGAAACTCTTATCCAGGAAGGCGTCAATTTGCCGACTGAACCTGAAGTTGTTCCTCCACTGCCGAATGAACTCGAAGTTTTGGCCCCTCCACCTACAGAGCCTGATAATGAAGAGGGCATTGGGCCTTCTCAACCTTCTTCCAAGACCGAGGTCGAGCCTATCATTTAGCAACTGTAAAGCCTGATCCCAGCGAGATCCCTGCCTATATAAAAATTGTAGAAGTAGAGACTTAGGTTTTTTTATTTCCTTGTAATGTTTTTCTTTGTAATAGTTTTCTCCTTCATTTTTGTAACTTGTAGAATTTTTTCATATATATAAAACTCGATTCACTTTTCAATTGTGCCTTCATACTGCAATTTTCATTTTAAGTATAACTTATCATAAAATTAACTAAAGAGAATAAACAGAATCAACCATGGAAAATGTATGAAATTGGCTAAGGAGAATATATAGAATTAATCATGGAGAATATATAAAATCAACTAAGGAGAATACTTCCTGAATTTTAAGATGCTTTTCAAGCATTGCAGTACACAACTCTTAGGATCAATGATCACTTAATCCGATTGGATTTAGATTTAAAAGATAAAACTTTCATTCAGCCGGGAGTTGTGACTTAGATTTATGATGTCATGCGTAGTTGGTGACTTTTCATTCTTTCATTCGATTAAAGTATTTTCTGCTCGGATATAAAGATCGGCTATTCGTAGGAGAGTCATGCATGGCGAATGACCTTTCGGTCTTACACTGTTTTGAAGATTTGGTGATTTCATATATCAAATACTCAGGAAAGATAATTAACTCAATTGTTGTCCTTCGTATTTTGGGTTCGGGATAGACATCGAACCTAGCAAATGAATTTGAAATGGAGAAAAGGCTTCGTATTTTAGGCTTGGGATAAGCATCGATCCTAGTGAGGGAGTCAAACTTTTAATGGATAAAAGCTTTCAAATTTTGGGCTTGGAATGAGCATCGAACCTAGCAAAGGAGTTGTACCAGTCAAGACTGGATGTGGAGAAAAGCTTTTGCATTTTGGGCTTGGGATAGATGTCGAGCCTAGCGAATAAACATCACCCCAATTGATACATCAATTGGGAATGTAATTACGATCGGAGTCACTAAGACCAGCAATCGAGATTTTCATCAGTCAGGATCAATAGCATCGACCGGGATTTTCATCAAATGAAATAAAACAAATAACCTGCAAATGAACATCAAACCTAACAAACAAGTAAATAAAAACATATCTTTTTCAAAGATGGGGAAATTTTTCTTTATTGAATGTCAATTTGATACATGATTATACATGGTACTTCTTGAGTACTTCGACATTTTAGCTTCTGGGGATGTCCGATCCTTCAAGGGTTCTGAGCCTATACGTGCTCAAGCTTAGAACCTTGGAGACTTCATAGGGGCTTTCCCAATTTGGCATTAGCTTCCTAACTTCGCCATTTCTTGAGCTTATATCTTCCTTTCTGAGCACCAGATCACCCACGTTGAAGGTTCTTGCTCTTACTTTTATGTTGTGATATCTAGCAATTCTTTATTTTTAGGCAGTGATTTTAGCATAGATGTCTTCTCTCCTTTTCTCAACTAGGTCTAAATCTTAGCATCTATCCAGGATGTTCATCCGATCAGAATAGAATGCGAATCGATAGGATGAGAGGCCGATTTTTACGAGTATCATTGCCTCAGAGCTGTAGACAAGAGAGAATGACGTTTGATGAATGCCAGCTCTTAGAGAGGTCCTGTAAGACCATAAGACACTTTGTAGTTCTTCAGTCCAATTGCCTTTTGCTTTGCCCAGTCATTTCTTTAGGCCTTTCAAGAGTGTTTGATTAGAGATCTCGATCATCTCATTGCTCTATGGATGGGTGACAGAGGTAAACTTGAGGCTGATGTTAAGGTTTTGGCAAAAGTTTCTAAAGACCGAGCTGTAGAACTGCTTGCCATTATCTGTAATAAAAATATTGGGTGAGCCATACCTGCAAATGATGTCCTTTCATGCAAAAGTTTTGACCCTCTCCGCTGTAATTGTTGCTAGAGGCTCTGCCTCGATCCATTTGGAGAAGTGGTCGACGGCGCTAAAGAGGAACTTTATTTTCCTTTTTTCTTTGGGAAAAGATCCTAAGATGTCCAGGCCCCATTGGTCGAATGACCAAGAGACCCCGATCGGCTGCTGGTCTACTGTCGGTTGTCTGATGACTCTTTCATGGATCTGGCATTGCTAGCACTTTCTTACTTTTTCCTGGGCATCTTTAAAGATACTTGGCCAGAAATATCCGGTTTGGAGTACTTTCCTCTCCATTGTCCTACTAGCTTCACGTGCCCTATAAATGCCTTCATGGATTTTCCTTAGGATGTAGTCTCCTTCCTCCTCCATCACGCATTTGAGCTAGTGGTGACTAAAAACTTTTTTGAGTAGTTCACCATTAATAACTAAATAATTCAGGGATTTATGGGATACCTTTCGGGCTTCCATTTTATCTTTGGGTAACTGCTTTGTTTGTAGGTACCATTTGATAGAGCTTATCCATGTTTCTTGAGCTGGCTCAATTTCCATTATTTTTGGTTCGTCTAAGAAGGAGGTCAGTTGCTCGATGATGGTTATGTTTTCTTCCACCATCCCTTGTTCAGAAGCAGACATCTTGGCAAAAAGATTGGCCGCTATAGTTTGATCTCTGGGCACCTTCTGTAGGATCCATTCGGATCAACATTCTTCCAGCATCTTGAATGCTACCTTCACCTTTGTCAGGTATTGTATCATGTTGGCTTCTCTGGCCTCGAAGGTGCCTAAGACTTGGCTCGTCACAAACTTGGAGTTATTTTTGATGATGATTGATGCCGGTCGGATTGCATGAAGTAGCCTCAGCCCTTGCAGGAGTGTCGCGTACTCTGCCATATTATTTGAAATTTTAAAGTTAAGTTTTATTGCATACCTTATGACAATGCCCATAGGGCTTGTTATTACGATGCCTGTGCCTCCCTGGGTGTCGGTTGCAGCTCCATCCATGATCATTTCCCATTTTGCAGGTTGGGGTTGATTGGTCATTTCTTCACCAGCAAATTCAGTGACAAAGTTCGCCAAAGCTTGAGCCTTTATTGCTTTTCTGGATTCATACCTTATGTCCTATGATTGGAGCTTGATTGCCCATTCCACCATTTTTTCTTCCAGGTCCGGGGTCTAAAGAATTTTTCTAATAGGCTGACCCGATTGGACCACTATTGTGTGTGCTTCGAAATACTACCTCAGCTTCTTTGTACATATCATGAGGGCAATGATAAGTTGCTCAACTGGATCTTTCCTCAACTCTAGGCCCCTAAGTGCTTGGCTCATATAATAAATAGGTAGCTGTTGGGTTTCTTCTTCCATGACTAGGACACCTGCAACAGCTTCACCAAAAGTCGACAAGTATAGATATATATTTTCACTTGGAAGTGGTCGGCTGAGTTACGGTTGGTTAGTAAGGAACTTCTTCAATTCATCGAAGGCTTGCTGGCAGTCGTCACCCCAATTGAAAGCTTAATTCTTCCTCAATTTCTTGAAGAAGGGGGTGTATCATTTAGCTGAAGAGGAGATGAACCTTTCGAGGGTTGTTATTCTGTCATTTAGCTTCTGGATAGCTTTCACACTGCTTGGAGGTTGTATCTCCAGGATTGCCTTTATTTTGTTAGGGTTGGCTTCAATGCCTCTTTGGGAGACCATAAAGCCGATGAATTTCCCCGAGGGCACCCCAAAAATGCATTTTTTCGGGATTGAGCTTCATCCAAAACTTATTTAGCATGTTGAAGACCTTTGCTAGATCATCAGGATGTTCTTCGGGCCTTTTACTTTGATGATCATATCATCCCTTCACATTTTGCCCGATATGATCTTTAAAAATTCTATTCATCAAGTGCTGATATGTGGCACCTGCATTTTTTAATTCGAATGGCATGGCTCTATAGCAGAAAGTGACATCATCAGTGATGAAACTAGTTTTTTCTTGATCCAGCAACCACATCATAATTTGGTAGTATCTAGCATAGGCATCAATGAAGGAGTAGATGGCATGGCTAGCAGTGGTGTCCACCAGCTGATCTATGCTAGGTAGGGGGTAGCTATCTTTCGGACATACTTTGTTGAGATTTATGAAATCTACACACATTCGTAACTTTCCTGACTTTTTTTTACCAGCACAACATTGGCAAGCCATTTCGGGTAGTCAACCTCTCGGATTTAACCTGCTTTTAATAGTCTATCCACCTCCTCGAAAATGAATTTCCTCCGATCGAGATCGTGCCTTCGAAACTTCTGCCTGATCGGCTTGTAAGCTGGATCCACATTAAGTTTATGAGTGATCACATTGAGATCAATTTTGGAGATGTCTTCTGCCTTTTAGGAAAAGGATGCCTGGTTGATCATCAAAACTTGAATGACAGCCTCATTGACCTTTGCACTCATGCTGGGACCTATTGAGCACTCTTGCCTTTTGCAAGTGTCCTTGCCTTGATTTCTTTCGTAGAATCCATTCTCTGCCCTTCCGCCTGCTCGAATCGTTCTAACCCTAGTTCTACCATTATAGCCTCTTTTCGGTGTTTTATCATGGTGATATAGGCCTCTCTAGATGCCTTTTGGTCACCCCTCAGAATGGGAATGCCTCCCCTAGTTGGGATCTTCATCACCATGTACCGGATGCTGGTGACAGCTCCAGTTTGAAAGAGTAGAGGCCTGCCAAAAATGACATTATATGCAAAAACCATATCAATAACCATAAAAGTTACCTTGCAGGCGTGGGGGAGGGCTTCCTGGCCAAGCTTGGTGAATCTCGCTCTTCTACTATCATGAGCTCGTGGCTTGTTGATGGAGATTCCCTTGTTCCTTCTTCTTCTGAAGTCTTCAGCTACGAAGTCCATTTCATGGCCTCTTTCAGAAGTCCCAGGCATTTTGTCCTTTTCAATGTTTGGACAATGCTCTTAGTGAAGTCACTAAGAATGGCGTGCATGTCCCTGATAGGAACAGGAGTGTCCTCCGGTTGTCGCATAACTGCATCATTGAAATTGAGGAGAAGATTACCCCTGGTAGGTGATCTGGGAGATCTTTCTCTTCTCCCCGAGGGCCTAGATCTGCTATGACTGTTGCGATTATGCTCTCCAAAAGTTGCGTGTTTGTTGGATCTTGAACTTGCCATTGTCTCTCAACAAGAGTACCAAATGATAAAGTACAAAAAAGTATTTATTTGTAAGAGAGAAGTTGGTAGTTGGTTGTCCGATCGGATGATCGATCCTGCAAGAAGGAGTGTCTGGTCGGACCAGGCGTTAGCACTCTGAAGCTTAAGTTAGTAGCTTTCTAGAGAGATGAATTTTAGAGAGAGAGTCTCAGATGTTCAACACCTGAAACCCTTATATTTTTTGCTATTTATAGGAGATGAAGGAGGGATATTTGAGTATCTTGGGACGTGATAACTGGCGGTTGGAGCAGGTGAACGACGATGTGATAGGGAGCAGGTGAAGGGTATGGACGCTAGCTCGTATCAGTGGACTGACAGGACGTATTGTCCCATCAGTCCGATCGGACATTATACCTTCCTATTTTGTCTTTCAGCTCACGCTTTGTTTTTTTATTAATGGACTTTGGACCCTATCAAATATTATTGGAACGACTTAATTGGACTTCAGGAGATATGTTTTCTATAATTATCATTTATCTTCCTTTTATACTTTTTTTTTTTCATTTTTCTTTCATCAACCTTATTTCTTTTCATTTTTCTTTTTTCATTTCATTTTCTTTCCTTGAACAACAATAAATTTAATAACTGATTTGAAATGATATGTATGTTTTGAAACATTTTGGTTAATTAGGTATGTAAAACGTTAGTTTTACCTAATTTAAGGGGAAAATATATATTAAACCTCAAAAAAATGCATTTTTCTTGGACTATGAGTGTAATGAAATGTTGGGTTAATTCTTTTAGGTCAAATATCACCTGAAAAATGTATTTATTTTTAATCATGAATTTATCGAAAATTGTTACATTAAATTATTCAACTAAAATTTGTTATTATGATATTAATTTTATTGAGAATTATTTAACAAAAAGAATAAATTTAATATATATATATATATATATATATATATATATTGAGAGAGAGAGAGAGAGAGAGCGCCTAGAAGTGTTATTATATCTAGCAACTCGTGGACACTTGCATCAATTAACAAGTACAAACGTTTTATCACTTACACTGTAGAATTAAAGAATTTCATTTTTATATACTTTTACAGTATTATTATTATTATTATTATTATTATTATTATTAGTTGGAACTTGATATATTTAGTTTAGCTTCAAACCTTGTACGTACTCGAGATATTTTGTTTAGTTTCAAACCTTCTACGTCTCCCACCATAAAAAATCAGAATTATGTAATTCTACGTTTAAATTCAATATATAAATTTCGCTTAGAAATTCTTAAATGCATTTTAAATTAGCATACTTTATCAAATTATTGTCCATTAGCTTATTCCTTTCTAATCTCTCCACTCTATAGTATGTTCCTCGACAAACCCAAGCTCAAACATTACAATTTACTTTTAAACTTTTACTCTAAATCTCTTGTTTACCCCATGTCATATGTCTTAATTCACTTACATAAAATTCATACCGTGTTAACCTCCAGCCACCGCACTTTATTTTTTATAGACATGTTTATCTATACACAACTACAACACCACATGGACACTATACGACTACTTTTAATAAAATAGTTTCATTAATAAATTAAACAATTCACTTTCCACATACAATCATTGTGTCATTAAACACTTCACTAGCAAAATTATCACAAACACTACTCGTACATAATACTTATTAAATGGAGCCGTTATCCTCCAGCATGATCACTAAACAGGCTTTTCAATGCACTCATATTTTTGCGTAAACACAATAAAGTCACTTCATTTATCTCTAACTTGGCCGAAACCTTACACAATACACATCAATACTTGTCACTAAACCAAAATGCAAACAATCACTTGAACTAGGTAAAGATATGCCTTCATTTATTATAGTCTTCTAAAGAAATTGTACTACATTCTAGAATTACTCTTTCAAGGGAATCAAGCATACTAAAGAGCTTTTGCTATCTAAGAAGACCAAAGGTGTAAAAATGTCCCTGGGGCATTCTGAAAAACACAAATTTTCTCTTAAAATTTGGTTTTGTGTAATATTATCCCTCAAATTTGCAAATTAGGGTAATTTAACTCCAAATTAACATAGCTTTTTTCGTTAATTGACTACTGATGTGGCATTGTAATTGAAAATTAAAGTTAATATACTTTATAATAAAAGGAAAAAACTCATGATAAGGTGGTCGAATGTTATTTATTTGGTTTGTGCTAAACTAGGAAAGAAATTAGCTAAAGGCTTATTTCATTTTGATGGAGATGCTTGTGTCCATTGGTTATTAGGTTGTTTGGGCCCTTTAAATAAGGATGCCGTTTATTTTTCCTATAACACATAACCGAATAGAACTCCCACAAAGTTTGCTTGATAAGATTGGGATAAAGAGAGATTTGTGTAATGTGGATGGGATAGAAAATGTAGATGGGGTTAGAGACCATTAATAAGGCTAAGTTTGGGAAAGCACTTGATAAGAATGAGGTTGTGGGTTTAGCTATCTAGGCGATTGATAATTTTGAAAATGCAAGGGTTGACCCAACAAGTGATAAGGAGGAAAACTTAGGAGAAAATTAGGGTGAGATATAAAAGTGAAGGTGCTAATGAAAGGGAAAATTTTCTAGAATGTGAAAGATTTGAGAAGTGATAGTGACTCATCAAGGTATGAAAGTGAATCAGAATTAAAACTAAGTGATGTAGTGAATAAGAGAGAATTTAAAATACGCACCACAAAAAAAGGGTAAGATATGATCGTAAGGAGGGAAAAGCCTATTTTGCCAAAGGGATGACTTTTAAGGATGCAAAATTTGTGAGGAATGTTCTTGTTGGATATGCTATCACTACAAAAAAATATCAATTAGCGACGACAAATTTCATCGCTAAATGACAATATTTTGTCGCTAAATGTACGAAGAACAATCGCTACTTTATTTGCGACATAATATGAAAAAAATCGCTAATTTAGCGATGAAAAATTCTTTTGCGAAAAAGAACATTTCATCGCTAATTTATTTTTAAAATAGTCACAATAATTATAATAATAATTATTAGCGACGAAATTCTTAATCGTAAAATCTATCACTAATAATCATTGTATCAATAACGACAATTTTTCGCTAATAAATCCTGTCTCTAAATGTTAGTGAAAAAATTTTAGTCGCTAATTATTTTTAAAATTCTTATTTTTTCACATTAGCGATAGATTTGTTGTCGCAAATCCGTCACTAAATTATAGCATAATTTATTTTTTTTTGTATTTATTAATTTTCATCCTGTACATAACAATGATCGCACACATACATATGAGCGCACGTGCGCGCGCGCGCGCACACACACACACACACACATATATAGATATGTGTGTGTGTGTGTGTTCCAAAACAGAATATGCATTTCATACGGTCTATATTAAAAATAATTGAAATCGTACATAATTTTATCATCAAACAATATCTCTTAAAATAATACAACAATATACTAATAATATCATCCTAAATAACATCAACACTTAAATCTAAATAAAATAATAATCAAACATGTAATGCTGCTAATGTCATTGGAAAGTAGAACCACCATAAGCAGATGGAAAATCATTATGTGAATGATCATCTTGTGCAGCTGAAGGGGCAACATCATCATGTCTAGGTCTATTAGTAGTAGTATTAGGCTGATCAGCTGGTTGTTGAATCCCCAAGTGAGGAAACAATGCTCGAATGATTTATGTGACAATTTCCTTCACATCTTCCTTAGTCAACTTGCTGGACTTGCGACGTCATGATGTAGCTGAACTAGATCCAACATGAGGGACATATGAGCCCAATCCATATAATATTCTCCTTTTATTGTATTGTGTAGCCTTATAAAACAACTCGATCTCATCTACAGATGATTCCCTTTGTGATCACTTATCTCAAAGTTGCTCATACCTTTCTTATAAAATGTCAAAAATCACAACTCATAATTTACAAATACGAATCTTTAAATAATTGTAAAGGCAAAAACTAATAAATTTCATATCACTTACATGCAATTCCTTTCTACATTCAGCCACATAAGTCTTCCTATCATGATTTAGTGTGTGTGTGTGAAGAAAGGCCTTGGGAAACGTAGATGGCCGGCCATTTTGCTTTTCCTACATTTGAACAATAATGATTTAGCTTATATTTTCTAAATAACTAGCAAACTTTCATAGACATATAAACAATTAAACCACAATCTTCATCATCTTTCAAAAAAAGGCCAGCAAGCTTCCCCATAGCCATATGACCAATTAATATGACCAACCCAAAAGCTAGCAAGCTCCCATTTAGGCATATGACCAATTAATATAAACAAACAAAAGCCAATTAATATGCTTCCTTACACAAAAGCCATAAACACAATCCACTACTATAACACTACATCATCTCAAATCAACACTAACGATAAAATATTCTATGTCATACTTATGGAAACATATTTTCATAACAAAATTCAAAATAAATTTGTGCTCATCAACAATGACCAACATTTAATAAACAAAATATTTAATGTTAAAGAAACTAAAAATAGTAATATACTTACCAATTGTGACATATGATCAGTAATAAAAATTGAACCACCAATATATGATCCTAAAGCTTTGTCTTGACCAGATCCTCCACAACGGTTAGGTTTTTTTTCTTTAACACTTTAGTGCGTGTGGAGAGATTGAAAATCTATTTCCATCTAGTCTACATAGGTTTTGGAAAGCCTATTGACTTTTCTTTGGCATCCTTTTGAAGGTAAATGAAATCCTTATAACTAATTGCAGACTATCTTAATTAGATCATTGATTTCAAGATCCCAATAGCGCTTCTTCTGCAATTATATTACAAGTAGTGTGTAATTAAATTTAATTATAAGTAAATTCAATGTAACTTGAATGCCTATCTTATGAATGAAAATAACCATTAAGTTTTATTAAAAAAAATATACTTTTACCTTAGAGTAGAACTCTTTGGTCTCTTTGAAACCTCCTTCTAACTAATTCCATTTAAATCTGTCTGCTGATAAAAGCTGCCATATATAAACCTAGAGCATTGAGAGGAAGGTTCTAACCTAAAAAATGAATTATAAAAAAGCATTGGAGTTACACAATTACTTTAAACCTCTTAACAATTTCACAATTTCATAGGATAAATGTACTTACATTCCATTTTTATTGATGATTATATATGACTTACTATTACTTCTATTACTTTCCTCACATGTCGTAGATGTAGTGCTATTACTAGTGTAAGGAGATGGAGTTGATGCTGCATGGCATCCGAAAGATGAAGAATTAATTGTAGGGGGATTGTGGTTGGAACTTGATAGGTTACATTATCCAATAGGAGGATCTATCATAGAAGGATGTGGAGTAAGTAAGTGAAGTAGATGTTGCAGGATCTCTAGGGATATCTGGCATATCTCCATAGTGGATTAGTTGAATCTACTTTAGATCGACCCCCTCAATCTCCTCGCCTGACATTTTGTCATCCTTTACCACGAGCCATACCTATATAACATTATACTCCGCATATATATTTTTACATAACTTGTATTTTCATAGGGATAATATATATATAAAAAATGAGATTACCAAATGATCAATTAATAGCAAAGTTTAATACATATTACTATATTATTACTTTAAAAACTAAAATTGTTTAGTCACTATCTAATGAATATCTAAATTCCTCTTTATCGTCTTCACTACTATCATGATCTATAAATTCTTTTTCATCTTTATCTTTCTCTTCATTTTCTTGAACATTTGTATCAATGTTGTCAATTTCAATGACCTTTCCTAAAGGATCATGCAAGTCTATATAGTCTTTATATACTCTTTAGTATTGATATCCGTATTAATCTCATACACACTGACAATTTTAATTTGAAATGCATTAAAATATGCAGTAGTTGAGTCATCTCTAATATCAGATGTCTCAATGATCTCCTTGGCTTAATCGAGAATACTGCTAACCAATTTCTTATGGAATTTCTTTCCCTATTGTAATTGGTGGTGGTGTCCTTGTTTCAACATGCCTAATTTTAAAGTTTCGTCTATTTCTTCTAAATGGATGATCAAAGGGAAGAAATTTTCTATTATTGTTAAATCATAATTATTTACCATCACTATTTAGTCTAAATGATTGTGTTTCATCCATACAATAAGGGCATGCATATTTTCTAGATGTACTCCAACCAGACACCATTGTATATGCTGAAAAGTCATTAATTATCCACTTCAAAGCAGCTCGCATATGAAAGTTTGTCTTCTTTGAAACTATGTTCATAAATCTAAATTTATAGGAAGAGAGCAATGTTTGGTTCATCCTCTAAAATAGTCAAAATTTAGCTTGAACTTTGAATTGGTTTGCTACCCAACCATTGGAAGCTTTCCCTATAGTTTAGTGAATATCTTGAGTTTTAGAAGACCAAATGAAGTGATTTTAATGATTTGGAAACTTAAAATATATTAAAATAACTTTGTAGAAGAACACATGGATTAAAAATTGTTGTTTTCTAGATATAAAATGATGTGCAAAAAGATGTGATAAAACTGTTAGTTGGAATCGTAAGGCAGCATGGGGCACTAGATCGAGACCAATTTGTCTCAGCCGTTTTACCCTTCTATAACTTTGTACTTGGTTGAGACCAATTTTTCTCAACCATGTGCCACCCCTAGTATAGTTTATACAAGATTTTTAGGCTCGAAAATTCACAAAAATTTTGAGTAAGACACACAGTTTAAGCAATTTCAAAATATATTCATATTATAATTGCGTAATCTCTAGTGTGAAAGAGTTCAAGTTCCATACATGTGGCATCTTAAGATCTGTACAACAAAAAGATAATACTAAAAGGTTATTTCAACAAGTTAAATAACTTAGGTAGTAATAAGTGATTAATATTTTATAACAATTATCAACTTTAGTTTTCTTTGTTAATATACAAGATTAATATTTTATAACTTTATCAACTTTAGTTTTATTTGTTAAAATAGCAAGCATGACCCGTGATGGAAAACATCAAGTAACTAATATTGCAAATCAATAAAATAGCTAACAAATAGATTGCAAACCAATTTATAAAATTTTAAAATCAAGTAATGAAAAGTTTGACAAGCTTATATTTCATACTAATTATAAAGGCTAGGATGAAAGAACACCGATGTAAAACATTACCGGTATGATAAAAATAAATAATAATTGCTACTTATTAAATATAAACCAAAACTAAATCATAAGGTTGTTGGGTTCCTTCATATGCTAAAACTAAATAATAATCGTTCCTGCTGCTTAGATCCTCCGTCTCTATCAACTAGTAGTCTATTTTTTTCAGCACTCAGTTGTGATACATGTAAACTGTTTTGTTACTGCATTTTTTTCTCTTAGGAACAGGTATTGTGCTTTTATTTTAGGGTCACATTATGGGCTGAGCTATGTTATTTTGGTTTAATTTCAGTAGGAATACTATATCCCGCTGATGAACTTGTGATGGTCTCCCTAATGCTGGGATATTAAACTTCCAGCTTCTAATAAAATCTCAGCATATAAAAAAATCAAAAGAGAAGTAACTTATGCCAAAAGAAGAATTGGATATGAATAAAATCTCTTTAGCAAGAGCAAATAAAATTAGAAGAGTCAAAATACAGTATTTATATAACAATAGTTCTTCTCAAATTAAACACAAATCTCTAAGAGTCATTAACTAGCGTTTGCATAATTTACTTATTCCTTCTGAATGTTCACTTAAGATATTTATTTCAAGCGGCATGGTGGCAACAAAATAAAACATTTTCTTCAAAAATAGTTCATATCTAAAGCCAATTCATTAAGCAATTTGGCTATAATTAAATGCAATCAACTTTACGTTATCACCCACTCAAAACAAGCAATAGTAGTATTAAAAATTTCTTACCAGCATAGGGCTTAACAAGTTGATATGGAACCCTAGGATCTAAAAATCCTAAAACCCTTTATCGATTCAGTTGTTTATAAACTTAGTGTGCAATCCGAAAGATAAATACTTTAAACCTTAATTCTAAAGGAGATTAAAACCTAAAGCAAAAATAAGATGAAGAATATAACTACACAAGTAAAACTTGAATAACCCTAATTTTTAAAACAACATCAAAGTAAAAACACTCACCTTGACAAGCAATTTAGAAGAATCAATTTAATTCAAATTAATCAAAGTTAAATAATTCTTAGCTCCCAAGTTACAGCTTTACAAAAGTATTCATAGGCAAGGAATTAACCTAGAGTCATTAGAAGAATGCACTAGGTTAATTTAACCTTTAATTCTTCTTAAACTAGGAAAACTTAAATCAACTTAAAGACCAAATGGATGGGCTGCATGTAAGGCCCAAACAATAAACCTAAAACTAAACATTATTAACTTAATTAAGTCTTACTTAACATTAAACAAAGCCCAAATTATAAAAAAAAACTCAAATTTAAAACATTGCACATGTAATGCATATTCTTAAGGATTCTCTTCATAGTCCACTTTAATTCCCAAAATATGCACCATCATCAAGCCCTAATTAACTCTTCCAAGCTGGCTCTCTACAACTCTAAAGTTGACATTGTCCATTAGCGTATTATCGCACTTGCAAAGGTTATCGTACTTGCTACAGAGAGCTTCTTTCTCTATGAAAGCTTGCATAAATGTCAG